>CM052708.1:24205640-24230640 GCA_028551405.1 Uromys caudimaculatus | reverse complement strand
GGTACTGTTTACTGGCCCAAACCTCTTCTCTGGCTAGGGTAAAGTGTTTGTTACCTTTCCTCATAGTGCCCCTCTACCCCACCCTTCCATCTCCAACCATTTAACCCTTTCTGTTCCATTATTCTCATTGTTCCCTTCTTATTTCCTGCCTTCCATCTCCCTTTCCTTGAAATCTTAGCCACACTCCCCTTTACTAGTTTCCAGTCTTCTATGGCTACTCCAATTTCAACACACATATCTTAACATTAAAGCTAATATTCACATAAATAGAGACTTGTATCATTGTCCTTCTGACTATGGATCATTCTGAGTGATTATTATAGTTTCATATATTTACTTGAGAATTCCATAATAGCTGAATAATATTCTATTATGTATACAAACTAAATCTCCATTGTCCATTCATTTATGGACACCTAAATTGTTTCTGTTTTCTAGGTATAGTGAATATGCACACACTTGTGCAGTAATGGCATGTACATTAAGGGAGCAAACAACTACTTTTATTTTCAATTAAATATAAAGTGTGCTACACAAAATGGAACCCATGCCTGGTACAATTAACTGTTTCTCAAACCATTATCAACTATTCCATATGCCATTGCAAAGAATCCAATAGTATTATTCTGCTGAATTGATATAGTAATAAAATTCCCTCTACAAATTTATTTTTCATCTCATAAATCAGTGCATCACTCAACCTTCAACAGAGAGACTCTTTTATTGCAGTACATGGTGACTAATACAGAGACTCACAACCAGTCAACATGATGAAAATTAGAGACTATAGAGTCCTCCACCCTAACTGGGACATTTATATCACAATTTGTTCCATCAAGGCTCAGGAATCATCAATGAAGAGAAAATGTAGAAGTTATAAGAGCCAGAGGTCGTAGACATTTACAAAGAAACAACATTTTTGAACATGACCCTACAGTTACACAAATGGACTTACTGCAGCTTCCAATGCATGAACAACATATGCAGAAAATGAAGATAGTCAAAACCCAGTGTAGAAGGAAAAAGACTCAAGAAGTCCCAACCTTAGGAACGCGGGTCTCTAGAGGCTGCCCGTGCTCCAGTTGGTGGTCCTACACAAGGCATATACAGGGAGCACTGAATGAACTTATTGGGTACGTAAAAAGTAAATAGAAAATGCATGAATGTGGGGTGAAGTGGTAGTAGGGATGGAGGATTTTATCCAAATGATTTATACGAATATAATAATAAAAACAAACCTATTTAAATAAGATAGGGTTGTAGTTTGTAACTAAAGGATGCTTGATCTAAGTACTTACAAATGAGAAGTTATAAAAAATCTGATTGAAGGAATAAAGTACATCATGCCTTGTAACAACCAAAATATTTGTAGCACTCTTAATGTTCAATATGACAAGAGTCACCAGAGTGCCTAGGATGAAATAATAAGGCATAGGGCCAGTAGAATGTTTCAGTGGGTAAAGACAGTTGCATCTTATGACTTGAATTTGATGCTGGACCTCACATAGTGAATGCACAATTCAAACTGTAAGATGTGTTAAAAGTGTGAACACATAGAAGATTCAAAGGACTTTTAATCTAGACAAATCCATGTGATAACTACATGAGAGAGTAAAATTCTAATATGGTAAACTGTAATCCTACTATTAATTAGTGTAATGCCAATCTATCATTTTAAAGAAGAAAGTCATTTTTGAAGACAAGCTGTACTACAGAGCAGTAGTGATAAAAACTTCATGGTATTGGTACAGAGACAGGCCGGTAGATCAATGGAATAGAATTGAAGACCCAGAAATGAACCCACACACTTATGGTGGGTGGACAAAGGAGCTAAAACCATCCAGTGGAAAAAAAGCATTTTCAACAAATGGTACTGGTTCAACTAGCAGTCTACATGTAGAAGAATGCAAATTGACCCATTCCTATCTCCCTGTACAAAGCTCAAGTCCAAGTGGATCAAGGACCGCCACATAAAACCATATACACTGAATATAATAGAAGAGAAAGTGGGGAAAAGCCTCGAATATATGGGTACCGGGGAAATGTTCCTGAACAGAACACCAATGGCTTATGCTCTAAGATCAAGAATCGACAAATGGGGCCTCATGAAATTGCAAAGCTTCTGTAAGGCAAAGGACACTGTCAATAGAAAACGGCAACCAACAGATTGGGAAAAGATTTTTACCAATCCTATGTCTGATAGAGGGCTAATATCCAATATATACAAAGAACTCATGAAGGAAGACTCCAGAGCACCAAATAACCCTATCAAAAAATGGGGAACAGAGCTAAACAGAGAATTCTCAACTGAGGAAACCCTTAGGGCTGAGAAGCACCTAAAGAAATGTTCAACATCCTTAGTCATCAGGGAAATGCAAATCAAAACAACCCTGAGATTCTGTCTCACACCTGTCAGAATGGCTAAGATCAAAAACTCAGGTGACAGCAGATGCTGGCGAGGATGCGGAGAAAGAGGAACACTTCTCCACTGTTGGTGGTACTGCAAGCTGGTACAACCACTCTGGAAATCAGTTTGACGGACCCTCAGAAAAAAGGACATAATACTACCTGAGGACCCAGCTATACCACTCCTGGGCATATACCCAGAAGATGTTCCAACATGTAATAAAGACACATGCTCCACTATGTTCATAACGGCCATATTTATAATAGCCAGAAGCTGGAAACAACCCAGATGTACCTCAACAGAGGAATGGATACAGAAAATGTGGTACATTTACATAATGGAGTACTACTCAGCTATTAAAAACAATGACTTCATGAAAGGCAAATGGGTGGAACTTGAAAATATCATCCTGAGTGAGATAACTCAATCACAAAAGAACGAACATGGGAGTGGGTGAGAGGGTGGGTGGGGGAATATCCTCATAGAGTCAGGGAGAGGGGGAAGGGGATGGGGGGTTTCCAAAGGGGAGACATGGAAAGAGGGAAATATTTGAAATGTAAAGAAAGTATCAAAAAATTTAAAAAGATGAAAAAAAAATGAAATACAAAAAAGTCTTAAAGCAATATAAGTTTTAAACTACCATTGTCTAAAACAATAATAAATATGCAAAAAGTTTAAAACATATTTTGAGAAGCTTGAGATAAGTCATGTTTAGCCAGTTTTGGAAAACCGTGATATACGAGAGCTGCAATACGGAATAAGTTACTAAAGAAAGGAAATTTACGTATGGCCATGTTTTAATCTGTGTTGGTGTATTTCACACCTTGTCCTCCAATTCATAGTGCCAAATGAATTTCTTTTATACAAGGACAGTAATTTCTGGGAATCTTGAATAGTGCTGGACAAATAGTTTCCCACAAAGAAAATGGTCTATGGCCTGATTGACGTCTGCTTAACAGACCTCCTCAAATTTGTCCTGCTTCTAAAATACTGGTTCCCTGAAGGAGACACTAGTGAGGGAAAGAATTCTATTTCTCAGAAACAAAAGCAATCCACATTAGGTTGATGAAAGCAGATTTGAAAAAGTAAAAGAAACCAAGTGAAAGAAATATTTTAATTATGGATGGACAGGAAGAGAGAGAAGTGAGAAGAGAGGTAGAAAAGGAATAGGAGGGAGGGGAAATAGGGAACAGAGTAGAGGACAAGCAGAAGTGTGCCTACTTTATTTTTACACATGTGGGTGCTAATACATATTTACTAATTAGTTTCATCATATTAGAATAATCTAAGGACAAAATTCAAAATTCACTAATATAGAGAGCAAGTGAAGTCCCAAGTGAATGTGTGTTGTTGGATATGCACAGCCATGTCAAGGACCCCAAGGCAATCATGCTATCAGAGCTGGAAAGTCTTTCCCTGGAGTGCCTCTGAGGGATGGCAAAAACCTTCTATTTGTCATTGTGTGGATGTCAATAATCTGTAGAGACAAGGTTTCCACATAGCCTTATCCCCTAAAGACTGCTTACATACGAAGCCTGCTCCTAAGAGTGGTAGCTAAGCCTACACCCTTGCCCAGTGGTATATATTAACCCAATCTCTGTTTATGTGCAATGATCCTGCCCTCTTGCTCAGCTTATAAATACTGCTTCTCTCTCTTCTTCTCTATATAAAATATATGCTGAGCTTCTGTGATGCTGCAGCTTCTTCATCTGGGAGCCCAGACCAACCTAGCCCAGTTTTCTGTGTCTGTGTATCTGTCCTGTATTTAACCCCACATCACTTCTAATCAAGGTCCTAAGACCCAAGTCATAAAAGCAGTGAGAGCTGTGTAACTCTGCTATACTTAATGTCTGTTGGTTGATTTCTATTCAGAGGAAAAAGTGCCTTGATGTTTCTAAACCTAGAATGCACCAGGGAACTTGTGATATTTATATACATTAGATTATGCAGATTCTATTTATATATTGAGGAATATATATTTCCTGTATGTGTGTGTGTGTGTGTGTGTATATATATATATATATATATATATATATATATATATATATATATATGACTGTAAGTACAGAATTTGAAAGAGAGTGACAGAAGACAAAGGATGGTACATGGGAGTATTTGGAGGGAGAACGGAGTCGGGGGAATAATGTAACTATATAATGACATTAATAATTAAAGAAATAATTTTTAAAAGGACACCATAACTGATTTTTTACTTGTCCTTTTGCAAAATCAGAGTTTCATTCAATATGTATCTTTTACAAACTCTTGACTTTAGTAAAATCTTATAATCTTAATAAACATTTCTCATTATGCCTGGGATTTCCACAAGATGTTTAAATGTCTGTACTTCCCAATATAAAACAATTTTCCTTTTTCGTACTTTAAATGTGGTTTAGTTAAAACTTCCCAAGGCTTAAGACTCCATTGGAGTATTCTTTATGCAAAAAAAAAAAAATAATGAATGAGAGCACTTATTCAGCTACTTGTTTTCTAAACTCGGGGTTTATAAAGCTTCTAATCATGAACTGATAGTAACTTGGTTTTTTGTAGCATGGAATACAGACAATAGGTTTTTCTTATTAAGGAAGACAAACATGTTCAAAAGTTATTGATGATTAAGACTTCACACCACAATCATTTGGGGCACAAAATGAATTTTTCTATCTATGCAAAGTATCAATGTTTTCCTAAGAATTATTGCCTTTTGAATGATTTAGTTGTTAGAAAGCAAATTGCACATAAAAAGTTCAAGCTGAAAATGACATGAATATATAATTAATTTTTCTACAGATTTCTCTAAATAAAGTTGCTTGTTCAATATAGATATGAGTAGTAAGAAAGTTGCAGGGCTATTGTGAGCGATATGATAAATGGAGTCATGAAAAAAACAATTTTTAATTTAGCAGACTCTATCAATCTAGAAAGCCCATGAATATTTACAATTAATTCAGTATGCTGGAAGTAGATGAAAGAGATAGAGTCCATCCATGAGAAAGAGCAACATAAAACAAAGCACAATAATTATAACAACCTCTATTCAAATTCCCATGATTTGAAATCAATGGTAGTTTCATATACCCAGTCAGAATGCTAAACATTTAATTTTGTAGATAAAATATTGAGATACACTTGGGATTTGGGTAAGGTCTTTGTTCTAAGAGAGAGACCATTAGAAAGCCCTGGTGCAATAGTAACTTTAGTACAACAGTAAGGTGCCACATAGTTAGAATGCTTTACGTATAATCATACCACCAAAGGAAAGATGCTTTTGACTTTTACCTTACGATTTAAAGAATGTAATAACCATCTTTGACTTCCTTCTTCTTTTCTATTTCTTATTACTCTCTAGCAATTCAAAATAAATAGTATAATTACATAGACAACTTGGTTTATTTACAAGCACTGTAAATGTTCAGATGACTCAGAGCATATTCATTAAAAGAGAGAGAGCATTAATAAATAAAGAATTTCCACAGGCGAAGACAAATGTTGTTGTAAATTTGAGGACTTACGGATGTACAAGTAAAATAACATGTCATTTTAAAAAAATATTCCATAATAATAACATAATAATTACAACAACAAATCAGTAGTCTAGATAAGCTGTTAATTCATGGCTATTCCAGGTCAACTCAATCTGAAACATAAGGCTGTAGAGTTCCCCATGACATTTTCTACCAGCACAGCTATTGGTTGTCTGTACTGTCCCTTTACTACTATCTCTAGATTTTGTATTTTAATCCCCAATGTTTAACACCAATATTCTTGTAAATAATTCAGCTCTTATATATCGATATCCACTGTTTATTATTACCAGTCAACTTCTATTTAATTACACTTTATTTATTTATTATGTGTCTCTGTGTGTGCATACCAAGGAACATATTTGCAGATCAAAGGACAAAGTTCTGGGAGTAGGACTCTTCTTCCATAATATGGGTTTCACAGATCGAAATAATACATCTGTGCTTCAAGTAGTGCCATATCTACAGGCTCCTCATAGCTTTTTACGTTGAACCAGTCAAACAGCATCCATGTAAAATTGAGAAAATATCCACTTATTTTCTTAAGGGATTTACTCATTTGCTGAATTTTTGGAAAATTACTTCTTTATTCATCTAATTAATTTTTACATTAAAATATTACTGAAAAACTTAATTTTACAAATTATTTTCCTAATATGTCAATTTGTTTAGTACAATAATCTTTTTATTAAACATGAATGAAACAGAATATATAACATGAATGCTTTTCAGTACTGAAGAAGAACTCATGGAAAATTGGAATTAGAAGTGTAGAGGGCCTGGGACTCGATGCTGCACTGTATATGGACCACTAAAGTTATGATAGCATAATAGCAACTCTGTATACACACAGTGATAGTACATAATAAATCACAGAAAAGCTTGTTCAGGTTGCTGTTTCTCAAACGTGTCTCTAGTTTAACAGGGTGATGTACTCTTGGATGTTCTGAAGAAGAGAGAGTCTTGTTTGTAAATGTTTGAAAAATTCGTCATTTGTAAATACTATTCTTTCTTCTTAAGGGAATGAGTAAGGACGTAATGCATTTTAGAAAATATTTCCTACTCATTTTTAGTGTTGTCCAGGCTTACTCAATTTCTTTTTGAAAAGTATTTTTTGAACTAATTAAAATCTAACTTTCAACATGTTTTATAACCTTTTTTCTTTCTCCTGTGATGGGGAGTATTTAGCCTAGTATCGTGTTCATTCTACATAAGTACTGTGTGTCCCCAACTTTAAAGTATCAATTCTTAGGCAAACCAAATTTGTTTGACTTATACAAAAATAGCCAATCAGGTAATTTACATGTATAAAATTTGAACTATGTATATAATATTTAAAAAAAAAAACAACTGTCCAGTATGAATTTGAAAAAGTTCAGGGAGGTATAGAAGAGCGTGAAGGGTGGAAAGAGAAAGTAAAAAGACATCATAATATCAAAATCTCAAAAATAAAGAAAATTTTAAAAAAGAATGAAAGTGGAAAACAAGTGCATACGCTTCTATAGCTACAACACAATACTTGTTATTTGAAAATATGTACTTATATTTTAACATAAGAATTTAATATACATAGCAAGATATGTTTCAATTTTCTAATGAAATTTCTTCTCAGACTAGAAAATTCAAAAGAACATTACTAGCACTTTTGTTGTAACAAAATGCTTAGCTCTATATAGAAGTGCTTCAGTGGGTAATCTGCATCTTTGCAGACCCTAGGCTTCTTACTGCTGAGAAGTGTGTGTATGTGTGCATGCGTGTGTGTGTTCATATGTAAGTAGGTACATATTTATGTATGTGGGGATATGTGCACACAGGACATACATGTGGAGGACAGAAGTTGGGCACAGGTGTGTTTTGTTTGTTTGTTTGTTTGTTTGTCTCTCCCAGGAACCATAAGCCTTTGTTGAGACAGGACCTAACACTGGGAACCGGAACCCACTGAACGATGAGTTGGCTTGCTAGAAATCATTAGTCAACCTTGAGTGACCTTCTCTTCCGAATTTAGATCACAAGCACACAATCACCACGTTGTCAACCATTTTTTTGCTTATGTTCTGGTGATGGAACTCAGATCCTAATGTTTTCAAGACAAGTCCCTCAAGGATTGAGCTATCTACCCTGTTCCCACACCCCTTAACATGACTACAGAGATTCATGTGAAAATCCTAAAGACTTAAAGATCATGTAGCTTTAAATCAAAAAAGAATTTCTGTGATCTGTTTTATGTTCTGTCATGCTAAGTAAGATAAAATGGCTTTGGTTACATTAAGAAACACAAACAATAAATTTAATAGATAAAAATAAACATTTGGAACATATATAATTATCTTTTACATATGTTGTGAAAATTAAATTGTCACTTACCATTGTGTAACGGGACAGTAGCAGGTCTTTATTCAGACACCTTTTGTTGAATAGACCTAATATTTTATTAACAGCATGCATTTAAAATATTTATCTTATTTTACTAATGCAGAAATGGATGTCTCACTTTGTTTCCAGAACAAAAGCAAGGGCACAGAATCATAAGTTACCTTTTTCAATGTGGATCCGTTTTGACTCATGCCCCATGTCGTGACCAGCCAAATCCCCTTCCTTTGGCCCAGGAAGCACATTTGGAGATAAACCCATCAGCATCTGGTTCATGGACAGCCCATTCTGATGGACAGCTGTTAATGCCAAAACAAAGAGCAAACACAACTACATCAGAAAATGTGGCTAACATCTCTCAAACTGTTTTTAGAATAAAAAAACAACATAAACACTTAATAACCAAATTTAACATCATAATCCATTAATAAAATTACTGGGAGATTCATAACCAATGGCAATCTTTAAGAACAAGCAGAAAATACCAGAAATAATACCACTGTACTATATTTATTGTCACATGAAGTAAACCCTTTTCTATGGTTAGAATTTTTGACTTGTTGATGTTAGTGTAACCTTTACCAATAAAGAATTCAATATTTACTCTAGCCATCAAGTTCTCTCTTTAGTAAATAGACATCCCCCATCTGGAAAACTTATGTTCTCAACAACAAAGCCCTTTAACAGTGTCAGGTTAATAGGAGTGATTTTCTACCAACCTACTGAAATAAGAATAGTTTTATGTATTAAAAAATTAACACCATGTTTTTAGTATCCTTACTGTAGTCTATCCCATAGACTACACGGGATAAATGAAAATAATTTTGCTCTTTGAAATATTAGTTGAATAACTCACCAAACACAAAACATATCTATACTATGTAAAATAATACTATAATAATGCTAACATGATAATTTTTTCTATGATTTTATAGGTGAAATCTCCTCTATGTAGAAATTAAAACTTTGGTTCTTTTGGAGCTAGTGTAACAGATCTCTGTGAGCCACCTAATGTAAGTATTAGTAAAGAAACTCTGGCCCTCTGAAAGAATATCATGTGCTCTTCACTGCTGAGCCACCTCACCAGACTGAAGATTAAATATTCTAATTTTTATATAAAATAAGTTAAAGACCTATTTTAAGATTTTATTAAATTATATTAGGAAATTATATAGTACTTTTTATTCCAGACCAAAATCCTAAAACTAAAATTCTTTAATTCAATGAATATCTAAATGACAAGGTATTGGACTTTCCAAAGTTACTGTGTTTAATTCTATTTCTGTTATATTTACTTGTTAATATCTTTATTAAATAGGGAAGAGTGTTAAAATCTGATGAATTTCAAAATAGCAGAGTTTTCCATTGAAGAAATGCACTTGAATAAACCAGAAACGATGTACTTAGGTGTTAGATAGTTGGGAATTGGTTTGTGTACTTCAGAAACTCACCTGGAAGATTACTTACATTTTCTTGTTTCATAGCTCAAATCTTTCTGTGTAGTAGCAAAGAGAGGATGTTATATCAGAACCTGTTAATGTCGCGTCATCCTTCATAGCATTCCAAACTGGGACACATAATTCTGAGGAATGGCTATTGCTAGGGAGCTTTGGTACATGATACATTTGAGATCCACTTGGAATGAGGGCATTTTGATTAGAAAGCCCAGATGCACCTAATAAAGTTTCAGATGGTGACAAGCAGAAGTATAAGACCTACGGATTCTGTCGGAAGAACTCTCGGTCCGCGCTGGGGAGCTGGACACACTGCTGCTGCGATGTGATGATGGATGGCTGCCAGGCCTTCGGCCCTCCTCTAGAGATGGAGCAGGCGAGGGACTGTCGGGAACACGCTCCTGCATTGCACAGAATGAAAAGAGAGAAGAGGTCAATACATTGATCTTCATTTCATGAATGTTATTTTTCCCTAATACAATTAAAAATATGAAGAGGGCTATCCCCCCACCCCCCACCCCTCAAAATAAAACCGTGGTGTTTCATCAGCACTTAACAATACTAAAATATATTTAATCTTGACCACAAATCTCAAATTCTTGCATCCATTATCATCTGAATTACTGATATCATATACTCTTGAAAATTCAAGACAGAAAATTATTATTTTACTAGTAAACCACAATACAGTCATGGCAAATACTACTAAAGCATTCTTCGGAGAAAATGTTAGGACATAGAAGACAATTCAAAATATCCCAGTAAGACCACCTAACAAAAAAGCGTTGATAAAACTAAGCAAGACTGAGTTCTGGGTAATTATTTTGAGGGCATCTTTACTCTTGTTTTTTATACTTCAGCAAACATTAGGAATCAATGACCACATGCCTTGTGGATGTAACTGACCAGAATATCATCAGGAGATTGTTAACAACACTGTGTGATACCTCTCTAGACACCTGATGGTCACAATTAATTCTTTGTGGCAATGAAGTATTATTTAATATTAAAATTATTTTCTATGAATTAAATGAAACTCAGAAGATAGGCCCCTTTCCCATTCCTATCCATGAAATATGTATCAACTGATTTTCAGACAATCTTGCTATAATGTTTCTCTCTAAATTCTATGAAGACATTTGTCTACTACCTTGTACCCCTCACCCTGAACAAGCTTTATAGCTGTAGTACTTTGAGTTATGTTAATATATATAGTGCAAATAACTATTAGTTAAAACTTTATACTGACAGAACCAACATATTTTGATCTTTATATATTAACAAGCATGCACTGATAAGCTCAGTCTATAGTAATCAATATATATTTGAGTATAGAAACAACCTTCCATACTTAAAAAAAAAATGGTGCACAAGATACAGAGATAGCTTCATGGTTAAGGACATGTAGGGCTCTTACAAAGGACCTAGGTTTGGTTTCCAGCACTGACACAGCTCACACCCACCTTTAATTTCAGTTACAAAGAAAAAGCATCATTCACAACTCTGTTCATAAAATACTCATCAGTCCCTAGATGGCTCCAATCTGGCTGCATATGAAAATCATCTGGAAAGATCTTAGAAATGCCTGTCCTTGACTTTGATTCCAGATCTTGTAGTTGACCAAGTAAGGCACCTGAAACCAAGGCCTAGGGAAATACAGGTTGAAGTGTGAACCCTTTGTGCCTAGGAATATGAGGGTATATGAGAAGATTGTCTGTGCAGTAGTAATTTGTCAACAGCAGGGAATACTACACTGGATAACCACTGATCTTCTGTGGTTAGTGTCCTTACAAGATATTATATAGCTAAAGTATAGGCAATTTGTGACGAAGGAGGCAAGACTGGAATCACATATCAGCAAGCTACTGCCAAAACTCTGGAGACACAGAACGGATTCTGCTTAGAATATCAGAGGAACACCATTCCGTGAACAATTTGATTTTGAACTGGTAAAATCTAGAAACATCATAATATTTTTCGATGTTTTAAGACAACTGGTGTGTATCATTGTTAGTTTCTGTGGTCCAAAACAAAATATCCTACCATGAAGAAAGATCCAGAAATATATATATCAAATCAAGTACGTTTTGCATCACACACACTTTTTTCAATGATCTGCATTGCCAATGAACATTTCTAATAGATACACCGAGGAGTCACTTTGCAGAGCATCACAATTAAACTGGAAACAAGTGCGATCCTATTCAAGTTTCATTTTAAAAGTCCACATCATAAACTAATTCCTGATGCATGTCCTAAAGAACATGAAGCAATCCCATAAGAGGGTGAATGGCAAGTGACAAAGAACCTATCTGCTCAAACATTTTTAAAAAGGCTAAAAACAACAACAGTAAGCAAAAGAAAATTAACATCCATATTCTAGTCTAGACGAAATGCAATAAATTCTTGTAATGATAACTTGCTGAACCGTAGCAGTTTTAGCAAGTCTATATGTGGATTGGTTTCTGGAAAGGACAATAAAAGTCCTTTAAAGCAGAACTATCAGGGCCATTATACCATAGCATTGTCCTTCACCACAGTTGAAAAGATGCTGACTATTGTGTCCTCTAATTTCTAATATCAAAACAGAGTGATAGATCGATGAATGTAAGATATATGTGTTCTAACTCAGCTTCACTGCTGTTTCACCTAAAAAGATGAAGAACAAGTCATTTAAAAAAAAATGATGGAAGAATATAGGAAGAGAAACACACACATGAACACACACACACACACACACACACACACACACACTCACACATACACACACACTCACACACACACACATACACACACTCACACATACACACACACACACACACACACACACACACACACTCACACACACACACACACACACACACACACACACACACACACACACACACACACACTCACACACTCACACACTCACATATCCCATAGGCCTGAAATTCAAAGACATCATAGCTGGTGACGACTTAGTTTCTTTCCTTTTGTGAAAGCTTGCAGCTGACGTGCACTTTCTAGTACAATAAACGTTAGTCCTCAGGGAAGGGATACTCAGCGTAGCTTCAGTTCAGTGGACTCTGAAATCTATGTACGATTTTCATTGTGCCTTTATCAATAGGGTTTTTACCTTACACCTCTGGGGACAACCAAGGGCAAAAGCAATAATCTACACATTTTAGGAGCCTCTTGGACAACCCTGACCAAGTCAGAAAGATGTAGATTTTCATTCCAGGAGTTAGAGTTTGTGATAGGTACCCATGGAATATTGTCAGCTCAGAGTGAAAATTTTCATTCAAGTTTTCTATGAACATATGTACACAGACTCACATGAATTACATACAGGTTGTTTTCCTTAAGACTCAAAGAACACTGTGGAAGAGGAAACAGAAAGAGTATGCAAACTATTGTATCAGGGAATGTGCTGTGAGAATCTGTATCTTAGCAATATAAAAGCTAAGCTTACAAAATCTCACCAACATGACTTTGTAAACATAAGCAGACACAACAACAAAAACAGATATGTAAAAGCAGAAAAGGAAAGTCCACAAGACTTCAACATTCCACAAAGAACTACAGGGAACTAAGGAAGGCTGAATAGGAGAAGTTGTCTTCCCTTAGAAGAACAAAACAATTGTTTATTCAATTCCAGATGGATAGTCGGCACTGAAAATACAAGAATAACAGTATTAAGACTAAGTAGGTTATATTTAGAAATATACCTGTATACACACACATACACACACAAACACACATACACAAACACACACACACATATATATGTATATGTATATATGTATTTACATATATGCATACATACAGTCATACATATATAACAACAATCAATAAAAAAACAGGTCATGAAATTGAAAGAGAGAAAAGAGGGGTGTTTGGAAGGGTCTAGAGAGGACAAGAACAAAAGTAATGATCATTCAATTTTGATGTTAAACAAGGCTCATATCAAATTTTATCAACTACAAATAGAGTTCAATTATTATAGTATTCAATATTATAGTATGGTTATATTTTATATTGCTTGTGCAGTATTTGTGTATTTGTTGTAGGATATGAGTATGAAGTCTTACAAAAAACTTTCAAAAGAATTTGAGGACATATTAATGTATTAAATGTTGTAGCGTAGACTGGCGTCCACAATCAGACCAAGTTTTCAAAATTCATGCAACTTGATATTGATTTGTTCTTTGTAAATTTTTCTTAAAATTAAAAAAAAGTTTGATAATTTCAAGCATGAATATGATATTTTGACAAAACCTACACCCATTTCTTCCACTCCAATTTTTCTCCCGTTCCTCTATAAATTTTACTTCCAACTTTATATGTTCATATTTTTAAACCAATTGAGTTCACTTGTTGCTACCAATATGTGACTGGGTATAGATAGGAACACTTGGGAGAACATAGAGAGCCACTCAGGGATCATAGCTCTGAAGAAATCTGTATAGTTTTGTAAACATGATTGTCAATAAAACCAGCTTCTTGGTTAGACAGAAAGGGCCCCCCAATATCCAAGATAGGATCCTAGATTAGGGTAACTTGGCTAAGTTTTAAATATAATTTCAATTCAATAAGATTGTTATTTATTTACTTATATAGAACTATATAATATGTACTTGAGAAAATTGTTGTATTTTATTGAAATAGAAATTTCTAAATTAACCAATATAACTTCTGCAAAGTATGGCATCCATGTTTCAAATACATTGTATATATCTTATAATAATTGTATTAGTGGTTTTATTTGTAATGGCACATGTTCATGTTTGGCTGAATAGAGAGAAAGGCCAATCTAAAAGTTAATCAAATTCTGTAAAAATCATTTATAAATCTGACTTTGCTGTCATAACAAATTTCATAACAAGTACTAATGAAAAGTATAGGTAAACATATTTTCTTTGATATTTAATTCACAAAACCTAAATATTTATTTATAAACTGACATAGCAATGGTTATATCAATAAAACACATTCTTTGTTTCTTTTAACATTTTTCATATGAGTAGAAAATTATTCAATATATGTAAGAGTTCCAATCTTCTATGCTCATTTATTTAACTCATAAGTCATGAACGCATTCCTTTATTCATTCAAAATACCTTAAAATAAAACAATAACTAAGTAAAAATTGATTAAAGCCTCAATATAAAATATATTTTTAAAACATAGTTTGAAACTAGGGTAATTATGCAACTTAAAGCATTTAATGGGCTTTCCTCATTTGACTTTACGTAGTTTATATTTAAGAACAGAGAATACTGTGACAATACATAATACTTTTATTTTAAGAAAATCCTTTATGCAAATTTTATGTTTTAAAAGCTTAATTATTCAATTGAAACTTCCTATAAATTGAGATACAACATATTCGGTCATTTCACTTAATGTATAATTTCAATCTTTACAACATAATGTATTGTTCTTTGAAGAATTTCATTAAAGCAAAATGCATTGAGCAAGTAAGATTTGAATACATTGTTCCACAATAAATTAATTTATTTCAACAGCTTAATTCTTTTATCATATTTATATGCTTGCCTATCCAGAGTATTCTATAGGATGGAGAATAACGAAGACAGTAAATAGCTTAGAGGACAACCTTGTAATTATTACTGAAACAAAATAGATAATGAGTTTTATTTAGACATAATAAGAAAGAAGTAATTCAATGTGTTTGGGAAAACTATGTAAACTGGATTTATAATTTCATTTGCTTGATATCTTTAACCTCTAAGCTGAGCCTGAGGTAGAACAGAAAAGAAAATTATTTAATACTTTGACACACTGCTTTACAGTCCTATATCAACTCCACCAATCAATAAAACACAATCTTTTGCAATGTTCCATCTTTATAAAACTCACCACAATAATAAATGAAAATTTAAGAGGAGTACTCTTTCACTGTAAAAAGGTCAAACTAATAAGGTAATGGTATAAGAATAACTGCAAAGAGAAAGCTGCATACATTGATGCAGAAAAATAAGTATTGTTCTTTATGGTAATGCAAAAGCAAATGTGGAATTCTGACCTACTACACTCTGATTGTCACATCTGTGACTGTATATTAGCAAAATTACACTGTCCTAGCTACCAGCTCTTCACAGGGAAACAAGGTTATATTTCATGTTTAAGAGTCAATAATCACAATTACTAATACAGATGATTATTTCACTTTGCTTTAATTAATTTTGCTTTCTTTTTAATTCCCTTCACACCACTTATAAAACTCTATATTTATTTCAGTTAGAGATTATCTCATTGGAAATGATATAGAAGCAGATAAACCAATCTTTCTAATGTTAAATAACTTACCTTTCTACAACTTCCGAATATACAGGTTGACATAGTTGGCGGTTGCTCTTCCTTAGCACATAATCCAAATCTCACACTCCTGATTTTGGTACTGCTCACACTTACATTGTTTTATTCAGGAGGTGTTTACTAAATATTTTCTCTTGCCAGGCAGGATATAAAGTTCTGGATATTTATTAGGATTTTTAATGACTTTTTTTTTCAACATGTACCATAACTCATACACTGTAGACTTAGCAAGGTCTATAATCATTTTCATTGATAAATTCATATGCTCTGAAAAGCTGGGTGAAGCTTTTCATGCTCTGAAAATCTGTGTGAAGAATATCAATTGTAGCATTCATATTTTGATTTTGGAAAAGTATTAAATTACAATGAATGATGTCAACATACTTATATTAGTTAAAGACCAATGACGTATTATTTGAAAACCCTATTAATTTTATCACTTTTACTCAATTTAAACAAGCAGGAACAAGGAATATAATTGTAACTTTATTTCTCTTTTGTTCTTCATCTTCTTCATTCTAAAGGTCCATTTCTTCCACATATATATGGTAATAATTTATTGTTTTATAGGAAAGAGTTAACATACAGCTAGTAGTTATAAAAAACATAAACTTATTCAAAGTAGGAAAGCACAATATAGACTTGGGAATTGTAAGTCATCTTAGTGAAAAGTGAAATTTATGTGTGTTTGGTTGGTTTTGTTTGTTTGTTTTGTTGTTGTTGGTTTTTTTTATATTTCAGACAGTTTCTACCTATATAGCCTAGGCTTTAATTGAACTCACAATCCTCCTGTCTCAACTTCCCAAAGGCAGGAAATATAGATGTGACCTATCATATTAGTACTAGCATTAATATTAAAAGGCAGAACTACTTTCATTCTAGTCAAAAGATATATATAAACAAAGAAAGCAAACAAGAAGTAGGTCAGCTCAGAATTGGTTCTGTTGCAATTTTCTGTCATTTCTTCACATCAAGTACTTGGAAGCAAGTTTCTATCTGATTAGACCCAATATATTTTCATACCATACCACTCTGACTATAATCATGTATTTACAGTTACTTTGATGGGTCTAAATGATATTTATGATCTTTTCTTTCTTGAGTCTAGCAGATTTACAGAAGAGTGTCCATTCAAGTTTGTTTGGCCACAAGTATATTTCATTGAGAGCGTTATGTGCCTTCAACAGCAGAGTATAATATCTGCCTTTAATGACACTAGCCACTACTGATAATCACACTAAACACTCATCCCTTCAAGCTATTTATAAAATGATGAGTTTATTCCTTATTTACTTATTGGATAGAATAATTATATGATAATAATATTTGTTCAGTCATTTGTTAATTCTAGCATGCCATTCATACTAAGAATGCAGAAAATTGCTTCTTCTCTTTCTATTTACTTCTGTTTTGTTTAAATCTTTGGACTCCAAATAAGTAAAATTTTATGATATTTTTAGGTGACAATAGTTGAAAGAAAAAAAGTCAATAAGAAACAAAGGAATCTCATAACAGACTCATGACTATATCTGGTTAACCTGATCAGGATCACCTGGGAAACTGTTCGTCAGATAACTAATGATCGGTTCAAAGAAAATCAAACTACTCATAAGCAATGGGCAATGCTGAAATAATTGCAAATACTTTAAATGATAATTTCTTTATTATGATTCTGGGTTAAAGTATTGCCACCATGACTTCCATTCACAGAAGAGAAGGCTAGCTATACAGATATAAAATAACCAGTCATGTGCTTAGGAGTTGGAACAGCAAAATTATGAAGGCCAGAAATCTTACTCGAGACTCCATTTTAAAACCCCCAAATATGTCTATTTCAGCAGGAGCTTTTTCTTAACATTCTATTATATCATTATGTATGCATGAAATAAAATTTTCCCTGTGGTTGAGAAACATTTCCCACAGCTTCCACAGCTACATGCTTAGATAATAAACACCGAGAAATATATTATTCAAATTCACCAATTAAGCAGGTTGAAATTTGTATCTCAACAACTATTAATTTAGAAATATTTTTTAAGAAGAATGATATCCACAGATTCATTTTGGTTCAGTCTCAAAGATTTAAATCTTGCATGGTCTCTTTGTCTCCAGACCCTGTGTTCTAACATCTTATGATTTTACTTAATCAAACATTTTTACTGACTTTTTGTGTCTTTAGTGAGTGACCTCTGCCTGTATACAGTAATCTAGAAGTAATCTGATTGAAGAAAAGACTCTGGACTTGATATAAACCACAATTGTACAGTAGTCTACAAACATAGCTACAAATCCTAAGAGATTTTATTTGTTGGTGTATTTGTGGGGGTGGAGAGTTGACTATGTTTCTCAGAATGTTTGCCATAAATCCCACTAAGTCAATTTTTTAAAATCTGTGTTTATATTAGAAATTTGTGTTTATCTACTTTTTAAAATTACATTGACCTCATTGACATAATAGGTTCTTATACAGTTGACAATGGTTAATGGCTATAAATATATAGGTCTTAAGGATTTAGGATGAAATTATCATTGTCTGAAGAGTATTTGCCCATTTATTCCTGAAATTTTCCTTACTGAACTCCTCTAGTTTCCCAAACTAACAACAGTCTGACATATTTTCTTACTGAGTCTCACTGAAGGTTGCCTTTATAAAAACAATGCTCGAATAGTCTTCATCTAGCTATTTTCCCTTGGCATTTAATAGTTCCAAATCTGAAATCTTGATGATTTTGTTCTCGTCTATCTGTCTCTACATGGTTTGAGTTTCTTTTGAGCTTCTTGAATTATCCACAAGAATGTAAGATTCATAAGAATTTAAGGTATCAGTCATGTAGAGACCCACTATTTTTTCTATTGTCAGATAACACTGTGCGAGTGTGTGTACACCTATGTGTGCAAGTGTGTGTGCATGTGTGTGTTTGTGTGTGTGCATGTGTGCATGTGTGTTATTGAGTTTGTGTTATGCTGGGTTACAAAATCTTGTGGTATTAAGCAAACAGTATACCAATTCAAATTGAAATAGACCATTCTCAGCATTAATAATAAGTTTTACCCAGCATTGTCTTTGTACATGAAAGTAGCCATAGACTTTATATGAATTAATATATATATTATATTTAAATATTATAATATTATATATGTCATATATGTGTGTGTAAGTGTGTGTGTGTGTGAGTGTGTGAGTGTGTGTGTGTAAAAATTTATCTTTTGGAGATTATATTATATATATATATATATATATATATATATATATATATAATATAATCTCCAAAAGGTCTTTACTTATAGAAGTTAAAATTTTAACTTTATGTACTTTTCTTCTATAATACAATAATATTGTATTATTTTTAACCACATATAAATTAAAAAAGCATTTCCATTGAAATGCCATATTATCAATACCAACAGATAGATTTTTCCCTGAGGCAGAGACTCAAATGTTCAGACCCTAAGTCCATTTTGTGTGCAGTAGCGAGTATGTCATTGAAAAAAAAAGTATTGGGACATTTTACTTAACAAATTAATTAAGAAAGAGAATATTTTATAATATATTACTCTAAGACATATATTATTCTTTTATTTTATACTATATATTTTTTTCCATTCCCCCTTAGTTTCTACTTAATCTTAATTCCTATCATCACTTAGAAAGCAAGAACAATTTATTCAGCATGTAGACAATCCTTCACGTTTCTGTTTTCTCTCCAGAAGCTGTATCTTCTGCTATGGGGCTAAATCTTTGGTATTTAACATTTCACTTTCAAGTGGCCTTTACATTTAGAATCTTGTCAAGCAAATCAACTCAGAGGCACTATTCTAATTATCCACAGGGGCCCATTTTGTTCAATGTGACATCATAGTCAGCCATTTTCTTTGGGAAAAATAAAACTTTCCCTAAACTACATTTAATTAGCATAGGTAAAGTAAGTTTGCTAAACAAGATTTGAGCTATTGAGTGTCCTAATATCAAACTCAAATGCTGTGGTTATTAACTTGGAACAGGGTCCAGTCACTTAGCATGTCAGGGTTTTAAATGCAAAGCAAGTGCTGTCTGTTAAGGGCAGATGGGTTTTTCAGCACTTCTACCAGGCAGTTGGTCTTCCCTTTGAGAGTGCAGTGGGAACTATCTGCTCTCTGTAATTAATCTCAACTAGAGCAATGTTTCCCATGTCCCTGTTACCATCAGGATTTATACCATGATTCAGAACTTCCTCGACTCCATCTGTTATAAAACTTCTAAAAATTGTCCCAAGAGACCACGAACTGGGATATCAGTATGACTTAGTAGGTGTTGGCGTATGTGTGAAGACAGAAAAATCACTTACTTTCTTATTCTCTTTTTGAATATTTCCTTCCTGCTTAGATCTTTTTCCTCAGCATTCTGAAATTTCATCTAAGAAACCACATCAATATTTCTGAATTTCTAACAATATAATTATGGGTTGATATGTAAAGATACTTAGACAAGAAAATCAACTTTTTCCTCCTACTTACCTCAACTTAAACACCATGGAGATTTAGAAAGCTGTGTCCAGACTATAGTATTTTAATTAATATGAGTTACAGCACAGACATATTTTGAAAATTGTGTGCACATAGAAAAGGTAGCAAGTCAGGGCTCTTGATATTCCTCTGTGCATTTGGACTTAGAATATATAAGCAATAGCTTCCTAGTTTACAATTAAATTTTTAAAGTACATAAGTCTTTGATATAGACATTTTATTCATGTAAATCTATCCAGATGAGAAGTTATAGGATCCCAGTTATGAAAGCACATATAAAGGCTTATAAACCACAGACAGAAGTACAAACAAACATCTGTGCATTCAGGATCTCAGATAAATTGAAGTATATAACTTATTTCCCTATGTTATTTCTAAAAATCAAGAACATAGAATTGATCAAGCTGGTGTGACTACTTACTATTTGTAGAATTTTTTTCTCACCATTTCCTCCTCTTCAGATTTTAGAAATTTACTTATTAGGATAAAACAAATGGAGTGAGTGATGATAAATGAAGATGACCATTCCACAACGAAGTAATGATGAGACAATTACCTTAATAACAGATGTCTCCACCCTGGATGGAGGACTCTGAACTTGTGCTGCCGCCGCCATATTTGCAATGGTGCTAAGGTGGTTCATCTGACTCATTGCCATGGTGACAGATGCTGGAGGTAGGCTGACGGGAATGAGAGGGTGTGGCATCATCATAAAAGGGAGTTCCAGTCCTAAAAAACGAATACAGATAGATCATCACTGCTGTGTTGAGGTTAAAATCACCAATGACATGCCATTAAGAGTTAAAACACTGGAAAATATTCTAATAGTGACAGACAAAGAAAAACAGCTTGTTTATTTGTATATAGTAATATTCACTCATGACTGGGAAATTAAGCCTACAGCTAACTAGTTTGGTGCCATAATTCATCATATCAAGTTTTATGTGTTTAATACAAACATCCTGGTCTTGGCTTTATTATTCCTCCTGGCAATGTACCAACTTATAGACATGCTCTATTATTGATGAATTGACTGTGTGAATGCAGTATATCTTTTTTTATTATTCTGCTAGTCATTCAAGAAAAGAATTTTTAAAACTACCACTTTTCGTGCTAAACGTTGCCATCGTACCATTTGGCGGAAGGTGGCTGTGCTGCAGATGGTTGAGAGGATGGCTAACTGGAAGGCTATACGCTGCAGGCATGCGGGCATGTGCAACAGGAGCCTGAGATCCCTGGGATGGGGGAGAGTGCAGTGTTTCTTTATCCCAAGAACCACCATTGCTGCCTGTGGGGAATGAATATAAATTATTTGGATATAATATTAATCCAAATCATCCAAACACTAATTTGAAATGAGATCGGAAAAGGTTTAACATTGGGGAATTAGCAAATGGGCGGGGAGGGAAGTGAGCCGAAAGAAGACAAATTTCCCTGAATTGTGCTTTCTCTCATTTTGTTTTGTAGACAGGATGTCGAATTTCAGAAAAGTAATATTTTTGAACCGTTTAACCTACTTGTAATATCTAATCCTTTTTGAACTAACTGACTTAATAGTGAATCATCTTTACTGTAAACCTAAATAAAACCTACTTTGTACCAAAGTAGAATGAAGTCTATAAAATTCATTTTAATCCTTTCAGTAAAAGATAACTTGGTCAATGTGAGAGTTAAAATGTGTGGCTTATTTCAACCACAAGAAGAGAAATAATTTGGATTCATGAGAACATAACTTAATCAGGCATTGGAAATAGAACACAAAACATAGCTTTAGGAAACATGATAACGTCAAAGTAAAATACCAGAGGTGTGTGAATGAATACAGCACTTGCTTCAAACAAAAAGGAATGCAAAATTTGAATAAGATTAATACCAGAGTCAGTTAACTCTCTGTTGGAGGACAGACACTTCAATCCTCAGGATAATGTCAGAATAATCTAGGTTTTGAGATAATTTATAAGGATTCCATAGAAGGAATTTATAAATCATGTCTTCAAATTAGTTTAGCAACATCAATGCATTTCTCTAGAAGATTTTAATATGAAATTATAGATTTAACTTTTTTTACCCCATGAATTCATTTTAAAATAGATAATACTCTCATAAACATGGAAACAGCAAAGTTGGTAAAATTCCCATTTAATGCTTTAGCTCCACTAAAAGCCGTGTTGTAAAATCTCTATGACATAGTTTTCAGTGAAGACTACTTAGTTACTGCCATGATATTTTCCCTTTACTTCATGAAGACAGTTAAGGTTCAATATAAATTCAAACTCATTAGCTCAATACTGTCTGGATCTCAGAGTAAATTGTTCAGGAGTGGGTAATGAAAACTCAATTCAAATTCTTCAGCAATCAAACAAAGCAATTTTATTAAACAATGAAAAGAATCAATTAAATGGATATCTTTATTATCTTTATTATTTTACAAGAGACTATGACAGCTTTTAGTTTAAAAACGTTTATAGCTTTATACAGAATTGACTCACATAAAAGATATTTCATCAACCTGCTCCCACACTTAGATACAAAAGTTCACTTTCATATTCAATAATTTTATATACTTTACCCATCTACATCTGACTTTTTGACACATATTCCAGTCAAATGTGAAATAACTGTACAAATGTGAATTTCTCAAATGCATCCTGTCAAGAGACTAGTAGGATACAACTCTTCAAATAGCCTCATTTTGCTTTATTTGTATTAAACTATGTGCAAACATATTTCATATTTAGCACATAATAAATACCTTTTGAGATAATAAGTTTAAAGGGAAGACAGTAACTTAAATTCTGATTAAATAGATGTGTAAAAGATAACACCTACTTTCCCCTCTCTGTGGCCTACAGTTTCTTAATAGGGGAACTGCTCGGCTGCCACGTATTTTCCTAAGGAAGTTTCTAATGCTACATTGTAGAAGGCTATTAGCCATCTCCACCAACCATCATTTGTTAAATAATCATGATGTTAGCCTATTTAGATAATAAACAGAGCAAACAAGAAATAAGTCTGATGAAAAATATACAATATATAACCAAATCAGTTTTAAGTAATTTTTGCATTATTTATAGTGTACTCCTTCTCCATTAGCATGAACAAATGAGAAATGAAAATAGGCTGCTTCAGATATAGACATCCCTACAATTAGTAAAGTTACCATTTCAAGTGTTTTCATTTTATACAATATCTCACATACAATAAGCAATATAGGCGCATACACACACACATATATATATATATATACTAGAAAAATATTATTATTATTATTATTATTATTATTATTATTATTATTATTCTCCCTCCAAGCCTTTGCTCTACTTTCTATCTCTCAAGTGGATAAACCTTTTTTTCTCATTTTGTTATATATATATATGTGTGTGTGTGTGTGTGTGTGTGTGCAAAATGTTTATATAATATATATTAAATAATATATATTTACACACAGTATATATATATATGTATATATATATATGTGTACAGCTACTTATGTCACGTTTAATTTTTTTATTTATAAATCTATAATATCCTTTTATTTGAATTTGTATTTCCATTCTTGGTTTAAAATTTCAGTTTTTTTCTGAAATAACATGCTGAGTGATGAGAGTTCACATTACTCTTTTTTTCAGTGTATTTGCAGGAACAAGCTCATAAATAGAATTTATAATGTAGCCATTCAATCTCATTAAAAAAAAAGATGATCAACTCAAGATTTTGAAACACAGTCCATAGACAAAAGTGGAAATAGAAAGTTTTTAGAAAATAATATGGCTAGTTATTATTTTTTTTATTTCAAAATAAAAACTGTATTTTTGTTTTTTTTCCAGTTTTTGCTTTTGTACAAGATTTCATAGTTATAATAACTTATACACAGATGGGATTGACCCCTGCTCTCCTCCTGGGTCACTGCAAATCCACATGTTCAGGCTATAGTCCCCAACACTATGTTCTGATCAATATATTACCACAGTTTGATCTAAATATAGATACACTATATAATATTTATCTCTGGGAAAAATCAAATTTTAATATGCAAATGTCTATATAATACAGCGATGGAAAAGCTACAGTAGGCACACAACCTATAGCTCAGAGGTGATGAGTTCTAGATGCTCTCCTCGTATGAGTGGATGTACCTATAGCTTAGAAGCTCTCCTCATGTGAGTGGATGTACCTATAGCTCAGAGGCTTTCCTCATCTGAGTGGATGTACCTATAGCTCAGAGACTCTCCTCGTGTGAGTGGATGTACCTATGGCTCAGAGACTCTCCTCGTGTGAGTGGATGTACCTATAGCTCAGAGGCTTTCCTCATCTGAGTGGATGTACCTACAGCTCAGAGGCTCTCCTCATCTGAGTGGATGTACCTACAGCTCAGAGGCTCTCCTCGTGTGAGTGGATGTACCTATAGCTCAGAGGCT
>CM052708.1:23939205-24205140 GCA_028551405.1 Uromys caudimaculatus | reverse complement strand
TCCTCATCTGAGTGGATGTACCTACAGCTCAGAGGCTCTCCTCGTGTGAGTGGATGTACCTATAGCTCAGAGGCTCTCCTCGTGTGAGTTAATGTTTAAAATAGTCAAGAGGAAGGTTTTATTTATATGTGCACTTGTGTCCACCTTATCCCAAACACTGTACATGTCTACTGACAAGCTGGGAATTTATAGGTGCAGCCCTCAAGAGATTGTTAAGTTACTAAAAAAAGAAACAGTTAGGCTCTATTGGACATGGAAAACACTCACAAAATTTTCCAATTTTAAATTTCACAGCAGTAGGAAAATATTAAAAATAATTTCTGTATATACATATAGGTATATGTATATATTGAATTACACATAAGCCTCACATTATCAGTACAATTCAAGTGAAGACATTTTGGTGAGTTATTTTCCCATTAAATGATCACTATGTCAAAATTTAAAAATATTTTATTACATCATTAAAATAATTCACTTACCATAAACAGCTTATACTGTTTTTTTTTAAATTTTTTTTTAGAGGCTAGTTATTTTTAATAAACATGGAAAATTGAAGGTAAATAAATGGCACCTTTTATAACTAATTATATTTATCATTTATGTCATTCCTTTCATTATTATATATATCCAATAAGGAATGAATTTCAAAACAGTTGACTGTATTATTTTCAAATAAAATTTTATAGAATACACACAAAATAATTAAGTGCAAATTATAATGATCAGTAGATATTTCATTATATTGTCATGCATTAATAATGGTGAAAGTATATTTGAATATTATTCTTCTTTATACCTAGGTGACATGTAATGGGTTGTTCTGATTTCCCATAGACTGACCCTGATAAAGGAGAAAAATCACTAAGGGACTAACTGTCACACTGCTGCTTAGTGAATGACAATGATAGACTGTGACAGGAACCTGACATTGTCAAGAGTACTTTACAATGAAAATAACGTTGAGAGTGGGTGCTTGCTGCATTCCATTGGAGAGCACTTAGGAGGATGTCAACTCCATCCAATGATGGAAACATGAGTTCCAAGTAAAGGGAAACATTAGCCACAGGTTTCACAGGCATTTAGCTGTTATTTCAGATATAGAAAAGTAAATACGTGATCTTTCAGTAGATTTATTTCAATCAGATTGAAAATGGCATGTAAGCTGTATATACATTATATGTACATTTAGATATAGTTCTTATGTGAATTATATAACAAAGCCCTCTCTTCTCTGTGTGCTTCTCTCTCTTTCTGTCTCTCTCCTCTCCTCTATTTCTCTATCTCTATCTATCTGTCTATCTATCTATCTATCTATCTATCTATCTATCTATCTATCTATCTACCCACTTACCTAGCTAACTATCTAATTTACTATCTGAGTCCATTTGATATAACATATAAATGCTGAAATCATCTAGAGTTTTGGTTTGCCACAATCAAATTGCTCTAGATATAATGACAACGAGCAATTTGCAATCCTTATTGAAACATCTTTGTGATACTATTTACTAAAAAATGTAATGTTTTACCTTGAAAATCTTTGGAAAATAATGGAAATGTAAGTAAGAATGACTTCAATCTTAAATTACTTAGAATTTGGTCTCACAAGAACTATCGGAATGAACTACTTTAAGCAGAATGCAGTTCTTCACATATACTCTCTTTATTCATACCCAACTGGAGAAAGTTTTGATGCAACTGAAAATAAAAGAAGTATAGCCATTACTATCAAGATAAAAGGTTAAGTGGTGTCTGTGCAGAAGAAAGGGGCAATTATATCAGAGAACACTCTGCTTTTTGATGCTACTGCTGTCGTAAGACTCATTAGCAGCACACTGTCACTGTTAACCAGATGAAACAGATCCCTGAAAACAAAGCAAAATACATCCAGGCTGGAGCTGCTAAACACTTCCATAGCATTCAGTATGGGGAAAGAAAGAGTTGCTAAATTATTTTGTATTTATTAAATATATGAATCTTGTTAATATCTTTGATAAGTTTGTTGTAAGCAAGAGTCAAATGATTCTATAGAAATAAAGTTGAAACTAGATGCATTAATTTCCACAGGTAAACTAAACTGGGTTGTAGATAAGGACGTAGAAATGATCCCTCCAGGCACACACACACACACACACACACACACACACACACACACACACACACACACACACATACACACAGATATATATGCTGTGATTCTAAAATATAATTCTACAATTGCTCAAAATTACCTATTTTATTATAACATAGCTATGTGTCTTCTAGCCTTTAAAACTAGTAACATAGAAATTTCTTCATTTTCCCAGTGTAGTGTGGACGATTTTCAGTAAGCAAACAAATGAACTAGAAATTATTCTCTTTAATAGTTTTGTAATTTCACTATAGCTTTGCCATCATTTCAACCAAAAGTGTCAACTGTATTCCCTATAAACTTTTTAATAAATGTCATGACAATCAAAAACAACTTTATGTTCATGTATAAGTATGACAAACAAAAACAAGTTTGTGTTCATGTGTAAGTATTGATCAGGACAAGTTAAAATCAGCTTTGATTTTCATTACTTTTTATCCAACTTGAGATTTTAACAACTACATTTTTGTCTTAAAATAATTATTCAGAAAAGCATAATCCTCTTCTAGAAGGGATTGTTGCTCATAGGAGTAATATTAATTTTTTTTACATGTTTGCCTCTTAGGGTTCATTTATCTCTCTTACAGACCAGAGTACAAAGAATAATATTATCAGTTAGTTGTCTGAGCCAGAAACAGAGGGATGAACCTTATCTCTTGCTTTCTTGCTTTCCATTGATGTTCAATTCCTTTTTATGTCTGGTTGATTGCATCTATGCAATTTATCTGTACTCTTTTTCTATCTGAGCAGTTGCAATCAGTCTTAAGGAACTGAAATTTGTACTTTAATGTACAAATCTAAACACTGTCACTCCCTTGCGTAGGAGTCTTAATGGTTTGCCATTTATATGAAAAACGGTCAAAATTTGGAGCTTGTGTCTGTAGGATATGGTCGGCTTGTATTTTTGCATTATATCTATCATTTAAGATGATAAAATCATCTAGTGGGCCATTCTTATCCTGAAAATTACAAACACAGTCAATCTTTACATTTCCATGTGGTAAATGTTCAGATAGAAAACAGAAGATAAATACAAATTGAAGATGATCTTAAACAAATGTATTTTTAAATATAAAGTTAGAAAAAAATGAAACACAGGCTATATATATATATATATATATATATATATATATATATATGTTGTGAAACAAACTTGAATATATATAAATAGAGCTAAAGATAGTAAAATTGCAAATGAGATGTACATTAGCAAAGAAGGTGTAGTGGTATCGTCCCTGTTGAAGCAATAGTGATGGCTGTGAAGATATCTGATGTCTATTATGGGCTTTCCATTTAACAGGCGTCTTGCTAAGCTATGTATGCAACTATACAAATGAAACCTTTTTAAAAATCTCATTATGTAGTCCTGGCTTGCTTGGAACTCACAGAGATCTACCTGCCTCTGCCTTCTAACTGCTGGGACTAAAGGCATGTGCTACCACACCTGACATTTAAAAACAAATCATTAATAACTCTGAAATAAACATACTAATAATGTTATGAAATATTTAATTTGTTCTGTGATTTGACCCACAGCATTATGAAATCACAACACAAACTATTAAAAACTATTAAAAACCATTAATCACCTTTGTAGAATGAGAGATGTGAATTAAAAATCAGTTCAATTTACATAGGTTGAATATGATTTAAATATAGATTAATATCCAGTATGTAGAAATATAAGACTGAAATCTGAGGGAGAAACAGATCCTCAGAGGGGAAATTATGAATTATTTAGGGAACAATTTTCATGTTTATTAGGATAGGTGTGTTTGTTTTTATTGGCGATGCCAACCAAGCTTAAACAAATAGTTGGTACTGATTCCCACAATTTAATAAAAACTATATGTTACAATAAACTCTCAGCAAAACAGCTGTGCTAATATCCATGTTTCCCTACGTCTCCTAATGTAGGATTTTCGATTTAATACGAGGACCCACATAAATATGTGAATATCCAATATTTCTTGGACCTTCAGGTAACATAAATTGAATCAATATATAACATGCTGATTAGACTTGAAAATTTAGTATTCTTCAATACTACCTGCTCTCGGTAGAAAATGCATTCATTGTCCATGTACAAACACACACAACAAAATTTACCTTGAAATGTGCCATTAACTCAACTTGAAACTTAGTATTTAACTATGAAAATAGTAGACTTTATGTAGAGAGGACAGGAGGGTTAGAGAACTTGGCACACTTCAAGCCTACTGAAATAACGTTAGAGTCTAGTGTAGGCTCCCCGTGGAGGGAAGGGTGGATGAAAACATGCTTAGAGGAAACCCCACAGCTTTCAGGAAACACTGCAAAGACATCATGTTCACCGCTTTCATCATCTTCACCTAGACAAGCAGGTGAGAAGACTTTCAAGTCAAAATGACCAATACAGTTTTAGTCACTGGCAACAGGAAAGCATTTGAGGACATTGCGATTTAAAGGGATAATTCTCAACTTAAAAATAAGACTCCCAAATTCTCAAGAATAAGTGGTGCCAGCATGCTAATTCTTTAGACTTCAGTTGAAATGTGAAGGAGAAGAAAGGGGGATGAAATGTTTAAATGAGGATAAATTTTCTGATGATCTCAACATGTGTAGGTCAGTTTAGAGTAAGATTTAAATATCTCATATTATATTTTGCGATGAACTGGTTACAGTAAACATAATGTGAGGAATGGATGATGTACAGAATGAGACAATGTGCCTAAGGTCACACACTGACACTGTCAGAGTTAACACTTTAAGGTCCATTAACATAAATAAACAGTGAAAAAGGAGACAAAAGAATAGTGTCTGGCTAATTCAGTCATCGTTTTTCAAATCTTCAACAGGTTCTACAGTAATATTCAAAAGGAAAATGCCACACTGGACGTGGTGGGACAGATCTGATATCAGTACTCGGAAGGCTCAGACAGTAGGACCAACATTTTGAGGAAAGCCAGGGGCACATAATGAATTCAGAGCTAGCCTTGGCTATGCAGGAAAATCATGTACTAAAAAAAAAAAAGAAGTTAAATAACTATTTCAAAATATTTAAAGGAGAGGAGAAAAAAATTTTTAGATGTTCAATTTAAGAAAAATAACTTTTGTGTGAGCTATCATGGTCTACTAATAATAGTAATAAGGAAAACTAATATAGTTTAAATGTTTAATAACAGTGTATTAAGTCTCCCCATTGAAAATACAATTGACTTCTTCTAGGAATCTCAATTAATAACTATATAATTGTTAGTTATATGAATCTTCCATAGGAAAAAAGGTTTTTTTTTTTCTCCCTGTGATCATTATACTATCACTAAAATCTATACTAATTTTGTTGTTTTAGAAACATGCTCTGCCTTTTTTTTTTTTTTTTTTTTTTTTTTTTTTTTTTTTTTTTTTTTTTTTTTTTTTTTTTTTTTTTTTTTTTTTTTTTTTTTTTTTTTTTTTTTTTTTTTTTTTTTTTTTTTTTTTTTTTTGGTTTGGTTTATTTTGTTTTTAAAAATGGCTGGGTCTAGAACCCAGCGTCATTACTTCCTTATATCGGAGGCTGTAGTTTAAACATATGGTTTCACGTGCTCCAGGTTCATCTCAAACTTATTGTGGAAGCAGGGATGTCCTTCAACTTCTGATTCAGTTTTTTGCTACCTCTCAAGTGCTAAATATACAGGTATACATCAAGCTACCTGATTTATGTGATCTAGGGCTCAAACTGACAGACCTGTGCAAAATAGGCACATACTCTTTTAAGAACTGAGCTTTCTATCTGGCCCCAGCAAACATTTCTGTTAGCTAAAATAACTTCAAACCCCTTTTACTAATTCATCAACTATATAAAACTAAACAGACAATAAAAATATAAAAACAGGAGATTTCAAGACAAATCCTACTCGGGAAGACCTTATGGTTGAAATAATCTGCTCTGAAATTGTTTTTGTTCCTTTCTTGTTGTATTTTGAAATTTTGTTTCCTGAGCTTCCTATGTGGAGCTGATTTTGACAATAAAATCTATAGAATATATTTCACATTAGTTAAATATCATTAAATATTTAATAATATCATAGTTAAATAATATAGTTAAATATCATCACAAAGATATATACTTGTGTTATAGGCACCAATAAATAATTGCAAAATTTACTTGACTTAATTGTTTTTGTGGTTAAAAATACAATTTTGGGTGTTTTCCATCTATTTTAGCTCCTACCGACTCACAAAATTTTCCTTATTAAGAATCCAAGAAGGCTTAATTTTGTTGTTCTAGTGGTGATTTTGCCAGGGCCTCATGCATGCCTGCTGTATATTTTACCATTGAAATGTACCCGAACCTTCAAGGTCTGAGGATTTTTAATTCTGTCAAGCATCTTCCAATGTGTAGAAAAAATTATGAATCATTTTATTAGCATTAATGTTTTCCAATTCTTAATGAGAAACTAAGTGGCTTTGATTAGTTCACATTTTCCTTTATTCCAATACTCAGCTATTCATAAATTTTGAAAATTTTGAAAATGAGGAAAAAACATCATTTTAGTCAATGAGCAAGAAATATATTTGCAGGTCACTAAGCAACACACAGTTCAATCTTCTGTCAATACTGGTCAAAACGGTACACAAAACACACAATAAAACCATCCATGTGGTCATTATTGGCATGCACTGTATACCAAGTGGAGAGCCAGGAATTTAAAAAACACTGGGCTGACAAAAGGAGAAAAGAAGAGGATCGGAACTGTAGTGTATACGGCTGTTGACAGTATATAAAATGCTGACCATGAAAGCATGAGGACCTAACTTGTGATCTCACATACCTTTCTGTTGTTGTCTTAATACTCTTACTTATTTATTTATCACTACATTTTGTTTATTACTAAAAGTTCATACAATATACTCTGATCCAAGTTTCCACCCCCTATGTCCTCTCAGGTCCTCTTTACCTCCTAACCTATCCAACTCCACTGCTTATTTCTCTCTCTTTGGGAAACTGATTCCAAATAAACACTTAAATGCTGGACACATTTATCAGCCTGCTACAAATCTCAGATTTCTGGAGGAAGAGATAGACTTTATTTGAAGTGTTCTGGTTACCAGGCTTAGCTGAAATGGCAAGTAAGAGACTGTATCTAAGTACATACGATGGAAAGGAGTTGAGAGAAACACCATATATCATTTTCTACCCTTTATATGCATGTGAACACACCAGTCCGTGCACTCTTACATATGTACTTACCCACATTTGAGCCAGCATATACCACACACGCACACACAAACACACGCACACACACACACACACACACATACACGCTCGTGTGTATGTGCATGTGTGCAAAAATGAAATATATCATGTGAATAAAATTGCAACACATACTAACTGAGATATTAATCATGGACAAATGCAGATTTTGTGTGTCTGTATACTATATGTATGTGAACTTTGAAGATCACATGCATTTTAGGGAAAGGGCTGGCCTTAAGGATATATTGGACAGATCACTGTCTCTAAGTCTTGTCTATTGCATGTCAGAGCATATTCAGATCACAGAACTGCCTACTCTGGGCAATCTGTCAAAGACATACACAAATGGTGGCTGTGGATGACAGCTGGGGAACTCAAGTGAATGGAGATGCAATCACACATTAGGAAGGCATCGGAAGTCAGAGTGAGGTGGGCAAGGGTCAGATTATGAAAGCTCTCAGGTGTCAGGATGATGAGTTTGGTCATCATCTTAGGAAGAAGAGAGAGATGATTAAAGTGATAGATCACATAGTAGGATGTGGAAGACGCTTATCATCATGAATGACCGTCCCAAATTCTGTCATCCACCACATTGATATTGATATGACCATGACATATATCCTGAATCTAATAGTTCATGCTACAGGAAAATTGACCAAAAAATAGTGTTCATGACCATGTCTGCTTCTTATGAAAATGGTTGAAAGGAAATTGGCTTCTTGTGTAACATATGGCTAGGTTCTGTTGGATGGTGCAAGAGTTACTCTGTTCTTTTTCTGGTTCTGCACACTTGTGAGCTATTTGCTGAAATACACCAGGCTTGTCTTTGCTTTTAAATACAAAAGAAACAAAATGTATTTTGCTTGGGATCTGTCTAGTGTCTATGTCTACAAAAGATGTCTTATTTAAAAGGTTACAGAGTTTCATACATCCAGCAGGGTATACTTTTTAGACCCTCCCTGACAGTCAAAATTGGAGATGACAAATTGAGGAAACTCTTTCAAGAGTCAAGATTTAATAGTAAAGTCTATTAAATGTAACAAGGTAAACTTTAATCTATTTACAGCAAAATTAAATTTGGAGATGTATTTTAACAGTTATTTCCATACATTCACAGTGCACACTGCTGTCCTATGCCGTCTTAAACTATTATTGTCCAGAACGTTACACACATCAGCAGACAGCCAAAGAGCGGCTACAGGGCAGAATGTGTACCTGTAAGATCACAGCCTTCTGACTCACTTTGCAATTTGGTACCACGCCGTGCAGTCCTTATGCTACAAATCACCAAAGAGATTTCTCAAAATGACCATTTATGATCTCATGTAGCTATTAGTTTTTAAGTGATCCTACAATAATTTTAGTCATGTTTACAGACACTCATGGGTAGTATACCTATTAGAATTGTACCCCCAAAACCATACAGGTAAACAGACTAGGTTGTTTTCAGCCTAAAACTATATATAGTACAATGTATCTTATTTTTTCCTGGATAACTATTTAGGTGGTTTTGTTCCTGTTGTTGTTTGGTTTGGTTTGTTTTTTACATGATTTTACATGTTTTAATAACATGTAAAAAAAGTTTTTACAAAACTTTCACATGACTGCATTATTATAGGTTGGTTACACAGAGAATAAGATTCAATATTCTTCATAACCTTTATGAAATGTTTGTTTAAAAAAAATAGTTCACTGTACTAACTTATTTGTTTTAAAACCTCCATGTTTTAGGTTAGCTTCTATTTTTATATGGAAGTATTAATTCTTATTACAATTTCATGTGAGAATAAATTTCAAGCAGCTCACTACATGCAGACTGTTTTAAAAATTCAAATTCTCCAGAATGGCAAATGTCGTTCCTTCCATTGCTACAAAATGAATATGCTGACTGTTTTATCCAAATTATCTTAATGAATAAATGAGTTTGTCCTTTATGTATAAAATATAGTTTGTATTTATGGCAGAAGATTTTAATAATAAATGAATTTTAGGTTTGTTTCATTGTACTCAATAAAGTATGATTAATTTGGTTTTTTAAAAATGCAAACTAGACATTACTATATTACTTTGCAAAATGCACAGCTTGCAACATTATTGTCTCGGTGGGATCTTAAATTGAATTGTAAAATGTGTCTTATTTCCTGCTTGATTTATGTAAGAGATAGCAGTGGATAAGCCCCTTTTGAAGTTTCTTTGCTTTGTGTGAGGAAAAACAAAAAGCTAAATTCGTGAGAGTTCATTAAAATCCAAATCAAACTTTTGAGATATGTAAAATGCTTCTGAAATAAAACGTTTTGACAAGAGCAAGGTACCACACTTCAAGAAGCAGCTTTTTGAAGTTCCTATTATGACAGATGACACAACACATTTTTGACATTTTCTGTGATTTTTATTATGATATTTCACATAATTACCAAACCATGTTTTTCTCCAAAAAAGCTTTGCTGTGCCCTGAGAATTAATCTATGATACCATTTAACTTGGCTTTTTGAAGTAAATATCACCAGATAAAAGCCAGCTGGATGTGAATAATAGGACCCTTGAATGAACGTATTAGTGTTTGAAAAAGGGAGGACAAATCTTCTAAAAAGATTAATTTCCATAAAAATGATAGCTCCCAGATCTACAAAAGAATAAATTCAAAAACATAATAAACTCTCAGAAAGAAAGGTAGATAAAAGTACAACTGTAGCACCTTGCTGCCACAGCTGTTCTGTAGCAGCGATTCTGTATCAATTACATTTGGTTGGCCCTGTAGGGCTCTTCAAAGCCTCCTGTGAAAAGCCTGAATGGAGGATAGTGTGACACCATAAGTAATAACTCCTGCGATTAATTTCAATTCAACACCGCATTCGTTCTGATCTTACTCTCAATATTTACTGTCTGAGAGGAGCTACAAGAGTGTTCCTGAGAGCTCACGACAGTTTCTGCTCCTTCAGTTATTAAAGATTTGAATATGAGTTTTTCTTTGTGATGAAAATATTGCAGCTTTATCCCACTAACATCAGTGGCTGACATCATCGTATTAAAAGATGGATTCCAATCAATGGACTTTTTTTTTTTTCAATATCCTGACTAAAAACATGTCTCCTGAAAGCAGCCATGGATTCTGTTCAGAAAACTTGTCTACCTTCCCTTTCCAATGGCCAAGAAAGTGTGACGATTCATACGCTACTGTCAAGGTGAATGTCCTCTTCCACATTTAACGCCTCTTATTCTATTATCAAGCAGAAGCAAATGTAAAGATAAGCTTTCTGTAAAACTTATTTTAATTACAGAAAACTCCAAATTTGCTTAAAAGTATGAGCATGAAAGTGACAGATTTATGTCCTATATTTAAATATTTTTCATATAAGACGTTTTGTTCACATTCTTTCACCTCTCGCAACTCATCTCAGAGTCCCACCCATTACCCATTGTACTTCATGTTCTTTCTGTTTTTGTTTTGTTTTGTTTTGTTTTTGTTTTTTGTTTTTTGTTTTTTTGAGACAGGGTTTCTCTGTGTCGCCCTGGCTGTCCTGGAACTCACTCTGTAGACCAGGTTGGCCTTGAATTCAGAAATCCACCTGCCTCTGCCTCCGGAGTGCTAGGATTAAAGGCGTGCGCTACCACTGCCCGGCTCTTTCTGTCTTAAAAAATAACAACATAAAACCAAATCATAAGAAAACACAAACACACACATACACCCACACAAATGCACACACACACACACACACACACACACACACACACACAGAGTTCAATAAAACAAAACAAGAATACAAAACAAAATATGGAGAACAATTTTTTCTAACCTAACTTCTATCAATCGCAAACAGTTGGTTGTTAAAAGATGGGTGTTTGTGCCTACTTCTCCCTCTCCAATTTTGTATGCAGTAAATTTATAGGAGAAGAGAGATAAACAATATGATGTGCATATTTTAATTTTGAAATTTTATCAAGGAATAAACCAGAATAAAAAATTGGGAGAGAGAGGCTTATTTTCCAACCAAAACTATTAGAAAAGAAACCCTAAGTAAAGTTAAATAAATGTGTTGATCATATGTCGATAATCATTTTATTATGTAGAAATATATACTATTCTATTTTCTCTATCTTGCTCCTTTTTATTATTCTTTCTAGAATACAGTGCCAAAAAACAACAGCAAAATGACATGTCACAAGTAATTACAAATGTTCATTTAAACTTAGTTATTTTTAGTACAGTGAAATGTTTAACTATCAGGTTCATACATATTACAATGAAGTAATAAAGTATATCACCATTATCGGCAAAATATCACTAGCTGTGTATACTATAGAGAAAGCATGTTTGTGTCCATGTATGCATCCACATGTGTGTGTGTGCGTGTGCGTGTGTGTGTGTATGTGTGCCTGTATGGGCATGTGTGTGTGTGCACATAATATCTATATTCTTTCCACTCACATTAAATACTAAATGGTTCTGGCCATTTTAATAGTAACTTAAGAAATTTTTTATTATCCTTCTTCAAAAAAAGCTGCTTTGAGTTAAAACATAAAAATGGCATCTACAAGGAAGGCCTCTGCGAACATAACTGCCATTCCAATAAGGAAATGCTGCACCAAACAGTAAATAGTGGCCTCCAGGGAAATATAAGTATTGATTTTATTACTGAGTTGGTTGGTTGGCATTTGCAATTGTCAAGTCTAATTTTGGAACGTGCTTTAAGTATATTTAAAAATGCACATGGAAAGAAAAATACTAATTGGAAAATATTGGCAATTATTCTATGGTAGCTTTAAATACCATCCAAGATTGTTTCTTTCCTGCTTTTTAATGACTGCATTTTAAAACTATATACTTCAATGCATATAATAAATAGATGATCAGATCCTTTGCATTAAGTCAAGTTACGGACTCATTCTATATCATGTAAATCATGAGTTGGCTCTGGAAATGAAGTTAATCATGACAAAAGTGATAACATTGTTACAGAATTCTTTAATTTGGTTTGAAAATTTTGTTCTAACTTCTTTAATATTTAATATTTGACACAACTTAGAAAACCTGAAAGGATCGGGAAACTAACTACACATCTAAAAATACCATCATATTGATATAAACTTCAAGAGCTTCACTGCACATAACTCATCCCAGGCTCAAAATAAAGCAAAATCCGTCAATTTGCTATAATTAATGGATTTCTTTTCATCTCATCGAGATCTTCATCCTCTGTGCCTTCTCTTTCCCATCTACAAATGGGGAATTCTAATATTTGTGCTAAAGTTATCATAAACAAGCATCATTTTTATAAATCCATGTCAGAGAGCATCTCTGTTTAATATGTAAATCTTCAACTATACCTAGGGGGCTGTAAATACAGTGAGTGTTAAACTTCTACAATTAACTAAAAGAAGTGTTTATGCTACACATCAATTTTTGAAATGTCCTCTATGGACATCTAAAGAGGAGAAAATTAATATAAAGCAAACATCACAACTGGTCTTCTGGTTAATCACAGAAATGATTTTACTTTACAAACACACACTAAACTCTGATGTCACATATTAAAAAGAGAACTGAAACCTGTTAACAAACACACACACATACGCACACACACACACACACACATACACACAAACACAATATTTAATGTCACCAAATGTCAAGTTCTTTTATAATAACTGTAGAAAAGGATCAAATGTAAACTATTAAAAAACCATGAAGAATCATTATACTATGATTTTTTTAATGTGTAAAGAGTTATTGATATCTAAATGTGAATAAATAAAATAACCAATAAGGAATTAAAAGAAGAAATTGCTTACAACCTATTTTGTGTAGAATGATGGAAAGTGTTTGAGCAATTTGTATGAATCATGTATTATCATATAATATTTAACTAACTCACTTCAAAGCATAAAAGCTTGGCCTTCTCAGAATATAACATCGGCTTCTATTTAAATGTTGCCACTTAGGCTGCTGTTTGAATAACAGTTGTGGAGGGTTTTTAGGCTGGGCAGTTGAGTTTTGTTGCTGTTGGTTGGTTGGTTTCATAATCACCTTGGAATTCAGAACAATCTAGAAAGTCTTGCAAAGAGAAATTTGTTTAAATATTAAATATGTTGAATAAGATACATTAAAAGTTTAACATGGAAACTTATTCAAGGTAAGCAATTCAAGAATATGAAATTAAACTCTATCAAATCATTTTAAATGAACATAATTTTAAAAAATTGTTTTTAAAATGGCTTATCCTTCTGACACTGTCACACTGATGTCATTTGCTCATGGTATGATTACAAGCCATTGAAAGTTCTTCAGTAAAGACTATTAAAAACAGACAAGAAATTCAAATATTGAGTTGAAATCCAAGGTTCTGGGATAATATTCAATTATCAGTGAGTGCATACGATGTGTGTTCTTTTGTGATTGGGTTACCTAACTCAGGATATTAGCCCAAAAGCTCCGAATACCCAAGATACAATTCACAGACCATATGAAGCTCAAGAAGAAGGAAGATAAAAGTGTGGGTGCTTCGGTCCTTCTTAGAAAGGGGAACAAAATACTCACAGCAGCAAATACGAAAACAAAGTGTAGAGCAGAGACTGAAGCAAAGGCCATCCAGAAACTGCCCCACCTGGGGATTTGTCCCATATACAGTTACCAAAACCAGACACTATTGTGGATGCTAAGAAGTGCATGCTGAAAGGAGCCTGATACAGCTGTCTCCTGAGAGACCCTTCCAGAGCCTGACAAATACAGAGGTGGATGCTTGCAGCCAACCACTGGACTGAGCATGGGGTCCCCAATGGAGGAGTTAGAGAAAGGACTGAAGAAGCTGGAGGGGTTTGCAATCCTATAGGAAGAACAACAATATCAACCAACCAGAACCTCCAGAGCTCCCCGGGAATAAACCACCAACCAAGGAGTACACCTAGAGGGACCCATGGCTCCAGCCACATATGTAGTGGAGGATAGGCTTGTCAGGCATCAATGGGAGGAGAGGCCCTTGGTCTTATAAAGGCTCAAGAGACACCCCATTGCAGGGGAATTAAAGAGCAGGAAGGAAAGAGTGGGTGGGTGGGTGGGTGGAGGAACACCCTCATAGAAGCAGGGGAGGGGGATGGGATGGGGGGTTTCTGAGAGGGGGGAAACAAGGAAAGCAGATAACATTTGAAATGTAAATAAAGAAAATATTTTTTTTTTAAAAAAAAAGAAATCCAAGGTTCTAGTTCACATTATATAATTGTATATAGCTGCAATGTTGGATCAAGGACCTCCATATAAAACCAGATACATTTAATTTAATAGAAAAGAAAGTGGGGAGGAGCCTCGAACACATCAGTAGAGGGAAAAATTTCCTGAACCGAACACCAATGTCTCATGCTCTAAGATCAACAATCAACAAATGGGACCTCAAAATTGAAAAGCTTCTGTAAGGCAAAGGACACTGTCAATAGGACAAAACTGCAACCCACCGATTGAAAAATTATCTTTACCAACCTATCTATGTCTGATAGAGGGCTAATATCCAAAATACACAAAAACCTCAAGAGGTTAGCCTCCAGAGAACCAAATAACCATATTAAGAAATGGGGAACAGAGCTAAATAACGAATTCTCAACTGAGGAATCTCAAAAGACTGAGAAGCACTTAAAGAAATGCTGGACATCCTTAGTCATCAGGGAAATGCAAATCAAAACAACTCTAAGATTCCACCTCACACCAGTCAGAATGGCTAAGATCAAAAACTCAGGGAACAGCAGATGTTGGCTAGGATGTGGAGAAGGAGGAACTCTGCTCCGTTGCTGGTGGTACTGCAATCTTGTACAATCACTCTTGAAACCAGTCTGGTGGTTCCTCAAAAAATTGGACATAGTACTACCTGAAGACCCAGCTATCTCACTCCTGGGCATATTCCCAAAAGATGCTCCAACATGTAACAAGGATGCATGTTCCACTATGTTCATAGCAGTCTTATTTTTAATAGCCAGAAGCTGGAAACAATCTACATGTTCCTCAAAAGAAGAATGGATACAGAAAATGTGGTACATTTGTACATGGAGTACTACTCAGCTATTAAATCAATGACTTCATGAAATACACAAGCAAATGGATGGAACTAGAAAATATCATCCTGAGTGAGGTAATCCAGACACAAAAGAACACACATGGTATGTACTCACTGATAAGTGGATATTAGCCCAAAAGCTCAGAATACCCACAATACAACCCACAAACTATACGGAGCTTAAGAAGAAGGAAGACCAAAGTGTGGATGCTTCAATCTTACATAGAAAGGGGAAGAAAATAATCACAGGAGGTAAGGAGAGGGAGGAACCTAGGAGGAAAGGGGGGAGGGAGGGATAAAAACAGGACAGGAAATTGGATAAAATATGTAGCAGTGGAGGATAAGGAACTGGGGGTAGCCACTTGAAAGTCCCAGATGCCAGGAAAGTGAGAGGTTCCCAGGACCCAATGGTGATGACTTTAGTTGAAATATGCAACAAAGGGGAGATAGAACCTGTAGAGACCACCTCCAGTAGATAGGTACGGACCCCTATTGCAAGATGGGGCCACCTACTCATCTCAAAAATTTTAACCCAGAAATGATCCTATCCAAAAAAAAGACAGGGACAAAAAATGGGACAGAGACTGAAAGGCCATCCAGAGACTGCCCCACCTAAGAATCCATCCCACTTGCATATACCAAACCCCCACACTATTGCTGATGCCAAGAACATGATGACACTATCCTGGTACGGCTGTTCCATGAGAGGTTCTAGCAGCACCTGACCAATACAGATGCAGATATTCACACCCAACCCTCAGACTGAGCCCAGGGACCCCAATGGAAGAGCTAGGGGAAGGGCTGAAGGAGCTGAAGAGGATTGCAACCACATAGGAAGAGCAATATCAACTAACTGGACCACCCAGAGCCCCAGAGACTATACCACCAACAAAGGAGGTATCCATGACTCCAGATACATACATACATACATACGTAACAGAGGATAGCTTTATCTGGCATCAATGGGAGGGAGGTCCTTGGTTCTGTGGAGGCTTGATGCCCCAGTATAGGGGGATGCTAGAGTGGTAAGGCGGGATTGGGTGGAGGAGCAAAGGGAAGGGGGAAAGGGCGGATAGGACGGGGGGTTGTAGAGGGGTAACTGGGAATGGGATATCATTTGAAATGTAAACAAATAAAATGATTAATTAAAAAATAAAAGGAAAGGAAGAAATCATACGCTTGATTGAAAGGTCAGTACTGGAAAGTTCCTCTCTCTCTTCCTCTCTCTCTCTCTCTCTCTCTCTCTCTCTCTCTCTCTCTCTCTCTCTCTCTCTCTCTCCCCTCTCATGTGTGTATGTGTGTGTTTGTGCGTGTGTGTGTGTGTGTTTTACCTTAAAAGCTGACTGACAAACTAACATTAAATCATATTTAGATGGGAATTTAAATGTTTCCTTTGTAGTTGAAGTGGTTTTGTGTGCTTCAGACATCTGGAAAATGACACTTATTTGAAAAGAAAATCATCTTGTGATTATGTACAAGAAACATTAAGAACCTTGATTTTGACAACTTATAAATAAGCAAGTATTATGAATTGGAAGTCAAGGTTATGATTAAAAGTATTGAGATGATACAGAGATGGTTGGGATATGTTTTTAAAGACTCTCTGTGTGAGACAGCAATTTATCACACAGACAGATGATGGGTACTCCTAAACTATCTATCACCATGTAACTGACAAGAAGAGAAGCAAAGAGGCAACTAAATAAGAAAGTTTCTACCATGCCAATTTAGACACTATGAAGTTACCAGAAGAAAATTATGATTATTTATCATGAATGAAATTTTAAAGGGGCAATATATAAGTATAATACAATTAATTAAATTAAATTAAAAGTTAATGAAGCATAAGCATGAAAAGAAAACAGAAATATAGTTGAAATCGGGAATGCCTAAATGCCAGAAATAGTTTTATAATGATCTGAATTTTTTAAATGGAAAATGGAAATATTCTCCAAATACTATATTGCCTTGCATGATCTAATATAGTTAATCATTTAATCAGCAGTAACGATGAAGGAAATGCAATATAATTAACATTGATATAAAACATAATATTATAACACACAAAATTTCATGTGAGCCATCTAGAACTTTAGAAACATGAATAAAAATAATTCAAAAAAACACATCACCACAGGACAAGAAAAAAAAATCTAAGTTTACAATATTAATTGATGTAAATCAGAATTTAAACAGGGATAACAGAAAGAGCATTTCAGTTTTTTTAATTTTTCTATTAGTGATAAATAAGAATAAATAAATACTTTTGAAGACAGACTGATCATTCAAATAAGGTTTTGTAACTTTTTTTTATAACCCATGGATATTAATATATTTTTAATTTTTTTCAAGTTGTTTTATTTCTAGAAAATCTATCATGTCTAGTACTTTATGTTTTAAAACTGAATGGCCATCTGAAGCAGAAGATCAATGTCCTATCAATGATTAAAGAATAGATCCCAAACTGTTTCGAGATGACTTGGACATTAATGTTTAAGTGGTAAATGAAAGCCACACATTCAAGGTAATCAATAGTATTCCCAGTGGCACTTTTATTTCAATCAAAATTTCATTTCTTGTTTCCCAGGTGCACTCAAGGCAAGCATAAAAAAATCTAATTTGGGGGCTGTAAAATGTCAAATTAATGTTATCTCTTTAAAATTTAGGAAAATTATGCTATAGAGAATTTGAAGAAGTAGTGGAAAATAGCAAGAGTATGTATGTTTTGAGGCATTAAGTATCAATTCTTAAACAATTTTTAAAGGTCAATAGTAATGGAACACTACAACTTTTTACAACCAATTTCTGTTACAAAATGTTAGTAAATATTAAATAATTATGATAAGTGAATAAGCGAAGGACTCAGTTTTGAACTCATACTTGATTTGAACAATTATGGTTTTGTTACTCTTCAATTATGAATGAACCTAAGAATAACACACTCTTCACTATTGAAATTAACTGCTTGATTAGTAAAGGAATATGATGTAATTTCAAAATGAATCTTATTGGCTACTTAAATATTATTAAGAGACAACACAACATATGAAAATATAAAGCTTATTTTAAAATAATTTAAATATATAAAATGAAATGATAAAGTCCTCCTCAATAAATGTATTTTGCAATAGTGTTTCTAAGTTATACCCCAGATCATGACTATCTATATAAAAAGTATTTTTAGGAATTCATGAAAATCTATTTATGAATACATTCATAAATAAATTCACAGTTTTTAAGGATAAAATAATGGACTGAAATACATATAATTTAACAAGTCTAGTCCTTCATCACTGCTGCTTGCTATTTTTTTAAAAAATATTGAAATCACTAGATATTCATTTTGAAAGTGCATTTATATCTAATTGCTTGCTCAGAGATTTAGTGGTACATAAGATCACTAACTACTAAAGAAGCACCATTTTGATTTTATAGATATTTTATTACATCAATGGAAATTTCTCTGTATCTTCTATGACTAAACGCATAAACTATAACATAAAAATTACTATCAACAATGTAGACCAGCCATAAAATTCAATTAAAAATCCCTATACTTTAAACAGTTATAGTGTCTTAATGTAGAAACATGAGTTGAAATGGTATGTGGCTTCCAGAGCATGTCACATTCAGAAAACCACATTTTAACTCTTTCAGGTTCAGTCTTCAGTACACAGAATTTTAAGGACTTTATTTTCCTTGGAACATCGCTGAAGAATCGTCGATGTTCTGAATGGTGCCTGTGAATGTGTGTGACCAGGAGTGTGTTTGTGTGTGCGTAAGCAGGCCAGAGGACATCTTCAGCTGTCACTCCACAGGTGATGGTCACCTTGCTTTAAGAGGATGGGTCTCCCATTGCCTTGAACCGGCTAAGTAGGCTGTTCAAGGAGCCTCAGATCTACCTGGTTTGTTTGTTTTTTTTTTTCTTTTTGTCTTCCAAGCACTGGATTAGAAGCATATACTAACAGTGCTCAGAGCATTGTTGTTTTTGGTGTTGCTGCTCTTGTTCTATAACTTGAGTCATTACTCTAGAAAAGCAAGCCCTTTACTGTCTGACCTACCACCTATTGACACCTTCATTAAAGATCACAGATATGTCCATAGTTCTGCCAATTTAAATCTACTTGACACTATTGGTTTTTTTGTTTACTGTGACACACATTTGTGTAAATGTGTACATTAATATTGTTATTTCAGCAAAGACAATTTTAGGTAATGTTCTAGACAAAGAGATTAGAGTTAAGTGAAGTGGACAAAAAAGAGCCAGGAAGATCGTAGAACCATAAGGCACACATTGTAAGACTTATGTTTGGTCTTTTATGTAGTATTATGTATGGTACTGTAGGTGTTATGGCTTGCCAGAATTTTACTGATCACTGTGGGAAAAATAAAACTATTAAAAAGGAAAAATATGCATTGAGGAAGCACACTGTAGAAAAATATAGATTTGTTAATGTCAACATTAATAAGAAAAGAGCATGTGGAGATAGAAAATACAGTAAATGGGCATCTGTGCAAGGGAATTGCTAATAGAAGGGTAGAAGATAGAGACGTAAAAGCTGTAATGTGTTTGAGGACTGCAAAGGGGCCAGAATGGTTAGAATTAGTAAGAGTGACTAAGGATGATGAAGGAGATAGGAGGGAGGAGAAATGAGAAATACCATGGACTCCTAATTAGAAGTGTTAGAGGAGTTTTCTTGTTTTCCTCTAAATGAGATGGGAAGCTTGCAGAGTTATAAACCAGTGAGTGAGTGGCTTTTCTACATGTGCTGACTGACTACTTGGCTATGGAAAAGAAGATGAGAGAAAGCACGGAAACAGAATAGAAATCTCACACGATAATCTCAACAAGAGGTGACACAGGGAAGACCCATGTAAACCTTTGTACACGTGGTATTTGAGTATCAAAATGGTTCCACATTTTTAAGCAACAGGCATCTTGTTGGCCTGAGGTGATGATAGAAGCGACAACAAACTGGGCAATTTTCATAAAATGCTGTTCTCATTTGTTAATACTCCAGCTTCATGCTCTAACTACCTGTCAAACTCTCCACTTCCATATCCTACCACGCTGGAACTTTTGTGTCAATCAATGAACATTGAGAGAATCCTACTGTTTAGTTCAGAAAAGCAAGGGAGTAGAATCGCAAATTTACTGAAAACTGGTAGAGCAGAACACAGGTTCGACATTTTAGCTATGAAGAAAATTAAAAGTTCTCTGAGTTTAAATTTTAAAATGTTCCTAATTCAACTGCTTGCTAAGTTACCATTTTAGTGTTATAATCTATGAACAGAATCATTACAGAAAAATAAATATTTTTCTTTTTCATTTCATTTTTGACTAATCTAGGGATTTATGACTAGATGCTCGAAAAGCATGGGGTCTCAAATGGAGGAGTTAGAGAAAGGACTGAAGGAGCTGAAGGGGTTTGCAATCCTATAGGAAGAACAACAATATCAACCAACCAGACATCCCAGAGTTCTCAGGGACTAAACCACCAACCAAGGAGTACACATGGAGGTACCCACAGCTCCAGTTGGCTATGTAGCAGAGGATGGCCTTGTCTGCCATCAATAGTAGGAGAGGCCTTGGTCCTGTGAAGGCTGGATTCCCCAGTGTAGAGGAATGCCAGGGCAGTGAGGTGGGAGTGGGTGGGTGGATGAGGGAGCATCTTCATAGAAGCAGGGAGAGTGGAGGTGAGAAAAGGAGTTTCTGGGGGGACCAGAAAAGGGGATAACATTTGAAATGTACATAAATAAAATATCCAATAAAAGAAAAAAATTAGAGATATAGCACCTACATTTTTGTTGAGGTTTTTCAATGGAAAAAAAATAACGTGACTAAAAATTGGCTTGTTTTCCTGTTTTTCTGAATTTCTAATTTTTAAATAAATTATCTGAGTAGTCACTGAATGTGAATCTCTGCCTCAAACAATGGTATACACAGACCATATGATTTTGCTCTTAGGATAATTAGTATGTTCCAGAGAAGAAAGTGTGGCATGTTATTTATGTACACACTTTAAGAATTTTTAGAGCAAAATGGGAATATTTGACACATATGTTCAGTATTCACAAAATGGCTTAAAACGTGTTTTAGTAAGTTTACTGGAAATATATGTGACTTTTTAGGAAGAAGTTCCAAAAAGTAAGGTTTAAATTGATGATCAATGTATGAAGTTTGATATAATAATATAATAAAACCTAGCATTCATGTACTCAGATGTTGTTATGATGTAGTGGAGTTACAATTTCATTTGTTATTTTAGAGTATGAACTAAGTAGCATTTGTAGATTGGTGTCCATGCAAGTGAAGAAAGTCACGACAGAAAACGGAACCTTGAAAATGTTGGTTAATGCTGGATAAATCACATATCTGGCAGAGACAGCACGTTCAAGTTTGCAAAAGGACAAAAGAATGAATAAGAATTTTATGGGTGAATAATCCTACACCTATAGTATTTACAGAGACATTAAATACTTAAAAGAGGCATAAAGGAAGGTTCCTGTACCATCCTAAAATGACTGTGGACAAAGTTGCCATTGCATTTTAAGTTAATGTAGACCTCCAGTGTCTGAGGAATTGGTTATAGAAACTTTACTAAACACTAAACTTCATAGATAGTCTTGCCCACAGTAAAGATAGATACAGTGTTTTCATATAGCCTGTTTACTAATCTATATATAAATAAGTGATCACCTATAATAACTAATACATTATATGGTGTGCAAGAAGAGTAGTTACATTTTTATTTAGAGAATAATGATAATAAAAATATATACTTTTTGGTGAGGACTCATTTTGAAAATGTTTAAAACTGAGTGATGTCTCAACAATTTAGAGTACTTTCTGCTCTTTCAAAGGATCCAGATTGATTTCCCAAACCCACATAATCGATCAGAACCATCTCTAATCCCAGTTCCAGGTGATACAATACCCTCCTTTGCCTTCCAAGGAGCCACTGCATGGAATGTATATGTTTATCCAAAACATCTAACAGTTGACGCTCAGGATTAAATGGATATTATTACACTGTTTCATAAAAAGAAACACTGATTCAAAAATCTCTCTCTACCCAAACCTTTAACTCACCTCACTGAGCAGTCAACAGTTACAGTACATAAGTGAACCTAAGGAAAGTCTCAAACTTGAAGAGTGTATTTGGTCACTTGGTGCCTCAATTTACCTTTAGGTATGCCCACCATTTTGTGTCTTTTTTATACTGTTGAATGGAATAACTTCACATTTGTAAACAGAATGGCTCCTCCATAGTAAATACTCAAATCCTCTGGGTACAACATAGCATCCTAGTCTATGAAAAACATAAAATCAGAAACTGGATAATTAAATCAATATTTTGATATATTAGTAATGATGAATGGAAAAATATTTGTTTTTCCTCTTCTAATCTACGTGTGAATGTCTGTGTAAAAGAATTACACAATGGCTTACAAAGTGTTTCCATAACCAGTATTCTCCCCAAATAACTTTAAGTGGTGTCATGATTAAGTTGTCAGTGTTCAAGATTGTTTAAAACAGTGTATATTTGCCATAATGTGTTAATATTTTTAGATTTTTTTCAACTTGAACTACTCTTTATCACACATGAAATAGCAAACCCATATTAATCAGACAACTTCGGAATCAGTAAAGTGCTTCTTTCAGTGATAGTGAAAATTATGATACTTTCAAGTAGCAGAAGTTTGTCACTATTTCACACTCACAGAAGAAAAAGTAACCACGACAGAAATTCATATCTAGTCATTCACACAGATCCTTCTCAAAGTACAGGCAGCTTCCAACTTTTAAAAATGCCTTTTGTTACAGTCTGTTATCTATTTTATGTAGCTCATAAGATGATTTTTTAAACTGCAAAATTCTACTGTACACAGAAAAAAACTAATAATAAAATAATTCTAAGTTTAATAATATTATAAATTTGAGCTTCATGTTGATAATCTAAATAAAGAAATGCTTCATTCTAAAATGAACTGTATCTAGATGAGAGAATTACTACATTCACACATTGAAAACAATGTCATACCACAGCAGAAAACCCACAAAGGTTTTCTGACGTATTAAAACATATAGCTAAATAAAATAAACTAAAAATGAAACTTTTAAAGTGCACTGCAATTTGAGGATGATGCCAATTTGTAATTTAAGCAACAGGAGAAAGACTGTTCAACAATTTCTGAGCTGTCAAGAGCGGGAAATTGACACAACCTTTTCCTCTGAACACTGAGAGACTGGAGGACATAACAGGGGCAGGAAAGGCAAGAGAGAATGGATGGTGAGAATGAGCAGAACCCATCCCACACCTGAATGATGTTGTTGAAGAAGAGAATTAATCTGGAAAGAAAAGTGGTGTATTTCATCCACTTGTGCACCATCTTCAGAATTTTAAAATACATCCACAACCGTTTACAGATCTCGAATTGTAATGACAGAGCAAGTAAATTAAGAGGAAATTATCTCCTAGTATACAACGATGTATTCACACAGTGAAACTGACTCCAATTCCCGTGAATGACACACCTCCTTGTATTCCGTGCATTTTACTTTGAATCAGTAACAATATTAACATGGCAGCAGTCAATAACAGTCTCATTTATTCCATAATCATTATTAGTGTTAAACATATTCCTTACAGCCATACACAAATGAATTTTCTTTTCTTGTATTGCTTCATACACAAATACAAGATAATTTACAGAACTGATGTATAACTTGAGAATGTTTGTAAATAATATACGTACAAATTACCTAAAATAAATCTCTCACATTTGCCATATTTTGTTCCTGAAATCAAGAAGCAAAGCCTCTGAATTCATATGTACCAATATTATGATCAATTATGTGAATTTCAGAGAAAGAGGATTTCTATGTGTTCATACTGTCAAACTGGGTTCTAAATATGTTTATATCTACATTAACCATAGATTTGTGATGATCTTACATCTAAGCAGGGCCATTTCATTTAATCACTACGATGGGTAGTGATTAAAACTGAGACTCATAACCATTCAAGTGCCAACAGTAAGTGGATGGAGATGCTCACCCATGGACAGGACAATGAATACAACTTTCCACAGCCATCTTAAAGCTCAGGGCGCATCATGGAAAAGAGGGAAGAAAGAACATAAAAGTCAGTTTATGGGGAGTATGGTTGTCAAATGATGTCTTCTAAATGTGACATGGCTTTTGCTCACAGGAACTCACACAGTATTTGTGGTTTCTGGCACAACATCTGTACAAGATCACCACAGGTAAGATTCCTACATGGAGGAAGCGGGAGCTTCTGTGGTCTCATCTCTAGCTAAGAAGTTTCTGTTAGATAAGAGTTGATTCAGGAGTGAGAATCATTTTCTTTGAGGGGTAGTCACTGGTAAGACTGCCCACGACTCAGTGGATGAGCACACATCATCAATGTGTGACCAGCACTAAATAGATTCAGTAGGTTAGGAAATGAACATGAGTGCCTCAGTCCTTCCCTCAACTCTTCCACTAGACTTCCTGAGCTCCATGTAATGTTTGGCTATAGTTCCCTGCATCTGTTTTGGTCAGCTGCTGGGTGAAGCCTCTAAGAAGACAGTTAAGGCTAGACTACTGTCTGCAAGCATAATAGAGTATAACTAACAGTGTCAGGTATAAGTCCTTGACCATGAGATGAATCTCAAGGCTTAGTCATTACCTGTCTATTTTATCCTATCAATCTCTGCTACAGCTTTGTCCCTGTACTTCTTATAGGCAGGACACATTTTGGGTGGAAGGTTTTATGGGTAGGTTGGTGTCATTATTCCTCCGCCTAGAGTTATGCCTGGCTACAGGAGGTGGTCACTTCAGGTTCCATAGCCCCCACTACCTGAGGATCACTCTTTAAACATCCAATTATTTACCATGAAACACAGGTGGTTGATTACTGAGAGCAGTCCTTGAGAAGCAAGTTCCCTGAGGGGATACGGACTCCACAAGAAGACCAACAGAGTCAAATAACCTGGACCTTGGAGGCTCCCAGAGAATGAACCATCAATCAAAGCCTGGGCTAGACCACACATATGTAGCAGATGTGCAGCTTGGTCTGCTTGCAGGTACCCCAACAGCTGGATAAGGGCTTAGCCTGACTCTTTTGCCTGCCTGTGGATCCTGGTTCTCTACCTCAGCTGTCTTGACTGGACTCAGTGGGAGAAGATGAATCTAGTCCTGCAGTGACTAGAAGTGCCCGGTGTGTTGGTTTCCCAGGAAGGACCTCCCGTTTTAAGAGGAGAAGGGAAGGGTGGAAGCAGAAACATAGGGGTAGAGACTGGGTGATGAGGAGTGCATTGTGAATGTAAAGTGAATAAAGAAATACATAGGAAAAAAAGAAAAAGTAAAGAAAAGAAAACGAGGTTATAAGATACGAGATGTGCTGAGAGGGACCTGCGGAGACTTGAGAGTGTGGAGTAGAGATGGGTAGAGGCCAGAAATATTCTTCTTATATGTACATGGAATTCTAAAAGAACAAGTAAAAAGAAAAATAAACATTGCTAAAATTGTTTTTTATTAATATTTGCCTTATATCATCTTTTAAACAGTCTTTCTCCACGACAGCACACTTATCGTTACAGCTTTTGTCTGTAACGATTTAATTTGTTATGTGTTCATTCTATTCATTGTGAATTCTAGTGGCATTGATGTTTCTGTGTTTTCACTGGTTTTATGCTACTAGAACATATCTTTAAGAGTAAATCAATCACCTACCTTTCTCCTAAGGAAAATTAGACCAAAGCGTTATCACTTTGCTTCAACAAGTTCTTAGAGTTTAAAACAGACAGAAACATAGATGGACCCAGTGTTATTTCAAAGTGTGTGTTTTAGAATGGAGAGCAGGCTGAGGACTGTACCTAGAGTCATGTACTGTTAGGCACTCAGTACCACTGAGCCATCACTCACTGAGGTCTGTAGTTTGTACTCTGCAGGTAAATGGTGATGAAATTGTTATTTGTATAACTGTATAGCTAATGTAAGCTTTGGTCATTTGGCATTTTGTAAATTACAATATATATTATGAATGGGTTTGCAAATATGCTATATTATTACTGGACTCTGAATATTCGGGAATGCTATGAAATATTTTATTAACTTGTGCAATATTAAAAATTAACAAATGAACTAAGTATTTGATGCTGCAAAATTTTGCCATATGTCGATGAAGTCAATATTAAGGGAATACAATTCAGTCATGTAAATATATTGATGAAGGGAAATCTCTTGATATAAGACATATATCGTACAATCTCTTGATATAAGACAATATCTGACAATCTAGGTAAGAGAAACATCTAATACATTATAAGTGGTACAAAACAGAGACTTTATTTTACATTCTGAGAAATAATATAAAATCTATTTGTTTTTAGTATATCCTCTAAAACTTAATTTTCTCTTATGTATCAAAGAATGCAAAATGTTTAAAGTGTTTTCTAAATAAACACAAAAGAAACTACATCATTGCAAATCACTAAACTATTTCGCCAAACAGGGAACATTGTTAAAGGAAGAAAAAAATCAGTGTGTGTTTTCTTTAATTACAAAGACCATATCTAATTTTAATTGCCTCCTTTTTGTCTTAATAATGAGGTGACCTTCTATTCTTTAACCCTTTTTTATCAAAGCCATCTACACCCACTTTGACTTCTGTTTCTCTAATCTGCAATTATTTATGTTTTCTTCATGCTGCTTTGTCCTCCATGGGAGCAAAATTGTATTTGCTGAAATATAGAGCTAATTATACCATGAACCCTGCAACAAAAAGACGGAGCAGATGTTACTTCAGACGTGCTAAAAGTCCTCATGCTTAATGTGCATAGAGGAAAACACCATGCAGAGTCGTCAAAAACAATATCTAATCAAGGCAGTTTTAGACATGCAAATCTTTTTAACACCAGCGTTAAATGGAGAAATTCTGTCAATAATATTTCAAGACTCACCATGTGCTTGCCAGAATAATTATATTAGGTAGTGATTTCTAATTAATATAATAAATGTGTGAGTCTACGTTATTCCATCCCAGGGGGATGAAATTGAGGGAGGCAGAAATGAAGATCATATGCTGTGAGTTAATAATAAAATACACAATGTTTTCATTGAGAACATGATTCTATAATGCAAAAAAAATGGTTTACATACCTCATAATTAATAACCTATACTTTCCTTCATCATGTGTTTTCTTTTAGTGCATAGTCACTCTTATCTATTTGTTTGAATCTTCAGTGGATAAAAAGTTAAAATCAGTTTTTCTTTTATAAATTTTAATCTGTAAGTCAATTTCAATTATTTTTATGAATATATAACTACCTATAACTACACAGATACAGTGTAGTTATATATACTACACAGATTGTAACTATCAAAATACAGTAATTCTTAGGGATTTTTTCTTTTCTTTTTTCTTCTTTCTTTCTTTTTTTTTTTTTTTGCCAAAACTGAAAATATTCCTTGTACTTTGTAGTGACTAAAAACAATTCAAATTAAACTACTTTGAAGTCACTGTAAGAGGGCTATATTTTAATGACAAACTTCTCAGTGAAAGAAGTGTGCCTGCACCACAGGGTGTGAATCCTTTCTGAGCTCTAAAATCTACTGGTTCACCACACAGCTTCCCTCCTGGGGTGTGCTAAATGTGTGCATTGACCGAGCTAGCCATCACCTCAGTATTTGTTTTAGGAAAATAAGGAACACCACAGAAAGGTGACAGCCTGAGCTGAGGAATTCCATCTTCTTAAGATGTATTGATAAAATAAGTGTTTTATTAGTGTAAAACACATGTAAAATTTTATGAAGGAAAAGCCCAGGGCTTGAAAGCAAATGGGTAGGAGACATGGGATGCTTTGGCATGAGGAAAAGGAAGAGAATAAAGCAGCAATTCTATTATAATCTCAAAACCAAAAATTAAAATTAAACTACATGTTAAGTTTAAAAGGATGTTCTAATATAATATTTTATACAAGGTATCTATTAAGGAAAACTAGTTTTATGTTAGGAACATCACCTTGCAAGTTTATTCTTTAAAGTAAAATTTTTGTCCGATACACAGTACATAAGAAGATGTCTATTACAAATTATTATTCATGTATTATGGTGAACAAAACCAGGCTTATTCAAAAGATAATGTGAGAATAACCTTGAAAATATTGAAATACTTTCTAAGAAGACACATCTTAGTTACTACTTTCTATATTATATTATTGTGGTTGATTGGGTCAGAGGAAGAGATGCAGAGACATAATTTGTATGGTCAAATGATTTTTTTTTTTTACTACTGTTAATGTTGCTGTTTAATCAATAGTAAGATGGGAATTGAAGTTGTTTCATGTACATCTAGTTTATTTGTCAAGTTACATTTTTAATATGCTAAAACTTTAAGCACATGCCACAAAATAGTTACTAAACCATGAATCAACAGGTGCAGTTATTACTAAATTAAAACAAACTATATGCTAACAGAAACATGAAAAGTAATTAGGCAAGTTCTTCATAACTCCTCAAAAATTGCCCTATTTTATAGCAAAGGAACAAGTGCATTCTAAGGATGGACCCTTTCTCATGTGAAGAAACTCCTAAGCACTGCTTGAATAAAAATAAAGATTTCTGACCCTACTATTTCCAGTAGCCATGGGGTTTCATAAATTAAAACTAAATTGATAGCATTGAAACTACAGGAAAAAAACATATGTTTATTTAATTGCTAGTAGCTAAACTCAAGTCATTTAAACTCCTACATGGTCAGAACAAGTTATACTGGCAGATCCTGAGTGACAATGAAGTTATTTACTCTCTAGGTCTTCATATACATAAGACACCACCTAATTTCTATCATGGAATCCTACCATAATCTAAAAGACAAGGACTGTTTCAAAAGATATATTTGGCATTCCAGTATTTTAAGCTTGCAAGTAGGGAATTAAAAAATTATCCTTGTCCTTATTTGTGTCCTCTTGCCATGAAAAAGCCTCGTGTAATGTATATACATAGTTACATTATACCACTTATTTTACTGTATTCATCTTTAATTTGGGAATGTATTTCCTGCAATGAATCATATGACTGGTTTTTAATATGATATTAAAACACAGACAAATAAATCAGAGATAAAAATCAAGTGTAAACAAGATTATGTTTAAACTATCTATTTGAATAGTTGTATGTTTCTTACAAAAAATTGATCATTACTATATTATTTCCATAAGAAAATATTAATAAATAAATTTCAGCATCTGAAATGAAATCACGGTGTTTTCAAGGACTGGAGGATCTAAAAGGAGTATTAAAATGATGACTGGTACAACAGATGTGACGAGTCTTCTTGGAAGTCTGAATACAAGGTATCAAGAAGTAGAATGGGTGTTGAATTTATGTTGTGGAAAATTGGTCCCAAGTTGGTTTTCCACTTCATCAGAAACCACTTTTGTCTTGTATGCAAACAGTAAATGAAGCATGCCATCCTTGAATTGTTTTAACTAGTGTGAGAAATACTTCGCCCTTTTTTTTCTCTTTTGCTTTTGAGAGGTTTAAATAATAAATGAGTGAAACTCTACAACTGTTAGAACACAATTCTAGTTTCTTCAATAATACAGACAATTGTGGACATCTGGTGATTCCTCTTTGCTTATTTTCATTTATGAATTATAGTCTGTTGAAAAATTACATAATCCATCAATTCTGCCATACAATAATCAATGGGGAATGAGAGTGATCAAGTCATTAGGTTTTCATCCTGAAGCCCACACCTTTAGTTTAAGTGTTTTGATGCAGTGAACCTTTTGATTTAGGTTTTAAAGCCTTTGGCAGGTGGTAAAGTTTTGTTCCAACAGCACTCATGTGATTGGGAACAAAGGGATTCTTTCAAAAGGGTTGTGGCTTTACCTTTGCACCAATTTCAAAGAAAATGAGATAATCATTTCTTTCATATTAAAATTCAAATAAACAGAAGGGGCATGGCAAATTACACATTATAGAAAATAATTGCTCCAAAAGAGCTTTTCATAGATTTATTCATACTACTTTTTGTACTTATAATAACCATGTGTTCACCTGCATAACTTTTTTTCACAGTATGATAATGTAGTCCTTACTTTGCATTTCTTCTATTTGATAAATTCTCCTTTCAAATCTCAGTGTACAGATTCACTACCATTGCATATAGAACATTTCAATTTATATGCTATGAACTTTTTTTTTTTTAGCGTGAATAGCCTGACAATACTTTAAACAGTTACAAAGCCATAAGAATTGAAAATGTCTACTTTCAACATGTACTAAGGAAATGCATTTCTGCCACCAGTTTTAAAAGAGAGAAAAGACTGATTCAAAAATATAAGCATGATTTCTAAAAACAAGATTTAGCTTCATTATCAGTAGAATATGAACTGGATCTGCCTCATCTCAAGTTTACATATTCTATATGCTTCTGAAGATGATAGCTGCTAAGTCACAGTGAGCCACGTCATTAACCATAACCAAGACTCTTCAGCAGTGGATCATGTTTCTATTTCAGGGTGAGCATCTTGTGGAGAGAAGCAAGCGAGAGCACAGTAATTTGAGCCACATCAACATGCAGAACGCACGTCAGGTATAGCGGTTTCAAAGGAACACTGATCATATAAACCCTTCCAATTATTTAATTAATAAAGTTTATGGAAAAACTGATTTGTTCACTCATTTGAAAAATATTCAGGTATCCACAAGTCTTGAGTGATAAGTATTAATTCGTCATAATAGAACATTAAATTATCAAGAGTAATAGACAAGATTTAGGTCATAAGTTAAAATGATACATTATATTTTATGTGGAAGAAGTATATCACTGTGACTCTGTACTTAGGGTGACCATATAGAATTTACAAGTGAGTCACTTGGGAAATACTGGTAAATACATGTTAGAAAAAATATTTCTGTCTTAAAGAATATGAGTGGTCGATATCTTGGAAATATATTTCAATCATGAGAATAGTGAAAGTGTCTATTTGTATAATTAAATCTATTGACTAAAGCTTTTATTAAACCTTAATTTTATTTCATTAGCCAAAATTACTAGCAGGATATTATAACATTTATCTCACAAGAAATCGAGATGAATTTGGTAACAACTCAAAACAGTAGATATTCCTGCACTAAAGATAACAGGAAATAAAAGAAATTCTATCTTCCATAGAAACATCAATGTAGTAGAAAGCATTTGAGACTTTCTTTACAATTTTGTCAAAAAAGGAAAAAATTTATAACCATCTATCAAACAAGTATATACTATATATGCTTACACGATAATCATGTGTATTAACACTAAAATTATAAGACTTATTCTATCCTTCGAATAAATATTAAATATATAATAACATTAAGTAGATTATTACAATTCTAATCTTTTGTATGTAACTAAGCTGGAAGAAGCTAAGGAAGAGGGTGACTCCATAGGAAGACCAGCAGTCTTAATTTGTACTCCCGAGATTTCTCAGACACTGAACCACCAACTAGGCAGCATACACTAGCTGGTTCAAGGCCCCCTGACACACATATAGCAGAGGACTGCTTGGTCTAGTCTCAGTGAGAGAAGATGCCCCTGAGAAACTTGAGGCCCCAGGGAGTGAGGAGGTCTGGTGGAGTTGGGGTTGGTGTGGGGACATCCTCTTGGAGACAGGGAAAGAGTAGAATGAGGAACAATCATAGGGCTGACAAAGAGGGGGATAACTACTGGACTGTAAAAAATAGATTACATAATAATAATAATAGTAATAATAAAGATACCAGCCTCTACAAACAATAGTGTTGAGGACTGGTTAAGCTTTCACAGTGCTCTGAACATAACAGAAAAAAATAGAATAAAATTCTCTGTAATCTATTTCTATATCATCATATTTTGCCTTGATGGCAGCATATTACCATTTTTTTAATTCACACACACACACATACACACATTTGCTTTAGAAAATACATACAAATGCACATGTCATCATTCTTTACTAGTGCTGAACACACTCCAAAGGCAGAACCATGTTCCTTTAGTGCTTATGAAAGACTGGACTGAACAGACTCCTGTAAATCTTCTTATACGTCTTACAAACAAGATTGATAAGTTTATGATTTTAAAAGTTGACTTTTGATGACTTCACAAATCTGTACTTAAAACTTATCATGACGAAGTTGGCAAAAAGAGACACATTCTGATACACATAAACACACACACACAAACAAACAAACACACAAGCTTGGAGACATTTTAATCTATTGACATAATACAAAGGTTTATAGTTTTAATATAATTTCAATTTTATGAAATCTTACCAATATCCTTTTTACTCTAACTTAAAAAATTATCAGAGGTTGTTTGTTCAGTACAAAATTTTGTTCTGCGCTTGGGATATGATTTGTTTAGTTTCTTGATATTATCACTTAATGAAGACTACAGTGCAAATTTTAATATTTTCTTAATGCTCTCCAGAAATTCTAGTATGAAATATTTCTGTGTGAAGCATGCACAGAGCTACTTAATACAAAGACATCTTTCAAGAACTACTACCTTTTGAACTGCAGGGCTCTGATGAATATGTTTGTCTAATCACTGGTTAAATACAAAGTAGAAGAGAAACCTAAATTGCCAGTTTTTTTTTTTCTCTCTCCCTGACACCAGAGCCCCTACACACAAGGCAAATTGCAGTCAGAATGAGATTATGATACAATGATCTCCTTCTGAGCGTTGCATTATGGCTCAGGCAGTGTATAAGCGGTCCCTTGGCACTTGTGCTTACAGCAATTTGAATTTCTCTGGTAACTCAGTATGATTTATGGCATATTTCAGATCTTCTCATCATGGTAAAACACTGTTATTTTTCATGAGTTTTGCAAACAATACAAAGATGAGAGAAAAAGAGGGCTTGGAGTGTGCAAGAATTTGTGGTTTGTGCTAGCTCTGGCTTTTTAAAATTGAATTGATTGCAAACCTAGTGTGACAGCTCTCTTCAAGGCCTTCCTGTATGCTGATTAGGGGAACCAACAGTGTGAATGAGCAATAAACTAATCAAACCATTGTTCCCTTGGAGAACACCTGTTCGAAGAACAAGTGTAAAGGTTTTAGCATTAGTAGCAGAATATATGCTCTGTGGAGATCCAGATAAAACCCCACTGTGTATCTGTTTTGAAAGTCCTGCTCTGACAAACAGGTGGTTTCTTATACCTGCAGTATTTCATTTGCTCATGCACAGCTGTGCTAGAAAATCTTTGATTTTATGAACCACATGCCAGACTTAGCAATATCTTCATAATGAATAGGAAAAGCAAATTGTATTGCTTCGTTTAGTTTTCCTATACCAACAATGTCAATTTTCAGATTTAATATTACATGTTTTCTTCAGAGTCAAATTCTGGAATACAAGCAGCTGTGTCTTCGGAATTATCACAACTTCATCCCTAAATTCACATGCGAAATAAAACATTGCTGATGAAGGCTCCTTTCGTCTCCTTTTTATTATTATTCATAAAATTCCCCAGGTATGCATGGTGCTTTATAGAGCGTATAAAAAGACAAGGTCCCTGCCACAAAGGGTTTATAGTGCAGTCCAAGGAGCGTACTGTGCAAAACAGCTTAGATTCAGAGAACGTGTATTATCTGGTAGAAAATCATAAGCAAATGGATAAAACATAGATATTAAACAGGGATACGGTCACAAATGATTCTTTTTCATTTTACAGCTGTAGAGTAATTTACTGAGCGGAATATAAAAGCAGAATGATAAGTGATAAACTTAATGTGCTGCAGACACGTTGCGTTTTCACTTTGTCTGCAATGTTGGAAATTCTGCTCAGAGATATCTATATGTTCCCCCCAGAAGGATGTGCTCAGAGATATCTATATGTTTCCCCAGAAGGCTGCAGTCATATCCTACTCTTTACAAGGAGCTATGGAGGTAGCTTGAATGACTTAAAAATATAATTCACAAGTGGTATATTGTATTCTAGATATATGAATGTATAACATCATTCTGAACAATGAAGTTAACCTAATAGTAAAATATGACTAAAGTTTATGCTTTTTCCAGGTTCCCAAAATAACTTTTGGAAAAATCTTAACTGTCAGATCTGATAGTTTCAATATTCCTAAAATGATATCATTCTTCTCCCTTTTAATATACTGGAATCATCACTAAAGTGAGAATCCGAAAGGCAGATCCTTTCGGAGTTATTGTACCAAAAAATTCCATATAAGGTTACTACAAAATAACTTCCTCAGAGTTTCAATTTACTCATCTGTAAAATGGAATTGTCAACAATATCAACAGTTTATGTTTCAGATTAAATGAAAACAATAAGTAGATATGGACATATGTTTTCAGGAAAATGAAAATTAAAACAGTACACAATAAAATGCCAGAATGCTAACTCTGAACAAAATGTAGCTTGAAGTGGACAATAAATAGATGATCTAGGAAGATAACAGAGGAAGTTTTGGACAAGAGAATATGTTGAGGGTAGTGTATAAAAGACCTTCTTTCCATCTGAGGGCTTTCTCCATAAGCAATCATTCAGGAGGATTTGGTGAACAGCCACATATTAACCATTCACCATCAATGTGGTCTGGACTGGCCTCTACCCAGTAAGCAAGGATCCCAGGGAGAAGAACAATCTTGAAACAGAAAGACTTACAAAAAAAGGCTGTGACTATAAAGTTTAAGAGATATCACAAATAGAATGGGTGTTATGGAATAGAAGACATCAAGGTTGTCCTTAAATAACTAAAGTAAATTTAGTGTCAGTGAAGGATTTTTAACTATACATTTGGAAATGAGTAGGAGCTTTGTCAGTCAAGAATAAAGACCATAGTTTTTGCTGTAAGCTTGTGTCTTCTAGTACCATCAGAAGCCAAACCAGTAATGTCTTACCAGCAGCATGGCCCAAACATGAGCTGAACAAGGATGACAGCATTGAACATGCCAAACTGGATGGAGAAAAGACACAAGGCTTTAAACCTACACAAAGAACCATAGATTCCTGAGAAGAGCATGAAATGGAAGAGGTGGCTTCCCTCAGAGATCACAAATTGCTTGTTCAGTAACAAATGGTCAGCACTGAAAACATACATGTATATAGTATTATATAGGCTGAGAAGATCATATTTAGGAATCTATGTATATAAATATATAAATGTGAGCAGAATAACAGTGAAAAAAACAAGGCCATATGTTTGAAGAAATCTGGGAGGGGTGCTGGGGGAGGAGGGAGGAAAGGGGAGAAAATAATGTTTAAATAAATTGTAATCACTTTCTCTCTGTGTGTTTATACACATGCACATATGCATAAACACACACACACATACACACTCTCACACACATACACTCTTACACACACACACACACTGTCTCTCAAACACACACACATACACTCACATACACACACACATACACACACACACACACTCTCTCAAACACACACACATACACTCACATACACACACACACATACACACTCTCTCTCTCTCTCTCTCTCTCTCTCTCTCTCACACACACACACACACACACACACACACACACACACACACACAAACACACACACACAAGAGCTCTCCATTCCTCAGTTTTCAAGAAGTCACAGTGATGGCAGAATGTTGATTGCCAAAGATATTTTTGGTGAATGGGAGTGCTGTAGAAAAAATTAGACAAAGACAATATGAGCGACGGGAAGGAGGTATCTATACATGACATTTCATGTCACCTAAAATAAGTAAAACATCAGTATAAGACCAATTAAATTTTGTCAATGGCTGAACTTCTGAACTAATTGATGACTGAAAATCCTCAGGGTAACTGTTACAAGGTCTGAAGTTTACGCAGCCAAAGAATAGGAAGATCGAAGAAGAGTTACTACAGCAGTTGACATGGGAGAGCTTACAATTTAGGTGACCACAATGTCAGAGGCTCTGTGGGAAGAAGGCTATGAATCTGAGGAACAATATGAAGGATGTTTGAACAGCTGTATCAAATATAAAAAATAGAAAACTCCATGTCTTAGTTGTTTCAACTTGCCTAGATGGAGCACCAAATTAACCAAACCGAACCAAACAAGAAATATTGGAGGGCGTACTGAATTCAGAAAAGACAAGCCAAAGTTGCAGTCTATCATAGAACATGACATGGTATTTTTATAATTTATTTTTCCTAGAAACTTATAGAAGTTTTTTGTGTGATATTTTTAATAGAGAGGAGATCTTTTATTATGATGATCCCATAATAAATAAACTACAAACTTTCTTGAAGTCTGTAATGCATAAGAATTTTATTAGTCTTGATTGTCAATCTAGAAGTGATTGGTGGTTTTCTTGTGACCAATAATGTTAATTCAATAAATACAATTATGATAGAAGACCTACAAGGGATGGATGTGTGCTTGAGTAAAGTGAGGTAAGGCAAATGAATCATGCAAAGGGAAAACAGCAAATTTTCATTTTTTCAAGCCTCTTATGATTCGGAAAATAGATACCATGGTTAGACAGAAGTGTTAAAAATGGCATGAATAATGATATCCACTACAAAATAACTTTCAAAAACAATGAGTTCTATTAGTTATTACACGGGAAATATTCTGAAGGTGTGCTTTATTCAATGTATCTATTTGTTTCTGAGTGAGATTCCATAACATAAATCAAGTAAATGTAAAAATCACCACATAAAAATCATAGAAATCATTTTGTGACGGTTTTATTCATGGTAAAATTAAGGAAGCTATAAAATGTAAATTATGACACAGGTTCCTTCTAACTTTGTATGTCTACTTCCACACAAGGTAATATTCAATTTTAAGTATGAATAAATTACTACTTTTACTTAAACGCTTCAAATATTCTTTCAGTTCATAAAGATAAAAATAGTTTATACCGTTTTGCATGTTATTTTATCTATCAATAGTAATTAACAGAGTCTTAATCTGGGTAATGTTAATGACCACTGTTCTCTGGTAAATCCCAGTTAAACTAAGCTTATTAAGGGCTAATTAAAGGAGGTATTATGTGCGCTGAATAAAGTAATGTGTACTGCTTGAGTCGAAGCGTGCCTTTTGTGTGATAACCTGAAATGTGACAAAACTTTTCAGTTAAAGGTTTATTGGCTGATTATTGATCTCTTAAAATATGTGCAAATTAAATGCTTGACAGCCTCTCCTCCTTCCCCCCTTTCTCTTTTTCCTTCTCCCCTCTTCCTACGTTAGTCTCTCTCAAAGATTCCAATAAGGGAACAGCAAGGAAGCATTACAGAGCACTAAGAACTTTTAGAGACTCTGAGGATTAGAGCAAAGGAAAGTGGTGAACACTGGTGTATAGGTGAGGTGAAGATATGGAGAGTAATATACGTGCACACAGAGCGTGTGCCTATAATGAAATAAAAAGGACATTCAGATTTCAGACAGTTGATGGAGAAATAATGAATGAATACAGCACTGGATTCCAAATAGTGTGAAGGTCACAATGTGACAGCGAAGAGAAAGAGACATAAAACTAAAGATGCCATCATATTATCTTTTAATTAGAGTTTGCTGTTCAAATTTAAATGAAAACAGAGCAAATTTTAATACCACAGGATGCTTTTTTCACAAACATATTTCTCTAAAGCAGCATGAATTAGATAATGGTTTATCTTGATAAATTAAATAATATTGCCTACCTGATTACTTCTTTATCTTTTATTTCTTTTGGTCTATTAATTTATTTTTATTTCTTGATTCAGTTATCTTTGTTTCATAACGTTAATGACTTATATGGAATGAATCAGAGTTGCTTATTATTGAATAAATGTAAAACTGCCTGCACTGCAGGAGTTTACAGCACAGGAATTTCAAACCACAGCCATTCCAGGTTCCTCGGGGAATATGTGGATGTTATGCAATTGTACTGCCGTCTTCACAGGAATAAAAAGCTCACAAATAAATGATTCATTCTGCCTAGTCATACTTTAAAAATCACATTATTGTGCCTAATCATGCTTGAGAACAAGCACACATAAAAACACAAATTATCAAGAAGAATAAAATGAAGTTTTTAACTATTCTGAGCTGTAGTTTCCAAGAAACACATGATGACTAAATTAATGTTATTAGAGAGAAGAAACCTAAACAGTGCATGTTTATCTGCTTGGTGTGTAAATTGATCTCTTATCACCCAGAGTAAGCAGATACACCATCAATCATGAGGCCATACAGCCAAAAGCAATCAATAAAAAAAGCACAGGAATTGACAAACAACTCGTCAATGAAATCATTTTTTTTTTCTGAAATACTTAGCTAGACCTTTCATAAAAAATTGCTGTGGCCAATGTTGGTTGTATTTTAGTCTGCGTGCTTGTTAATAGAGAATTGATGTTATATCTATTTATTTCAGCTGTCTGGGGAAGTTTTTCACACTTGAACAAAAGTAGTTCTGCTATCAACATATCAAAAACATGTAAACTTTTTGTTAGCTTCACTAAATAATTTCTAAAGCCCTAGAAATGAGAGAGAAAAATGGTACTTCAGAAAAATGCAACATATCATTTGGTAATCAATAATATTCTGACCATTTTTTTATGTTTAGCAATAGTAAATTACTCTGTATTTGGAAGTAATCATTTTGATAATTTATGTCTTAAATATGATGTTGGTGGAGAGCATTCAGCATTGGTATATATTAAGCCAATTATGGGACACATCTTTTTTAGTTCATAGAAGATCTCAGAAAGTGCTGAATTATGCTTTGGGTAAGCTTTTTGGGACATTGCCAAAACTGTTATAAACATTTCTGAGCTCACTTTTCTAGGGAACTCTTTTAAAAATCAATTAGAAGTGAAAGCCTTTCAATGTAACTGTTTGAAAATGTCAAGCCGGGATTGCTTTGTTTTTTTTTGTTGTTGTTGTTGTTGTTGTGCATCAATAGCAATATTTCAAAAGCTGAATACTAAATTGATCATATCCTATACTTAAACTATTAAAGGGAATACGATGTGCAAGGTTGCTGAAATGAACTCCACAGTGGAATTGGCTTTTTGTTTTAAGAAAATATGTTCAGTTAGGTAAAACGAAAACAAAATGGGAAGGCAAAGGAGAAAGCAGACAGGGAGGGTTGCTCAGGTTTCATTTCATAGCATACTTAAGTAAACTTGCTGATTTGGGGAAAAACTAAAAATGGCATAGTATTTCTAGTCAGCTTATTAAAGTAATAAATGATTTGTATAAGATCCCTAAATCAGGTTATTTCAATAATATTTTATAAGCCATGGCTTGAGATTGGTTATTAGTCTAAATTTAGAAGAGTGATGAATTCAAGAAGTGAATATAATCAAGGACATATGTATTCTTTATGATGTCGTATACATGTATGTTAATATCTTTGATGCATTTGTATTGGCACATGTGCAGATACAGTGCTAACGTATTTTTGCTTAAAGAGAGATTTCATCAAATTTTGGAAATGTGTATCAAGGTTTTGCTTACGAAAAGAAATCTAATATTGTGTTTTATGGATACAAAAAATCTTAGGACTTTTATAAGGGACATGATTAAAAATTTGTACATTTCCAAAACTGTCTTCTCTCCCTCAACAAATGAACCACAAGTTTATCGTGGAGAGCACAGGATTAAAATCTCTCTTGGATGTGCTGCAAACACATTGATATTAATTGGTTTGTCCTTTCAAGTTGCGTTTATCTCTTCATTTCCATCACTGTTTCAAAGGTCACTCTGTTCCATTTATAAATCCAATATGACAGAGATTAGGAAGGCAAAAAGCAACAAGTAAATGGGTGCATCATCATGCATCCACACAGCTCACAAGTCATTTATCCAATTAATAAAAAATACCATCAAATGCTCGGTGGTGAGGTTTTCCAAAGCAGCAAAATGGTTCGTGTCAGGATAGCTTAATCATCTATGTTTAGTACAGACAATATAGGAAATGTACTGAAAGAGGGAAAAGCCACTCCTATCGAAATACTGCCAAATTTGTGCCTCTTGAGAATTTCGCTTTCTCAAAAACAATATAATTAAAGAAACTTGATTTCTAAAGAAAAGGGTCTGTAAATAGAATTTATACTTGTAACAATTTGATAAGAGACATTCAGGGGCTTAATGTAGTGATAAAAGTATATGTGTGTGTATGTGTGTGTGTTGGCATGTGTACACATGTGTATATATGCACATGTATGCATGGTGCTTGTATGTATTTATTTAGCAATTTGATGAGTAAGGATGTATTATGATGAAAAGGCACATAGATGATATGAAATAATACCGACATGCATAAGCAGAGATTGGAAATCTTCCAACTACATGCTCTGTTTTACACACATATTTAAAACTATTCTAGAGCTTAGCTTTCCCCTTGGTGTAGGTGTAGCTTACACAGTGGCAGATGAATGAAAGAGGAAGAAAAAGAGAAAATAAGTGTGATTTAATACTTGGAACTCTACGTAGATGAAGGTTAGATCGTCACAGAACGTTGTTTATCAATAAACTAAGCACTTGGACCAGATTAGGATTACTAATCTTTCTATTTGCACAGATCTGAAGCATTAAACTTGTGTCATTTAGTAGATCATGGGCCTCTCAAAAATGCATGCAATACAGTAAAACTAAGGTAAAAAAAAAAGACAAAAAATGAAGAAAAACTGTAGCTAAATCATCTAGTAAAAAACATGACATAATTTTAGAATTTGTAAATGGGGTGAGGTCTATTTCCACAACAGACAGAATCTAGTGCTATAGACTGCTAGAGATTTTTTATGAAGTAAAAATGAAGTGAAATTAAGGACAAACAAATTAGTTTCAAAAACCTATTTTTACCCTTCAGCCTTGTCTCCTGAAATATTGTGTGCTCACAGATCCCTGAGGCAGTAGGAAAAACAAGAATGTTCCCAAGGCCAGAGTTTTGAAGCATGAAATACTTAAATTTTATAGTGTCTGGGAATAAATTACTAATCTCCACATTATAATAAATAACCTCACATTGCCTTCATGTTTACTTATCAATTTATATATCTTAACTAAAATATGTGTTTGGTTGTTTTGAATATAATCTATGTTTTAAAGTTAAATACATCTTTTAGAAAAGATATTATAAAATCTTTAAAAAAATTCCTGAAAATCATGTAGCAATACTTTTCCTTTGAAAATCTAAAATACAATATCTTTTATAAGAATGCTTTACCCAAAGATCCAAGCTGCTTTTATCATACAGATAAAGTGCATTACATCATTAGAGATTTCTACCTAGCAAAATTAAAAACTTTTCTGAGAAATCCTAAAATGTTTCATTTTTATGTAAAAATAAAGAGAAATATTATTAAAACATGCTATGAAGATAGAAACAGAACTGATGGAATTTCAGTGCATGTAGTATAAATCTAACTTTAGTTTATATGTGTCATTATGCATAAATATAAAATGTATAGTCTATGTGACAATGTATGCACTCAAATACATTCATCCTCTTCTTTGTCCCTATGCAGACTGTAGGGACCAGCCTACAAATGACCCCAAGGAAGTGACTATTCTTTTTGGCTGAACGATTTATCAACAGCTTGAAATGACAGGGATGGAGATTCAATCCTGCGTCTCCACATATCAGATGTAGGCCACATTCTTCAGTCTGCAGAACTAGAAAGGGAAAAGTCCCTGTCGCATTTGCCCTTTCATAGAGATGGAAATATTATTAGAAAGGACATAAACAGACTAATTAAATCACAGCAGTATGGCTGGGATGACAGCTGGTCCAGCGTGTGACTGAGAAGATCCATATCTGAGAACAGGAGGTACTCCACTTCCAATCCACTTGCTATTAGGTGCTTTCAAGCTTGCTGTGCAGACATTAAATAATAACATATCATTTCCAAGACTAAAACGATGTAAAGAAATAAAAAAGGCCTTCTAACCAAGAAATCTTTTGTGCAATGCCGAAAAAAAAAATCATTTACCACTCAGCTCTGCTTTTGAGATAAAGATGTAATAATGCCATTACCTTCCATCAGCAGGATCCTTGAAAATCAACACTCTTTGCTTATCATGCTGTGAAATACAAATAGAGCTAAAGGCATGGTCTGCAAGGCACTGCTGCAGTGATATTAACTAACAGATCTGCCCTTTGTGAAGGAAACCGTATCCGTTTCATTAGTGCAGCCTCTAATTCAAAACTGTTGAAAATGAACTACACATACTGTTTTAATAACAGCACTCCTAATCATTATCAAACTGGTAATTCTCTCAGCACTGAATTATAAGGGTCTCTATTTCCATTATGACCTGCTGTTAAAGAAAACCATATTTAAATCCTCCATTCTTTCTTATTTTCCAAATTATCCAGGCCCGTTGGAAGGGGAGGGGTTGGACCATCCAGAGCATGTAGAAGTATGTCTGCCACATTATTTCATCTTAGGTAAACTGACAGTTTGAGACATTTATGTCAAGTACTGTGTTATTTACAAATCCTTTGGTTAAACTACTTTGCATTCAGTTTGAAAATTCATGGTTCACTCAAATGACTTTGTACAATTTTGGAGTGCTTGAACACTTCAGAAAAGAATCAGAGCAAGAAAAATATGAAATGCTAAGTCTGGTGGCAGGTGCAAAGAGCTAAACTTGTGTGCACATAAGCAAAGTGTTTAGCAAGTCCTAGGGTTGTCTCAGATAACACATTTACTACCACTAGAATTTTAGAAGATATTTGAAAAATAGGTTTTATTGGGCATTATATTTTTAGAAAGCAAAAACAAGAAGGTTTATTTAAAATGCATATTTGTCATCATAATAAGTTAAATGTAAAAAAAGTAAATAGTAGAAAATATTACTGAGTCAAATAAGAATTGTCTGATCATAAAGGAATTGAAGGAAACCTGGCATACTTTATGCAAAGATTTGGACATGCTTTAATTTTAAGTGTATTTGAACAAAACAACATGAGCATATATTACATTAATAATAGTCCTTTCCATGAACTTTACTTGTTGGAAAGGTAGAATGTGATAGATTGTGATGGAATCAACCGTATAACTCATTTATCTGGATATATTCTAAGTTATCTGTTTCACACTTTTGCAAGTAATATACAGTCAGAAAATATTTAATTGATTTTTTTTTGCTTCAATTGTTAGGTTTCCTTTAATACCCTGTCATTATTTACAAACATTATTGATATTGAAACAAAAGTATTGCATATTTTCTACTGCTTTCAAACAGTCTACATACATTGTAAGTATCTTCTAGAAATAGAAAAACATATTGCATAAAAATAAGACTTGGCTTATATGTACCAAAAATATATTTAGTAGCTCATATAAGAAAGTAGTATAAATGATTGATTATAGTCTAATAATTTTATTAACATAAAGTAATATAGGGATATATTTTAAGTATTATGAAAGAAACAGTGTCTTAGTGCAGAAGGAAAGTTTCCCTTCAGTCACCATTGTTAACACAGATACTTCTATTATTTAACAAAATAATCACAACAAAGATTTTAAACAAGAATGAAAGGTAGTGAAGCTATCTCTCACTTCCCCAAATGATCTAAGAAGCATAAACAATGCAGTGTGCTGATTGGCTCATGGTGCCTGTCCCACATTTAACTAAGTTAATTTAAAAAAAAAAAAAATATATATATATATATATATATGTGTGTGTGTGTGTGTGTGTGTGTGTGTGTGTATTTATATTTATATTTATATTAAATAACCACATTTTCCCCCATGGTAAAACTGCAAAAACTCTTGTCCAGCCTCTTTCATACATCAAGAAAACAGATGCACAGCACCAAAGAAAAATGTCTGCCATCATATTCTCAGTTAATGTAAATATTGTCAACTCTGATCCATCATAGATAATGGTTACATAACATTTTAAATAGATATTCAGCACTCTATTATCAGTTCCTTTGTTGAGACATATAAGTTGCTCTTGAGTTCTCATTCCTTTTCAAAACAAAGAATGCCTTTTTATATTTTATCTTTTACTGAAACCTCAAAGTCAAGAAAATATAAAGAACCACAATGAACTTTCTTATTACAAAGATATCCAGCATCACAAACACTTAAGTAGCTGCACTCATTATTGACTCAATTATAAGTAGAAGCTAAATTTTCTATATTTTTCCATGTATTTTGTGAATATATCTAAAGGCTTTTCCCTGGTTATACCACAAAAGAAGTTTTAATGTCATATCAAGTTTGTTTTTCTAATTTAAATTTGAATGAGTTGTTTATTATATTCCTTACATTATCTTTTAAGAGATATTTAGTAAAGAGAAATGCTAGAGATATTAAATATTTATAAGTGCATCAGAATTCATGAAAAAGTAACCTAATCCCTTTCTTTGTTTTTAATGATGGGGTGAGTAACTTTGTATTAGATGTCAGGATATGAAGACATCCTTTGCATAGGGAATGATGTTAACCATATGGCCTATTCACAATCAATTGAATTACAAGTCATGGCAGTTACCACACTTTTAAGAGATGCTTGTGTTGCTTTCCATTAGTTCACTAATGTGACATTTGTGAAAGGTTTATAGTTGGGCAGCATTTCTTGAACATGTATGAGACCAGGAATGACCAGGAATGACTGAGTTTAAAGTTTTACATATAAATTGATAATTATCAGTTCCAAAATTTCTACATTCTGAATGTCATACTATTTTAAACTTTGAGGTTAGTTCAGTGTCTATTATATTTACTAGACCCTGACTGGTACAATCATTTAATCCTTCCCGTAAGGGAAGAAGAAGCCTCTTTCCAATTATTATTAGGAAAACATGTTAAAGTTTAAAATAGAAAATCCACATCAAATCTGTTAAATAGCAAATTTCTTATGAACCAGTGGTAGTGTCATTGAACTGGAGACATTTTTAGAGCAAGCTTGCACTGGCTTTTTCGCCCTCCGATTTGGAATCTGCTCACAGTACTGCCAGCTTAACCAAAAAGGATTAACTCTCATATCCAACTGAGAACACAGATAATTCTCAGTAATTGGTAAAAAATGAAGATGAATGGGGCTGAGAGATAAGGAGCAATTAGCTCATCAGCAGTTACAGCTGTGCACTCAATCCGGATCCATCTCTTGAGTCTCGGCCCCTTTTAAAGAACCTAAGCAGACTAAGCACAGGACACCCCTCCCCAAAAAGCTGCTATACCTGCCCATCATTTCTCTTGTCTTCCATTCTATTTCTTACTATGCAAAGACACCTGTCATAGCATGGTATGTAAATTACTACCTCTCTTAGGACCTATGTCTAAAGCCAATCTTCTTTTTAAACTTTTTTTTTTATAACAGAAACCAAATGACTACTGTAGACACTCTTAAATTCCCTGTCAATCGTTTCATTATAGCAGCATCATCTGTTTGAAAATATAAGCAATTCCCTCATCTAATTATAGGAAGGATTTGAGGTTCATTAACATTGCCAAGGCAGGATCCAATGTGCAACTGCAGAGCTCTGTATGGCGGCCTGGCTCTCAGTTTCCTTTCATTTGCTGTCTCAGGCTCTCCAAGATTTTTTTTTTTTCTGAAATCATAAAATCATTCTTTTCCTTCAAAATAAACATGTGTTGTAGAAGATAGGAAATCACTTGGGTGTAAATCATTCTATATCAGCAAGATATTCTTAAGGTTACTTTTCATGTTTCAAAGTAAGAGGATGGTCAACTAGAGAATATATTTGGTCTCCCTCTGTGCTTGGCCTTTTTGTCCTTTTAATAAATGTGTTTTGTTGGTTGAAGGAAAGGAAAAGTAAACACAGGAGAAAGACGGAGGAATGCATTCTCAACTTAACTCATGCCCTTACTTTTGCTTGAAAGTCCTGCATCCTGTTAACTAGGTCAAGTTTGAGAAGAATCAAGTACTTCATGCAAATGACATTTGTTCAGCTTTGCCATTTACTGAACTAGCACAGGCCTGCCCATATGCTACAAAGTTCAAAAAGACAAAGTATTGAAGTCGAAGGATGACTTCACTTCCTTGAAGTAATAACAGCAGTTGGGGGTTATGAGTATAGTTTAAACAATGAGATTTTCTTGGGACATCTGTTTTGAGATCACATTTTGAATAGATATGAACTCATTTCCTCTGAAGCCAGAAATCTACTATTGTTGATAGCTGTTTACCAGTTCTATGAGTCAGATATTAGCCACTGGCAAAAGTCCCTCTTGAGTCCTCTGTGAATTTTCTAAACTGTGTACATAGTGTTTTTCTTAAATAAAATGTTGAGAGAGGAATGAATTCTTTTCTCAACTCTTGGTAAATTATGGTTCACAAAACTTTGTACTTTGGAATAACATTTAATGCATGTATTTTAAAAGGTGAATTTGCTGTCTCTTTTTAGTTAAGGGAGTAAGATACTAGGTTTAGCAAGTATTTATTTAGATAGCATAGATGCTCTGTGAGATGCTTTATGTCAATATTTAGATAGTATTTCAAAACCAGAAGTAAAAGTAAGGGTCATTTATTTAGATTAAACAAATTGTGATTAATTTACAATCCTCAAAGATGAGCATAACGCCAAAAGAAAAGATAAACAGATTAAAAGTTATGGATGCTGTCAAATTGACCTTGAGTTCAATGGTTCTAAATTCTCCCTTTCTAATATCCCAGTTGCAATTTGCAAGCAGCATGTTTAAGCTGGTTATGCAGATCGGTTGTTAAAGAAGAAAAAATAGTAATTTGTCTGGCCTATATTGTGTGGAGAGTGTTGCCTCTAAAAAGAATCCAAGACATTTTTCTTTCTTATCTGGAACGTAGCTCCTATCAGCAAACCTGTCACAAGATAGTACTTGATATAAACAAGAGATTGCTAAGACATCTCAGTAATCAATATCAGGATGGCTACAGTATGGAAACCCCAACCAGTGCATATCATTTGTCTCTGTATCTATTTCTATGGCCAAATGAAGCATTAATTCAAATCATAAATCTATGGTGATTTAAATCTGGGAATGAGCACCTGCCTGCTTTAATGATTTATTTTGTACATTTCAGTAAGCAGGGGATTTGTCCATATGAACTGACAGGTCACCTTCAGATGCCAGGAGCCGACTGTTTATCACCATGCAGACTAGCGTCTCATCTGAGCAAGTAAATATTAAACTAAAAGAATCCAATTGATTGTGGATGAGGGAGAAGTGGGATGTGACCATATATTTTACTCAGCAAGCTGATGCTTCACTCGGATCTATCCTGAGTTCCTCACTTCTTCCTACACTCATCATCCTCTTGGAAAGAAATGGGCTCAAGGCTATCATCTAAAATTGGAAAGCAAAATAATTATTTGTCAACATCAAAGATTTCTAAAATACATTTTCTTCTCACTAATTTTTAGCCACTATGGGTTATTCACAACTCATTATGAATCAGTGAAAGTCGTCTTTCAAAAGGTTTTGTAGTTGCCTCACTAAGACAAATGTAACAGAAACAGAATTTATTTCTTAAGCTATAGGGATTTATTTGCAATTAACTAATTGAAAACATATACCTATAAAGGAAAGCCTAAAATGTGAACAAAAGGCATAGGAAACATGATGAGTTGACACAAGAAATGTCACTGGGTGTGGGCAAGACTAAGAAGTAATGATACATCAAGTCTAAACTGCACCTCTGTGAAGGATGTCACTCCTGCAGAACGCTTACTGGCTGGAAGAATCACAAAATCAGTTTGAATTTTGAAGCACAGCTTTATGAGTCTTGGGATTCTTTCTAGAATTCAAATTCTTCAATTCCTCTTCCTAGACACTTCTCAATGAATGATACTCACAGACCCAGAGCACAGCACAGGTCCTATTCCCGCTGTAGGACAATCTTTCCCATTAGCATGTGTGCAGCCCTTGTGTACTGGGTGTGCATTAGATCATTTTTATATTTTTACAATAAGCTGAATCCAAAAGTTTAACCAAGTACGGTGTAAAGTGCTTCCAAGTTTTCTCACAGCACTGTGGCTTCAGAAGTAACACAAAACAAAGAAAAGAGGAGCAAAGAGAAGGAAGCTGTTGTTGATGGCAGTAAAACCAGGAAGAAAGAAGGTTTTTGGATGGCAATGTTAAAGGAACTGCATAGTAAACGTAATACCAACCTTGAAATAAACAATGTGAGAAACGGACACAGTGAATAACATACTAAGCACTGGAAACACAGATTTAATTATCACTACGTCGTTTTCCAGTTGTCTTCTACTGTTAAGCTGGGAAATCCACATAACTTTTCAAAGTCATAATCAAATTGTTATTGACCACTTAAAAGAGGCAGAAATTGGCTTCATAGAAACCTGGAGCCACAAAAACTGCTCAGTTCAGCAATTGCTTTGATCTATGCAAACTTTGCTCTGGCCTTCACTGGGCTCCTTCACTCTGTAACCACCCTCCTCCCACCTAAAGCTCACTGTCTATGATTTCTAAATAAATATCCAAGAGTGGAGGTTTTGATGAAAGACATTAGGGATTGTAAATTCTTAGACAAAATTACAGTATGTTAAGAATGGAATGAAGAAGACAGCAGTAGTGCCCCACAAATCAGCTAAAGTGGACCCCAATATAAATGATGTATGTCCCTTAGAAGGGGGAAGGTGTCTAACAACCCATGGGTGCAAAAATGTGTCTCTAAGTATCACAGTCTTCTAAAAAGGTACACGTAAATGCTCCTCTTGGTTCAAAGGAATGTAAAATAATTCATGCTATGCTATAACAGCTGAGCTATCAACTAATAGAAAAAGTTAATTTCCCAACTAAAATATAATGGGATATTTGAGTTGTATGTATTTTAAGATGCAATAATAGGCTAAGTACCTAAATAATTAAAGGGAGAGTAATTTGGACACTAAGTAAATGTTTATACATACTAAAATTATGAAATACACATTAATGCTTAACTGTGAGTCATTTACTTCTTAACTTCTGCCTATTGGTTTCTTAAAAACTAACTGCTGTTCAGCTGCTCAGGAGAACTAAGAAATGGTTTCCTTTGAAATCATTCCTTTAAAAGGTGCTGCATTGTTACTCTTAAGCCCTCCTTCAAGCATCTACCATTAGGAATGACCTGAACACATTGTGAGGCTACACAGAGAAACCCTGTCTCGAAAAACCAAAAAAAAAAAAAAAAAGAGAAAAAGAAAAGAAAATAGCATTTGGAAAAATTGCTTTAATTGTTAGTTGATGAGTAGACTATTTTCTCTTATGGGATAAGACATGAACACAGGCTCCCACTACGACAAATGATGTAGACAAAAGTTTTCTTCATTTGGGTAATGACAGAGGTCAAAATGTTGCAGTTCAATGAACTAGTCTCACCCTGGGAAAAAAACCACCTTTTATGACCTTGATATCTCTCTGCCAGGTAAACATTGTTGACTCTTCTTTATATGTGTTGAAAGATGTTCTATTTCAGCAGTTACACAAAAAAGTAATTTTATTTAAAGCACTTCTACACTTAACAGTTCTAAAAGAGAAAGTGTTAAAATTATTTCATTTTACTTCAATATTGATTTGACTTAAGCTCTAAAACCACATGTACCAACTAAGCTAAGAAATTCTCTGCTTCCTCAGCTGTCTCTCTGGATTCCAAGTAGTGTGAGCATTGGTCTATCACTGAGTTGGTGTGTTGTGAAACAATCTCTTCTGCTCCTCCTTGTCTTCTCTCCCCTAAGAATAGCCATCACCAGCTACTCTCAGTTCAAGATCCAGCCATTATCATTTGCCCGTATGAGATTCTCTGAGAAATTCTATTCTTCTATTTGCATATCAGAAGTGTCCCTTTACATTCATGGAAGAGTGTGTGTGTGTGTGTGTGTGTGTGTTTGTATATATTTTTCAAATCACTTACAACCCTAGTGTGCCAGTATGTGCTTATAAGCAACTGCAATGAAATGATAATTATTAAAATTCATAACATTTCATCATATGCCTATAACTACATCTCAATGGGTGGAAAGCAGAGAGCTATTATCTTAAGAAATGATATTAAAATGCTGCATGGACAAGAGAAATTATTGAATTGTAGGTAAACATCTCTGTTCTCAAGAGCCTTGATGGACAGGATAACCTGTATATTCTTTACAAAATGCAATTTTCTCTTGCAAAATTATACTTTTAGCATTGGGTCTGTACTGTTAAGGAAAATATTAGAGTATAGGAATAGGAGGAAATGTTTGCAACATCTACACCAAGATCACAAATACTTCATTGGCAAAAAGTAATTAATTAATTAATTAATTAATTAACACACATTTAAAGCTGCCTTTCACAAGCCAAGTGATTCGCTTGCAAAGGTAAAAATGTTTCATTTGGTTTCATTGTGAGTGTAAACAGAAGGGAAGCCAGAAGAGCATGAGAACTTTACAATGTGCTTTTCAAATGGGAAATGTCTTGATAATGGTTGTATATAGAAGGAATCATTAAAAACATAATCCACATTGCTGGCAACATTGCAAGTTTTCAGCTTACAATCTTCCCTGCCACAGTTTATCATTGTGTAGTCTTTCTTGCCTATGGTAAACAGTGTTCTGAACTGAGATTTTTAAGTAAACATTTATAAGTTTTGCATAAGTTGTGCACTGCTTGGGATCAATTAGAAAATACGCCAGAAAAGTAACAGCTTGTAACTCTTAGGACAGTGTTTTGAAACTGTCATATTTTGTTACCACCTACTGTCAATAATCTTTTAAAATGGCAATCTGTAAAACAAATTATATTATATGTATGAGGAGAGCAAAGCACGTATGATAACATGTATTGTCCATGATTTCAGACATCCACAAGTGACCTGAAAGGCACCCCATATGAAGGAGAAATAGCTAATGCATAAACTCTGCTATTTAGGAATGGAATTTCTTACGTGATAATAAGTACATTAAAATGATTTTTAAAATGACAAGTAGGGTTGGATACACGTGTGCAAGCATACACACATTTCCATATTTCTTTCACATTATCTACACTCAACATTTTATAGTTTTCATTCTTAAAACTTATTTGAATTAGGAACTGCATCCATTCATTATTTGTAGCATAACTTATAATTGTAAAATTGATCTTATGTTTAAAATAACTTTGCTAGATCCATAGTATACATACTAGAGTAGCAAAATGAAGCCTTAAAAATATACTCCTCTCTTGATCTTAAATGCTCTTTTCATCAATTAGAAAAATAATTCTATGGAAACGTGAACATGAATAGTCAGCGAGCATTAAACTTACCAACACTTGAATTCATGTCCCCATTTTCAGAATCTGCTCCATGTTGGTTGTTACTTGCATGATAGTTGCTCATAGCTTCTAATTTTATTTTTTTCACCTTCATTGCTTCAGCAATAGCTGCATTGGTAGCAGCTGCAGCAGCTGCAGCAGCTGCAGTCAGACCTTAAAAAAAAAATAAATTAAAAGCAAAGTAATTCAAATTCAGACTTTTTGTGTATAATAGTCCAAGCTTTCCATAACACACATACAAACATATATTAGAGTATCTGATTCCTTTATGTAATACTGATAATATATTTCCACTCTAAACCGGTCAATGTAGAATTTACACGAGGGTATAGATGCTTGTCAAATTCTTGATTTGATTATTACCAGGAAAGTAACATATATTGCATAGGAGTGGAAATGTAGACTGGATGAACTTTTCAATAAAGTCTGAGTATTTCACTCTCTGCAGAACATCCTCTATGCAAAAAAAGGCAGAAAGTTGGGACTGCAGTTTAGTTACAAAGCTTACTTCCAGGACCCAAAGTCTCCTTACATTAGCACATCAGACTCATTCTTTTCTGAATATGCCGCCATTTCTCATACATGGTCTTGCAGCATCAACTTTCAGCTTCTATGTGGTTTTTGTTTGTTTGTTTGTTTCTAACTGAACTCACTTCCATGACTGCCCAATTCTAATGAAATTCTTTTCATAGTCTGGAGTCTTAACTTCCATAGCCTAGGCTGTGATGATGACTGCTTGCTTCTGACTATAAGGACTGTGTTTACCTTTCTGTATCGGTACCCAATACATTGCACTGTGTGTATCTGCATGTGCATTTGTTTTTCTTCTGAGGTATTGAGTTAGTCACTGGCAGTGGCTTAGTGTTATACAGCTGCAGGGCTCAAGAGGTAAAAAATAAAATACAAAAGCAGTTCAGCAAATAATTTGCTATCACTTATTAAATATATAAGTACATATTTCAGTGACATGAGTATATTCTGATCACTCTAACACAAGGTCTAAAAATGCTATATTTAGGTCTAGACTGACCATTGTCTCCTCCTGTTTTATACACTTTGGTCATTTAGGGAATAGCATATAATAACAGACATGATCCAAAAATAGAATTTGAGGCCAACACTTGGAATATCAGAATGCAAATGCCAGTGATCAGAAGAACAATTATAGAGGTAGCAAGATATAATGTTGAACAGAAAATTATCTTCTTAATATGTCAACTTTTACCAAGTCGATTCATTCTAGCCTAGCATCCACTATCTGCTGAAATTGACACACCAAGGGAACCATGGATAATGTCTGCTAGTTATAGAATGCTACCTATCTATGAAAGGACATCGTGTGCTTCCCTGCACACTTCTCAAACTGCTGCTTTAGAAGTTCTGACCACTGGGTTTCAGCCTTCTCAATTTATCTGAATGATTTATTTCCACTCCTAGTTGGTAGAGAGAATGAACACACCTCTTCCTCCTCACTAATCACTCCTCCTAGTGACCACAGCAAAAATGCTGCAGCCCATAGAATTACATGGAAATATTTCTTGGTGCAAGTTTTTGCTATGGAATAGGTGCATAGAAGACTTCGTCTTCTCTTCAGATCAGTGCAAAGGGGACTTGAGCACTTTTACCCTAAGTCAGTAGGATCTACAGGTCACATCTTTGCTTGAAAAACTCATAATCACTCCTTAAAAGGCATTGATCTAAATTCAAAGACTCCATTTGTGTCTAGCGTGAGCATTTGCTGCCTTTTAAGTCTTAACTGAACAGATTCTCTCATCTTCCTATGATTGAATTTTCTCCTCGATTACTCATTTCCTTCAAAGATGTTACAGAATATTTTCTTTCCTGTTCCCTTTAAATCCTCTGTGTGTTTCCCAGAAAAATATTTTCCCTTGATTTTTGCCTTTTAACCAAGAGGAGCATCTCATTTTTCCCTTTCTTCTATTTTCTGGTGGAGACTTTGCTCCAACTTCTGTTTCTTCTAAGCTCTGCAGCTTGGCTTTATGCTAAGGAGAATCTAGTGATTGTATTTGAAAGAATGAAGACTGAAGAGGCAGTTACATAATACTCAACCAATTCCAAACAACACAATCCATAACTGTTCAGGAACTGGTCTTGGGAATACCACTGGATCGCTTTGAGAATAGTTTCATCTTGTGTAAAATAAAACAAAGCCCAAAGAAGAAACCTAATGATAAGGTGGGAAAAGTGTATAAAGAATAACATATTCTATTCACTACAGCCAAGGCCTGTTTTACATCCATGTTCCGCTGTAAGCAAGATGCAAGTGTTAGCTTTCAGTAGGAAATATGGGTTACCTATTCCAATATTTTAGATTATTCATATTTGCCTAATCCTTTAATTATCATGACTACTTTTAATACTACTATTATATTGCATTGTTGCAAATTGTTCCATACCTTTTCCAAGTTTTACAATTCTAATAGAACTCCAAAAGGGGTGTCACATTCAACCATATACACACATATGCACAGGAACACATGTTTGCTATAATTTGACTGACATGAAGTTTAACATTCTTATTTCTCCTAGGGTGGGAAATTATGGTATATGAAACAATTACAATATTTTTTTCTACTAACTCTCCTTGTAAATCCTAAATTCAACCTTTTTTGGCCATATCCACCACTGCTGCAACTGCAAACTCTATGTCTTATTCCGTAAGTCCTGATATGCCTTCTTTTAAATAGTCTTTTCCAGAAAAGAGTACACTGGTTTGTTATCTAATTGCACACTTATGAATAGAATTCTGCACACAGAGCAGGTTGCATTTAGGAATATATATGTATATACATATATGCATATAATATCACTTTATGAAAAAAGGCTAAGAATTTAACAAAGAACAAGGAGGGTATATTGTATGATTTAGAGAAAGAAACAGAAAGGGAAAATAATGTAATTATATAATGACTTTTAAAATAAAAGGAATAAAATAATTATATACAGTGAGTTTTAGTCATATTCATTCCTGTCACCCAACTTTTCAGAGACTAATTCCCTAGCCCACTACCCACACAGCTTTGTGCACTGTTCTCTGTTTTATAAACCATGGAGTCCAATTTGTGATACAGATGAAAGCTGAAGGTGCAATGAACACATATATTTACATTTGAGCATAGTATGTACATATAGCATACATACCTTATATTCTCCACAACTGTCACTCTCCCAACCTGTAATCTTTCACTCACATAGAACTCAAGATGGCCATAGAAAGTGAAGGCATGATCAAAGCTTTCAGTGTCTGTTGTTAGACTCAAATGCAACACTTTACTGGGTCATCAGGCTTCTTAGGGATACTTCCCTGACAATACATCTGGACACATCCCCAGTGACAGATTAACTTCTGTGCCACAAACGCATAACCAAATTTCAGTTACTCAAGTAGATTACATCATGTTCTCTCACTTAAGCTTTTGAACATGTTGGTCTGACTTTGTGGAGAAGCCTCATCCCAGTTGGACAAGAATTTGCCTTCCAAGTATCTGTCAGAAACAATCATGGAGCTTTCAAACTAAGCACACAGCTACATCACCTCTAGCTACAACTCTGTCTCTGGAGGCTGGATGTTGAAAGTCTGAGGCTCTGCACTTGCATTTTATAATTATAATACTACTACAGAAATCATCTTGTCATCTAGCAATCTTCATATAAAATTTGAGAAGATGGGAAGAGCAACATAATCCTTTGATTATATATATATATATATATATATATATATATATATATATATATATATGAGAGAGAGAGAGGGAGGAAGGAGGAGGAGGAGGAGGAGGAGGAGAAGAAGAAAAAGTAGCTTAAAAGAGTGGATTATGGCTACATCCTTAGGTCATAAAATCAAGAGATGATGGATAGATCCTTAGTATACTTACAACAAATGTTACCACAGTGTTTGCTGTAACCTGTCACTGAAAGCTAAAGTCATTCTCAAACTTGATCACATGGAGAGCCCCAAGAGAAATACAGCAGTAAATCTGGCCATGTTTTAAAATGTACATGAACATTTTTTATTTTTGTTAGATTGCATGTGAATACACAAGGGTTAGTAAATCTCATTAATTTAATGTAAAGCATGACTCTCCATAGATACTTCGCACCTAAGCTTTGAGAGCCATTTGGCAGCCCCTTACATTTATTATAGTTCCCTTGGGCTTTCACTGGCCCTTCTCTTTCAAATCCCCAAGGTAATCCTCAAATCCTCTGAAACTATTGTCTCTAGTGAAAGTATAGTTTTAATCTCATTGTAGCCTCACATAGAGATTGTATTGTATATGTTGTTCACTAATTAACTTCCTTTTAAAATAAAAAGACAAGGAAATAAATGATTTACAGAATACCAAGAATTCAAACCATGACAACTTTTTATAAAGCAAATAATTATTTTCTGGTAGAAATACCAGTAATCTTTAATATGTACCATTCTCCTTAATATCCTCTCTAGTGATATTTATACAGAGCCTAGCTATGTTCTGCCTCAGACTTACAGAATGTTCTGTCTCCTCTGCTCCCAGGTCTCACTCCAAAGTGACTTACATGTCACATTACCCCTGCTTTTAACTCCTCCTAGTCAAAACAATTAATTTTCTTTTTCAGAGTTAGTCAATCTGATATCTCACCAAAAAGTGGGGAGGGGTCAAAAGATTTCTTTAATATAAGATTTTTCTATTTCCATGTAAAAGTAACTGGTGAGAAACTTATACTAAAATTTATACAGTGTTTCTGTTTTATGATGAATGTTTATTAACCATGTGAAATGTTATTGCAATGACCTTCAAAAGTGAATATTTAAAAATCAACATGGAAATATAAACTCATTATACCCATTTATAAAAGGAGAGAGAAGAGCCAAAGCAAACGAACCAGTTGAAATGTAAAATGATTACATCGAAAATAATCAATATAAGAAGATAGATTACAAGATATGTAGATGAATGAATGAAAACATGACTTCTTACAGTCAGAAATAATTAACTCCTTGGTTCCATTCACTAAACATGCTAAACCACTAACAAAGGTCTTACAACATAGCTGTTTAGATATCTTAGCACACATTTTGATTTGATCATTCACACGGATCAATTTTATCACATAATCACTGAATCCAAACTCTGTGTGCTGTGTTGATATGAAGCCCTTGGTATTTCAAATACAATACCATGGGTCTAAATTTTGGAAGGGAAGCAAGCCTTGTTACTATGTGAACACATCCTCTTACTTTACAAAGAGAGCAATTATTTTCTGCTTTCAACTTTCGTTAAATAGCCTTTAAATTCTTTCAAATGCCATTAAGCCATCCTGATCACCCTTTTAAACAGAATAAGTATCTCATTATATTTATTTCAAATAAGTTTGTGCCCTTAGTTATAAGTAGAAGTTTACAACTGTAGATTATAAATATCAATAAAGAAGACATATTGCTGTCAAATCCTTTCTCTGATCTGTTTGTTTGCTCATTAACTTGAAAAGCCAAATCTTTGATCTTTGGTTTCAAAGACATCAAGATGACTTCCAAATGTTTGATATGCTGTCTACTTTTACATTGAATTCCATATAAAATGCATTTTTCAAATCCTAATGTTTGAAAAGTTATATTACATTGAAGAGATGGTAAGTAGTCAAATATTCCATATGACCCACTATTTATTAGTCTACGTTGCTTACTGAAACCTAGAAGAAACAAGCTTAAACATGCAGGAAATTATGGTCAAGCATAGTTATTATTAATATTCTGGAATTGATAGGTTATTTATGTCTGGCATTCTTTCCCCCTGATTATTCAGGGAGACAGGCGGCTTATAAATATCTCATCACTCCACCGTCACAGAAATTTCCTCGACAGTGCTCATGCACAGCTATTAGCAATATGAATCTAACCATTACAAGGAGGAGGAAAATCGAACATGTGGCATTAATACGCAGTCCTGGTTCCTAACCATCTGATAGGCAGATGGTGTGAAGCGGCTTCTCAAGCTGAAATGAAGGGGCACATCATTTAAGGGCTTGTTTGCATTCTAACTGATATCAGTGCCATATTGATATACACGATGCATCATGGCAGGATTTGAACAATCTAGTTTGCTTCAGTCATAAATGTTTACAGCCTTGTTTTTTTTTTTTAATCTTATAAGCATGTTTAGGAGAGTGCATTTTTAATTTATGAAAGCTATTGTTTACTTCTGTTGAACTAGAAGATTAGTAGAAAGCTGGAATATTAAATTACTTCAACCAGAGCAATATAACCAAGACAGATGAATAAAGTGGGTTTCTATTTTCAATAAGGATGTTAGTAAAGGAATTTTAAAATTAGCCCAGGCATTTTGTGCATTAAATACATTTATTCATTTAAACCTTCCTGCTATTTTTCCCCAAGTGGCATAGAGAGGAACTTAATGCTTTACATAGTCATTCATTTAAAACTCTCACTGTGTGCAATTAATCTTGTCTAACAATTCAATTCAGAAAGTACAACATCAAAAAGCATAGTTCAATTCAACACTCATTACTGTGAGGCAATCTTTCTGCTCCTGACAGTTCCTATAGACTTTGAAATGCTATGTTGAAGGTGCATTGTAAGCTCCACATGAGTTTGAATTACCACTCAATTGAAATCACTCCAAGACACAGAACTCTTGGCTCATACAGCAACTTGAAAACACCAGTATCTTTTTTTTTTACCCTGCTTTTTTCTTATCCTTATTTAAATACCAGCTGTCCAAAAACTGACACTAATCTCCAGTTATTTTATTTCTTATTACTTTCTAAATAAATTAAAAATGTGATTGAACCATGTCTGTTCTCATCTCGAATGCTTAAATTGCAGAAATTATAAGCTACTAGAATAAGAAACTTAATTGTGCATCTGGTTAAAGTGAATATTTTCAGCCTGAACTTGTCTCTTAATGTCCATTAGGCTGACTTTCTTGCCCTTTGTAGCACATTTGTATTCTGTGGAGAAAAGGAAAATTGATCCCTGAGGCCACTAATGGAAACACTTTCTATACGAGTTTTCAGTTTTTCAATTGATTGAATTAGATTTTAGAAATGTTTAGACTAACAATAACAACCAAAAAAAAAAAAAATAAAACTACCTCACAAAGATGCATAAACATATAGTAAGAAATATATTATCTCTTCTGAGTTAGCAGTTAGCATGTCTATTGATGTTGTTATTGTAGAGGTATTATTTAGGCAGTCAGGAAACAGCGTGGGGGATGGTATAGATTGGAGAAAAAAGAATTGGGAGGGTTTGGAGGGTGGAAATGGAAGCAAGAAAGAGATGTAATTATATTTTCATTGAAACAATATTTTAAAAGAAGTGTTATCATTTTATAGTTAATCATTGATAAATCAAATATGTATCAGGATTAACCTTATTATTTATGCATAGTTTAAAATTCCAGTTACCCTGAATGAAGGGGTTAGAATCTCAGTGGAATCAGAGGGCCAAACACCATGCGGATGCCGTTTGGCCATGAGTAAATCACTGAAGCCTTTTAATGAGGGCCTTTGAAAATCGCACCTTCTGATCAGTGAATCAGAGAAACAGGACAAACCAGAACAAACAAAAAGAGTTAAATTACTGTAATTTGGTTCAATACAATTGAGCTCCTGTGTGGAAAGGCAACTTTAGCATGTCATGTGTGCCTCTCACTCCTCCTTAACACTATTCTCTCTAGAAAATAATTACTAAGATACCATTGGGGACTCAACTTATAAACATGGGTAATAGAAAAAGCTAATTTTTGTTTTCCTGACAATGAGATGCAGGCGCAAAGATGGTAATATTTTTCGTAGTGTTACACCATTCAACAGTGACAGAGCAGGCTCAATTCTAGGTCACATCTCGGCCTGGAACCCATTGAAGGTAAAGGTAAAGAGAAAAGAAGAGAATCCAGCAAGCCACAGTGTTTGAAATAAGATCCATCTCTTTACTTTATAGCTTATGCACTTTCTGGAGAGTTGAGGTTAGACAGATAAATAAATGCACAAACATGTCAGCTGGCAGAGAATTCTGACCAAATTTTCAATGACAGTTTCATAAAATTCACAGTCTATTTGCTCTAGAGAGAATAATAATTCACCTTTAATTGTGTGCAAAACTCTTTTATATGTAGTATTGATGAAATCCAACATTCATAATATTGTCTGAATCCTATATCTAGTGCATATCACATCAAAATAATATTGTCTTCTGCATAACTTAAAATTGAACCAATTCTCAGTATGCACACTAACGGAAAAAAGCTAAATTTTACTCTAACTTTTACCGAAGCATATCCCACATCTTACTTTTCTATTTCTTAATGAACAAGGCATTAGCTTCCTTGTGTCATTCTATGGCCCAGAATTTCTTCTTATATTTATGGCCATCAAGTAAAATGACTTAGTAATTAAGCCTAGGCAGGTAGTTCTAACTAACCTGAGTATGACTGACGGAGTATGACATTCGAAAAAGATGTTTTCAAAGAAGCAACTAGGTAATATATTGCTGAGCTGGGCTAGATTGATGAGCAAAGTAAAAATGCCACAAGCATTTTTTTTTTCTACAAAAATATCATTTCACCGGCATTTGAACTTAAATAACCTCTCAAATATTCTACTTTGTCTCAATTTCCTTTGATATTTCAATAAGTTTCTCTTTTATCTTTGTTCTTCTCAGAATGCATATCAATCCTTGTGGCTCTGCTGATTATGGTTTGTAATGAGGATAGAATAGAAAAGAGAAGAGGAGAGGAGAAGAGAAGAAGAAGAGAGAGACAGAGAGGAGAGGACACAAGAGGACAGGAGGAAAGGAGAGGAGAGAAGAAATCCATTTTTTTGTTGTTTACATTTGAGACTTGTTTAGAGAAATTTATCCAAAGGCATCAAAATATGTGAAAAATCGGGACATAAAAGTTTTTTGATATGGTAGCATAAATATTTTCATAAAAAGACCCATGAGGATTGTATAGTCATGGAGACACATAAATAGTTATGGACATTGTTTTTTGTCCTATTCAAAAATTTCAGTTCGTGATCAGGGTGAATTGGGGACATTTATAGCTCCCATCCCTGAGTAGTGGAGAGCGAGTCCAGAGGGGCCAACACTCAATCCATGCTCCCCTTTATGCTCTTGCAGGTGTGTCAGCCTTTCTTGGGGGACGTGATCAGCCTATTCAGTGGAGATTTTCCTCATTGGTTTGCAAAGAGCGGCTGAATGGAGATAAAATGCTTAGAACAGTAGGAATCAAGTAGAGCCATACAGTTGGACCTGGGTGGGAAAAACAATTCAGGTGAATTTCGAAAGGACAGACTCCACACCCTTCTTTCTTTTGAACATTCCCTGAGTGATAGGGAATGTTCAAAAGAAGAATGAATGTGGTTCACAAGCTGAGGGAGGTGTCAGGCTGACGCTGGTGAAGCCTTTGTCTTGGAAAACTTTGCAATCACTATGAAGTAACTTAATGCCTTGAATCTGTCATAGGCAAATTTAGCTTGATCACAATATGACATTGTTGCTTTTCAAGAATAAAAATATACCCTTATGAAGCCTGATTACCGTATTCAGCATAGCTCACCCAGAAAGAGAGCAGATGGTTATTCTGTTTTTCACGTCTCCCTTTTTGCGATAAAATATTTCCATAGAAAAAAGATGTTTATTTCTGATAGGAAAATAAATGTGACTTTGGGGATTTTGAATTATTCGTGGTTTGTTAGTGCCTTGTATTTGTTTTCAAAATGATAGGGACAGCATATCCAGAACTTTCCTAGCATGTTTTCACTTTGAGAACTGCATTCAGGTTTGCACTGATCCAGTGGCTCCTCTTGACCTAATTTGTTTTGTGCCATGAGATTCTATTAAAAGAAACTAAATCACTGCAGTAGATCTATTCACCTTAAATAATTTAAGCTAATTGAAAAAAGAACCAAACTACAACTAAAACACTTTCTTAGACATTCAACTTCTGCATGTCAATTAGTAATTTAAACAACCAGCTAATTTCAGCAGCTTCGTCAGGAACGAGCTGCTCTATGTGCACATTCCTCTGTCTCCTCTGAGCTAAGACACAGGTAAGCAGCAGATCTGACCCATAAGCCTGTGCATCACTTCTGCGGTGTATTAACATTTCAGGAAAATGTTTCCATTAATGTCGATTTGATATTTTTTCTCATTTTTTTCCACAAACCTATTTTCAAGCAAATTCATTTTAAAACATAAACGCCCACCTTAAGTTTCATTTCGGATCACCCCTTCACAGTTAGGATCTCTCAGCCTTGTAGTGTGACTTGAGGAAATGACGGACTTGCATTTTTGGTTAAACAGATTACTAATACATCAGAATATTAAGAAACTGAAGTCCTATGAGCTTGATCAAAAAGGCGACTCTGCTTAACATTATTATATTTTATTTGTGTTCCTAACATAAAACAGCTAAACATTCTTTTAATTTAGCCTTGTTAACAGGTCCACAAAACGCAATTACTAACTTCCGTTCTTCTTTTCATCTTGACGTTGGGAAATAAGTTATCTTAGTTTTTCCCTCATGAATGTATTTAACTGGTCCACTCAGTTAGTTCTTTGTACTATCTGAATTACAGGGCTCTATCATATGTACAGCCATCCTATAAGAGGTTCAAAACTTTTATTTGCAGTATTTTACCAGAGATCTTTCTGATGAAATTTTTTAAAAAATCAAATATAACTTTATTTTAGAAGTAAAACCTTTTGTGAAATATTGCTGAAGTGCATTGTGAATAAAGACAACACACTTAAGTGGACTTCCTCTGATTTAAGCAGCATTCATCTTTTCAAAAGCAATAGCTGCTCAGTCCACACGGAGTCTCCTGCATTATTCATTTCATGTGCAACCTCGGCTAGACCATAAATTGTTACTTTATCTAATCAAAGGAGACTTAACTCTACAGAAGGTCAAAGGTTTAATTTTGTGAAGTATTATCTTACGCTATGAGTTTAACCGAAAAATAGAAGAAGAAAAACAGCCAAGAAACTGGTAGTAAATGAGCGTTTATTGCCTCAGGCATTGGCCTAGTTAATAAACTTTCATTGAAGGTTTCTTTCAACTGTTACGGACAATGAGAGGGGAAAAAAAAAAATCTTAAATTACAGCCATGTGTGACTTTTAAAGCAGTCATTCTTTTTTATCTCAACCTCTTTAGCTCAGGAAAAAAAAAAAAAAAAAAAAGACAAAGAGAGACTGTCTTTAGTCTCTTAACCAAAAATGTATGTTTCTAAACAGATGAAAAAGTACAGATAAACTTTTCGAGAAACAGAGGTCAGCTTTGAACAATGTAAAAAATACATTCTTGAGGTGTTGAATCTTACAGAGTGATTCCTCAAGCTCAGTGGTAAACTACAAAGAAGACAGGGAAGACATGAGTTCTACCCTATGACCTCCACTCTTAGAGTCTCCAACTTGATAATACAGAAAGCCATATATTTCCATCACTGTACAAGGCCCATGTCAGCTTTAATGTTAATTAAAGGCATTGTAATTATTATATTATCTATCTCCTAAACTCTTCAAGTGGAAAAATATCCCTCTCCTGTAACTTTCAAAAGCACTAGTATCAAATATTTAATTTTAACAATAGTCAGTTAAAATGTGTAGGAGGAAAAACTGCATCTGTCTAGCTTACAATTTCAGCCAACAATCTCTCTGCACTTCTCATTTTAGCATTTGCTGGAGAAGGTAATGCATCAACCTCTTCTGAACAACTGTAGATATTCTCATCTTTTTTTCCAGAGACACTGTGTGATGATGAAAGTTGCTCACTCACTACCTCAAAGACATCTGAATCTACATATCCATGCATTAAAGAAGAGAGATTCCTGGGTCACTTAGCGGTGGTAAAAGGTAGAAACAGTAGTATCCCGTTACCTCCAGCCAAGTAAAGGGAGATGTAAAGAAACATATCTGACCAGGTTTCATTTCGAGGGCAAAGTATTCTCACCAGGGTATGTAACCCTCCTTCCCTAGCTGTGTTCTACAGAACAAGTACTTTCTTCATGCCATGCGCTTGTCCCCAGGACTGAACTTTGGTCACCCACGAATCAATTCAGCATGGCAGCTTACTCAAGCAACACAGGGATGAAAGCATGACCTCCAAGAGCTACTTTCCACATTGCTGGGGAGCAATGGGCCTTTCTCCAGAAGAGACAGGCACAGGTTCCTATCAGTACTTCTACTGCTTTTCTGTATTTAACGAGAAGAACAGAATGACTTCTGAGAAGGAGAAACCTATTGAGATTTAGGAAAATCGGACTTTGATGACAGGGTGAAAAGTAAACGTCTGTGTACAATAGGAGAACCCCCAGTTTACTTTTCTGGTTACAGTTTAATCTGGGTATGAGAATCTGGAGAAAACTGAGACAATTGGTCGTCATTAATAGAAAGAGGCTTTGAGAATCAGTGAGTAGATTTCCCAATGGTGCCAATATCCATTACACCCAACTTTAATGTTACAGGAGGAAGCATGTACAGAGGGACTGGTCACATGGGAAGATATTCTTTTGGTTTTTTCCCACCTTTTTTTTTTTTTTTTAAATGCCTAACCTGTACACATGCATGGGTCAGTCAGGGCCATACGGATAAAGGCAAGAAGTATGGAGAAGCATTGGCTACTTCCAGGAAAAGAATCACAACACTGTTTGAATGTAAAATTATATACATGGGTTTGTAGCTATAAGATCTGTTAAAAGCAAGGGCAGTCATGCTTTAAAATTACAGTTCTATTCTCATTTATTGTTTTCTTTTAGAGAAAATGCCCAAGGTCCATTAGAAAATGACCCAGAGGTCAGAGAAGCCTGGGAGAGAAACAAACTCAGGTATCTCAAGTTTAATTCTTTCTTCCATTAATCAAAGTTTTATAGGTTTGGGAAAGTTATGCTACAGAACACAGGGAGGATACAAAACAAGCCAGATCAAGGGAATTCAAAGGGTTTATTAAACGTGCAGACAGCAACTCAGACTGGTGTTTTAGCTCGATTGACTCAATAAATTAATTGTGCATTGTGAAACTCTAAAATGCTCAAGAAACGTGCTCATGCCTGCAATGCAGCAATGTAGCAAAATACTTAGAATCCTTCAACCACCGGGAGCTTTTGTTGTTTTTTCTTTAACCTAATAATCTACAGTTTGACACAGATCTTAAGGTAATGGAAGACAGTTTTTGATTAAAATAATATCTAAACATCACCACACAAGCCTGGTGGTCTAACAGAATACTGTTTCTGAATCTTGAGAAACTCAGGTTGGAAAACAAACTCATTCTCTCAGCTCTGGCTGGAAAGGTCTTCAAGTAAATTCTTTGGGCCCAAATAAGCTTTTTCTGGTTTCACAGAAACAAATATATATTACTTCAGCCATAGCAATTTTTTTTTCAGGCTATGACTCAGTCAAAGGAAACTATTGTCTTTGGCTACAAAATATTATGAGCACAGCAGCACAGCACAGATAAACGCGGAAGCTAGCTTGGCATTCAACACAGAAACCTCAGAAGTCTTATCGTTTTATCTAGTGGGCCTCAATTTGCAATGACAAAATTGTCACACTGGAATGTTTCTGTAAGTGGAAAATCAGGGCTGGAGAGATGACTCAGAAGTGAAGAGCATGGGTTACTCTTTCAGAGGGCTTGCATTCGACTCTCAGCACCCACATCAGGCAGATTCCAACCACCTGTAACTCAGGCTCCAGGAGTGTTTGGAACCTCTGGCCTCTGCAGAACCACCATTCATGTGCTTTTACCCAGATATAAACACAAATAGAATGATTTTTGAAAAGATTTTAGGAAATAGAAGAATAGTAAGTAAGCATACACTTGGAGTAATAAACACACCCATTAAATGTAAAGGCCATTGAAATGACAACTACTCATAGTCTATTTTCCTGAAGCCCACAAGCCAAAGAGACTAAATCAATACTGGACCTCCATGTTCAGGGGCCTGGAGGAAATGGCTAAAATTGTAAATACTGAAGGGGGTGGTAATATAGGCTTGAAGTTAGAACCAACCTACAAGTTTATGTTTGGATCCCATGCTTAAAATGTTTAGAGAAAATTAAAAAGGGTCTTAGTGACTCATATGACTTAAGAAACTTATAAGAATGACGATGAACATTAATATAACCCTAAATATTGTGAATAATATTACAAATATAAAGTCTTGGTGTTTTTATTAGTACATTACAAAGTGTAAACGACAATGCTTGAGAGAGAAGGGAGGTGAGAATAAATAAGAAAAAGTCTCAAATTAAATAGTATCATTCTGGGGAGACAGGAAGAGTTGTCTCAGCATCAGAAGGACTGAAATGCACAGTTCAGGATGGGAGGTCATTGCATTAAATGTCTAGAATCCAAAGTTACACCGTATTGTCTTTGTGGTGTTGCATCTCCACATTACCAAGTTGAATGCAAGAACTATTCCAGTTGATAAAATTTAAAGATGGGGACATTTCTCTTTTGAAGAAATTTTTATCAGGTGAGGTCCAAAAGATCCCCTCTTGAGAATCCCTGAGCCTTAATCATATGATCTGACATGCATAACCAATCAAAGACAAGGAATGACCACAATTGGATTAGAATATGGGTCTGTTGTTCCTGGTTAGAGGAAAATCATGATATCTTAATAAAATCAGATTACCATTAGAAAAGAAGAGAGGGAAGGTAAGAGAGAACAAAAATTATCAAGGTCTGTCGATATAAAGAAAAAAACTACTGTAGAATAAAAGAATATAGAAATAGCTAATATCCTTAATAATAATTAAAATTACTGTGACATTTTAAATAATCCAATATTTAAATGTTTTTGCACTATACAATGTTTACATGATGGACAATCTATATTTCTTTTACCTAAGAAGATAATTTTTCTCCAAATTTATTTTGCATTTCAGAATAAAAGATTTTGTTGCATTTTTTTCAAATAAAAGCTTCATAAAAATCTGGGGTGACCTTGATTTTTTTTACTTTTAGATTCACCAGACCACAAACGTGAAACAACACTAAATGCTCTGCTTTCTTGCCATGTTTAACTGGAGATAGCTGTAGAGAGGGCAATGTGACCCTATGCATTTGTAATATATAATAAGATAATGTCCCAAGACTACATTCCTGATATTGTCCACAGTAATGTTTATAATCCCAGTTTAGTGCTGGTCACAGTCTTCATGAGCGAAACTTCTGTGTGCAGTGGGCAGAGGTTAATGCGGTGTCTCATAACTGGTCAAAGCCCCCAAGAACAAATGACTGTGGGGTGCAAGGCCGTAGTGGAACATCAGCATCACCCATTTCAAGACTCAGAGAAAAGCGCAGAAGGGGCAGAAAGAGGGTAAGGAGCTGGAGGATGGAACGGAGTGCTGTGAAGCACTGTGTTCTGGCTAGGGCATGGCCGTTGCATGCACGTTGTCTCTGCATCTATAGACACAGTCTAGTTTAGTCACTGTTTCATCACGGATCAAGGACATGCTAAAGAGAATTCACTCTGTTCTAAAATACTACTGGGAGTTATTTCTGGAAGGGGGTGTTCACTGTCTTCAATAATATATGTTCTGATTAATTGCCCAGAGTTCACCCCCCCATGTTTGTAAAGCAACCCTAATTAATTTCAATAAGTCACAACACAGAAAAAAAATCTTAAAAAGAAGAAGATTGAATTGAATAGAGTAGGGAGTGAGAGAGTAAGGGGACTGAACTGGCTCAAAATGCATTTAAAAAATCCCTACAACTCATACTATACATGTATAAAATTGTCAAAGAAAGAAACAATAAATTGCATGTAGTAACAGAAATAAGGCAAAGTAATATATGCAAAGTCTATAATTTTAGTCCCAAACTTTCTCTATTAACGGAAGATAACTTCTGTAAGATGTGCCTACTCTGGCTAACTTTCTTACAGCAGTGACAATATAGACCATGTTGCCTAGTTCTTACAGAATTGATCAGAACATTAAATAACATACTATGTATAATGCTGAATGACACAGGTGTTTCAGGATAGTACTACCTCTTCTGCTTTCCATTCTCTCGGCACAGCAAACCTTTCTTTATCAATTTGCATCAGTTTCTCCACTGTTGATAAAGTCATCTTTACATGCTTAGAGCAGAGTGCAGAGCCAGATGGATATACTGGCTCCTTCCACTGTATTCTCCATGGTCACTAGTAGGATCAGACTTTTCACAAGAAATCTTGGTGTGAGTACTTGAATGAAAGGACACGGGATCAATTACAAAATTACTTCAAATATTGCCTCCAATTTTCTAAGAGTGCCTAAACAAATCATTAGCTTCCTTGAAGAATGACACTGAGAATATTTCTATGTGTTTTATTGGACGGGAAGAGTAAATGAAGAGCTATATGTAAGGACCCTCATTTGTACTTGGAACATTAAGCACTCCATAGAGGTAGAGTGTTGTTCCTACTGTTGTCACTGGAAGATATCAATATGAATAATTCAACACCATAAACTAACATATAAATGAGGAAAATGGAATTACAATTTGTGTTTATAATGGTTAATAACTATTGCCAATCTGACTGAATTGAGAGACATTGAGCAAATTGGTTAGGACGGCAACCCTCTGGTGTGTATGTGACATGATGCATTTCCTTGGCCAATTAGATCATAAGAGCTCTCAAGTAATGAATGCATTAGTCCTGTTACGTTGGATTCATAATCCTAGAGTATCACTGGGAAGTGATGAAAAGATTGGGTTTGTGAGCTGGCTGGAGAAAGCAAATCATTGAAGGAGTGTTCTCAGGACTTCATCTTGCCCTGCTCTCTTCCAGAATACTTCCTGGAAAATGTTAGTACTTGCTGCAGCCCATCTTCTCTGATCTCAGAACTGTATTTGATTTAACATGGTAGCCCATTTCTCTACTTATTAGTTTCTCATTATGTATACTCTAAAGATGTACTTGTTTATCCTAAGTAATTATTTTCTTCTTTTCATGTATGTATACAATTCACTTTGAAATAGAAATTATGTAGAATAAATAAAGGAAGACAAGAAGTCTGATAATAAAACAATTCTTTCCTCAATGTTCTAATAAAGTAATACTTATCAATGTCATAACAGCAATGCTTCGTCCATGTTACATTTGCTTGATGGGCATTGACTAGTTTTGTTGGATAGTCAGTAGCTTCAGGCTTTCTGTATGTATCGTTACTGTGCATACAATAGCAACAATTTAATTAGGCAAATATGATTAAGGAGAAATATTCCAAGAAAAGTGTCTTTCCCACTGTTTTATAGTTACAAACAACACAGTTCAATCAACAATGACTGAACAAAAGTTGAAATATTTTTTCTTCTAAATGGCTCATGTTAGGTAATAATAATTAGAATAATAGCATTATTTATGGTTTTCAGAACACAAGATAAATTGACCCATTCAAGTAGATTTTTTTGGTTATTTTATTTATTGACATTTCGAATGTTATCCCTCCTCTCAGTTTCCCCTGCACAAGTTCCCTATCCCCTCCTTCTTCCCCCTGCCTCTATGAGGGTGCTCCCTCATCCACCTACCCACTCCTACCTCAGTGGCCTAGCATTCCCCCATAGTGGGTCATCAAGCCTTCACAGGACCAAGGGACTCCTTTCCCAGTGATGACAGATAAGGCAATCATCTGCTAAATATCCAGCTAGAGCCATGAGTACTCTCTGTGTACTCTTTGGTTGGTGGTTTAATCCCTGGGAGCTTTGGGGGTCTGGTTGGTTGATTTTGTTGTTCTTCCTATGAGGTTGCAAACCCCTTCAGCTCCTACAGTCCTCTCCTTAATTTCTTCATTGGGATCCAGTCTGGCAGTTCCTCAGAAAATTGGAAATAGTTCTACCTAACGACTCAGCTATACCACTCCTGGGCATATACCCAAAAGATTCTCTAGCATATAACAAGGACACATGCTCCACTATGTTCATAGCAGCCTTATTTATAATATCTAGAAGCTGGAAAGAACCCAGATGTCCTTCAACAGAAGAATGGATACAGAAAATGTGGTACATTTACACAATGGAATACTACTTAGCTATTAAAAACGATGATTTCATGAAATTCAAGCATATTTTTATAGAAGACTGTTCCTACCTTTTCATGCTTTTATAATGGAAGACTAAACCAACTTTTAAGAAAGTATAGCAGAGACTGGTGAAAACCTAGAAGATGTTAAATTCTGCTAAATTGATTTCCAATCACTATAAAGACATTCAGATTAATGCTGACAATGTTTATTATATTTCAATACACATTAATTCGTGAGATATTGGTCAGTAGATTGTCATCATAAAAATGTATATGAATTATTTTATGATAATTAACATTTTAAATAATGTCAACTCAGCCACGTCTTGTTTGTAGGATGTTTACAAACAGAACAGATACTGTCATTCACATATGAATAGGAAGCTACTGCAAATGAGGGAACAATCCAATGATGATAACTTAACATTTGGCTTTATTTTTGATAATAAACTTTTGTAGCAGTTATTTCAACTTACTGTCAAAGAATTTAATTAATGTTTATTCCCAAGAGAAAATTCTTATTTTGGAATATTTAGTAAAACATATTTATTTTCTAGGAAACAACGGAAAAAGTGTAATAAAAGTTAAGTATTTAAACAAATGTCTACTGATGTTTTCCCAAGAACTATTTTTTAAAGATGTATTTATTTATTTTATATATATGAGTACATTATTGCTCTTGTCAGACACACCAGAAGGGATCATCAGATCCCATGACTGATGCTTGTAAGCCACCATGTGGTTGCTGGGAATTGAACTCAGTATCTCTGGAAGGGCAGTCAGTGCTCTTAACCACTGAGCCATATCTCCAGCCCTCCCACCCCCAAGAACTATTTTTAATTTTGAAAGATTAAGCTAATTTATGGTCTCAAATAGCTATTATCTCAGTCTAAATTACAATTTTTAAAACCATAAAGACATTAAGAAACACAAAATTGAAAGATGATATTTTAGACATGGTTGTATTTTAGATGAGGTAATGTTGATAAAGGTAGATGTTAGTCATGTGTAATATTTATATAAAAATATTTAGGTAGCTGTTGTATTGTTTGGTTTGGTTTTGATCATTTTAAATTGTCTCTTATTTTAAGCCTGGCTCATTATATAACATAGCTGGCCCCATTAGATTCTATACATATGACAGTATATCTGTTTTGTTTTGTAATCTGTTCTGTATTATTAAATTTCCCAAAGGACAAAAATCAGAGATGGTAAGTAGGGATCAGAAAGAAAAAAGTAGAGATAGAGGTAAAGGGAAGTATAGAGACTCCCCACGACCTCTCTCTCTCTCTCTCTCTCTCTCTCTCTCTCTCTCTCTCTCTCTCTCTCTCACACACACACACACACACACACACACAAATATGCACTGACATACAAACACCCTCACATAACACATACAAACACATACATATACAAATCATACACACACATATACAAGAAAGACATATACACACATGCATTCACACACTCTCCCTTTCTGTCTCTCACACATAGACACACATATGCACTCATGCACAAATACCTACACATAAAAACACAGACACATACATATGAAAATCACACATACATCACACATATACACCGAAAGACATATATACACATTCTCTCTCTCTCTCTCTCTCTCTCTCTTTCTCTCTCTCTCTCTCTCTCTCACACACACACACACACACACACACACACTTCATATGTTGCCCAGTCAGAGAAAGACACGCTGAGACACAGGAATAAGGAGTTGAGATCAGAAAAGGCTTTCACAAAGTGTCACAGGAAGATTAACCCCAAAATTGGATATTGGAAGATGCTGAGACAAAACAAGAAGAAGGACAAACAATAAAAGAAGCATGCATCTTCGTTTCAGTTTTAGAAAGGATCAGAGAGCTTTGCTGAGGCAAACATTGTCTAAGTTGCTGAAGACCTGAATAAATGGGCTAGAAGACAGGAGATATTACTTGAGAAAGGAGATTAAAGCTGCCAAAAATAAAAGAGTAATTAGTTCACTAAAGAAGAGAAAGCATCAAAAGAGAGATGAAAGGGGAAGCCTCCTCAACAAAAGTATCCTCAGCGAGCAACTTTTGGCATCATTTGAAATCATTCACTCTGAACCAAGGTGGAAGTGAATAAGCTAATTCAATTGAAATTACTTAATTCATTTTAAAGTATTGAATTGATGAAGAATTGAGAGTGATTCAATTAATATTCAATTTCATTAATAATTCTTTAAGAATGCAAATAAAGCAAAAATATCCAAGACTGCATTTTCTTATATTTGAGATGTGTGCATCACAAGGTTCAGAACATACAATGCAAATGTTTGAAAAAGTCATTTGGCCAAGAGCGGCTGTATTTGTATTAGGATTACTCAAGACATAAACACAGACACTTAGGTGTCCAGGAGTCATGTAGTACATGTATCATGTCTTATTCAAAGTAACTTTCTAGAGCTATTCTTGGAATGCACTACTCAGCCTGAAAGTAAATGACACTTGGTAAGTTTTCCCATGAAGTTCTGACAAGTGTTTAATTAGCATATGTCATGCTAGAGTCTATCACTATGTTTGACATGACATAGGCATCTAATTCTTGCATAAAATTTAAAAATTGCATAAAAGATCATTGATTGGCCCCCAGAGAAACAGTTAGCTACACAAACCAAGAGAAATCTCAATCTGGATAAACAAAAAATTAAAGCTATACCAGATCTTAACTATTCCACCTCTCTGCCAAGCGATTTCCAGTGATATGCTCCTTCTCTCCTCCCCAGGTAAGGTTTTCCTTTCTAACTATACCACAAAAAAATCATTCAACGTTCTTTTTAAGATTTCCTACTTTGCTCATAGTCTAATATACAATAATTTAATCTTTATTAACCATAACGCTAAGATATTTATAATCTCTTCTTCACTTACTTTTCTATATACATCCCTGAACTGTCTGTATTTTCCTCATATTTTATTGCAAATGTACAAATAAACAACTATTTTTGTGACAGAACCTGCTTTCCTAGTTGTCTTTGCTCTTCCTCCAAAGCACAATGAAACACCAAAAATACTATCACCTCATCTCAACAGTTCATCTGACACCTTCCTGTCCTCACTCTTTACCCTTTGAGGAAATCACAGTTACAGCTATTACTAAAATATATAGTTAGTGCTTATTTCATATTTATTTAGCATTTTCTCTCATTTACTAAAAACTGTTGAAGCTAGAAGCTTTGGTCATTTTAATATTCAATAATTCATTATTTTGTTCTTTTGTGTCCTCCATAGACTAATCATTCCAACTTCAAATGAATGAGCAAATTAAATAATACAAAAATTTAGAATTTGTAAAAAACAGACCAATATTTTAAATAAAGTTAGCAATCATAGATGATTACCTAAAGAGCCAAAACTTCTTACAAATATTTTTCCAAGTCTAAATAAATGAGGCTCCATTTTTCTAAATAGCACAAACCCATATTCTTAAGCTAAACAAAATTGTGAGTTTAGTTGAACTTTATGCAATCACTGTTATTTGACTACTTTTCTTCAGTAATGTTACAGACTCATTTGAAATAAAGTAATATCTTATATCTAATGAAAAAATGAACTTATATTATCCATATCTTATGAAGAACTCAGTACAGTAAGAGTGGTCTACCAAAGAAATACTCTAATCTACATTTGCTAATAAGAAAACTAGACCTTTTGTGGGGCAGAGGGTGCAATAGAGAGGAATAGCCATGTACAGGTGATATGCAAGGGTAACTAAGATAAACAGGGACTGTAATTAATGACGGGAATGAAGGTAAAAAAGGGGGGCATCAAATAATTCAGTGAGGATGTATGAAAAAATCCTAAGGAATCATAATATTAGCTATCTATCTAAATGTAGGTATAGTATGTGGTACTTGTATACTTATAATATTTCTCCCACAAGCCATATACCGTAAAAAAGAAGCCTTAATACCAGGCATAAGAAATCCCACTAGAGATAGAAGGTAAGTCCTGATTACTGGAAATATCAATATCATGCCATTCAGGCTGAGGGTCCAGAGGCCACAGAAATATATTTGATCTGAAAGCTTCATCCCTCAGTACTAGCATTGGTGCAGCCAGAAGATGCCATTCAAATTTCCAAATGATAGAAATAAACAATTATGATGTCTATGGACCACAACACAGAACAGCTTGGCACCAAAACCTTAAACGTGCAGTAGTGACCTGAATACCTTGACAGTAACCAACAACTCTCTATTTGGATTTAAAACTTGTGAACCAGGAGGAAAATCACACTTGGCACTGTACATCTAACAAACTACTTAGGGCTAGGAAAGTCGCAGGCTTTGGAGGAGAACCCACAACCACCACGTTACTAAGCCAACATAATTGCTAAGTACATCCCAAACCTTTGTTCTCAAACCTACACAGGTAAGTGTAGTGCTCATATCTCATCAAGAAAACTTTTGTTTTCAAGAGATAGATGCCACTGCAGAGAATAGCAACTAATCAAAATCCATATTTCTAGAGCCTAGTCCCAGTTGACACATCTATTATACAACCCTGGAAGTCATGACTCAGGAGTCATTGCTAAAGAGGGAGCTGGATGATTGTAAAAGCCAGAACACAGGGAGTTGTATCTCAGTTTGTCCTCAAAATGTCAAGAGCTACAGTGATAACATCTCACCAACATGGCTACTTAAACATGGCAAGAATAAGGACTATACCAATAGACATGCTCATTTGGAATGGAGAAGGCTTAAAACACACACAAAGAGCTACAAGAAACTAAGGGATGTTGAGAGCAGGAAAAATTGTCTTCTCCAGGGATGAGTACACAAACTGACTATCAATACCAATGCGTATCCATGAAAACACATACACACTCCATACAGACTGAGCAGACTATATTTATATATCTAGAAATACATGTATATGAATGTGTACCTGTATGTTAGTGTGTATGTGTGTGCATGCAACAAGTATTTAAAGAAAAAATGGCTATGAATTTGAAAGAGTGTTAAGGAGCACTCACTTATTCCTGCACCCATTTGCATCTGCCAGTTCTAAAATGAATGCACAGGATTGACAAAGGACCCAAAGTAAACTGATAAAAGATAAGAAAACAGCCCCAGCCAGAGGGGACTATAACGGCTAGGGCTCCAATGCCAGGACATTTTTCGCAGCTGTCACCTTCTTCTCTCTCAGAAAGCTTTTGCACACTGCATATACAGATAGCCAGAGGCTTGTACCTGTGATAATGGCAGCATCCCACACCTACTGATGTTATACCAAGAAGACTGTTATATAATTGCTCTTCACAGTACTCCTGTACTCCTGTGTCCTCTTGTGCTCAAAATACAAGAACATTAAAGTTGTAACAATGAAACTGCTGTTTGAATGTCCCTATACACACACTTCCTGTTTATCAGCCTATACATATCAAATGCTTACTTGAAAAGCAAACATTTCTAAAATATTTACCACAAATGTTATTCTGTTAGCATTATTTAAAAGTCTCTTAACAAACAGATTACTTTGAGATTTGGGAAAACACATAAAAAGTCACGGTAGTCATAGCATACAGGTCTGTGTTGAATACTTAAAACTTGCTGAGAGTACATCTTTCATGGTCCCAGTATATACAATAAAAGTCAAAGAGTAGAAACACAGTTTATGTATGCCCCTCACTAAAAGTATAAAAAGAAGTATGTTAATAATTATGCTACTTGCATCAGTGCTCTGATTGAGTCTGTGAATGGACATGTACATATCTCTAGAAGAAGACATTGTTGTATACAAACATAACTAACAATCCAAAACTGTATAACTAATAAAAGAAGGATCAGAATTCAAATGAGACAAGTTTATTCTCAAAGTTTACACAAGTCTCAGTGAACTAAAACACTGAATCCACAGTGTAATCGTCATACGCCAGTGTTGAGATTTGAGAAATTTTGAAACAGTTACCCTTTACAAATGTGAAATTCAACACAACTTCTAAGTCTGGTATGATAATATTCTATAACAAAATGATTGCTGAGAGATAGGTGAGAGAGAGAGAGAGAGAGAGAGAGAGAGAGAGAGAGAGAGAGAGAGAGAGAGAGAAGTGATTCAGAAAAACAACAATCATTCTGACAAGATATGAAATGATAAAATATTTATTTGACAGAGAGCTAAGTGAAGAATGAAGGGCAGCTGGCTAAGAGGAGATGGAGGCTTATCTCCTGTTAAAGAAAGGCTCTTATTTTGCCATTGTGTACAGACATCTGATTCTTCCTGGATCCATATGTCAGCATCGATTCTGTGAGTGTGTGTGGAATGTGACCTCTACCACAGCTTACTCAACTTTTAAAAAATGTTAAAGTTAAAACCCTTAAAATTCTCTAGATTGCTTACTTGAAACAATGGAAAGCAAGTGGCTGAATTCTGAGAGAAGCCTTTCCTAGTGGCTTCAGGGTGCTCATGAAAGCCTCGGAAAGCCCCTAAGCACTGATGTCCACATTGTGTCATGACATTGTGTCAATTTGCAAGTATTTTTCTTTAGTTGCTGCACAAAGGAGATTTTTCCTCGATTAAGATCCTGATTTCATGTATATAAAGTCAGGTAACCAGCCATAAGCACCTCAGCAAGGCCACGCAGGTTGATGCTCTCCTTAGTCTAAACAGCACTCAGAAAAGCAATGTGATCCTAAAAATGACATTCAAGTTTCTTAGTGTTCTGAAGAACAACTATCTTGAATAAAACTATTAATTTCTTCTCTTTCTTTCTCTCTTAAATTATTGGTTCCTGAATTTCATTCACATTCTCAGGAAAATTCTGTTAATGGAAGGTCACCCTAGACTAAGTGAATCCACCAGAAGAGACAAAGTTTAAAAGGATAATTCTGGATGAGTCACAGTTTTTATGAACCATATAAAGAAGAAAGCAAAAACATAAATTTTCACCGGTCAATAATGTAAAGACCTTGACACTTTACAGACATATTTCAAAGCTTGCCCCTGGTGCATTCTTTAGGGTACACCATTCAGAATTCAGGGTGTTGTCCTTTGTTTGAAAGTCCACAAATGCCACTCTCCACTCATACATGCTGGCTCAATATCATTTTATATTTGGCCACAATGGGACAATAGATCAGGATCAGATGAGACTGACTTTCTTCATTTCTCTGTTTGTTCTGCATTTCTCTGTATTCATCCTTATGCTATACTCTAATGTCTGTATAATATCAACTATTAGTGTTAGAGCAAATCTGACAGCTTCATTTTTCACAAATTTGATCATTACGTTATAAATTTTCTTCAACCTAACAAACATGCATCTGACCAGCACTTCTACTTGTGGATATGTAACCCCTTAAACATGAGAAGTTACCCAATTAAATTATGTTTCTAGGCCTGCTGGTCTTATAGATATTCTAAATTTTCTGAGGTTTATTTTCTCCTAAATATGAACCTGTTTTGTGGAATTTTTTTTATCCAAACTATCTTTTTCTTCTCCTTTATTTCTCCTTCCCAAATAATGTTTTTTTAAGTTATACATGTTAGGTAATTATATAAGTTCTCATTCTAAATCTAATATTGATACATCAGAAATTATATGTCTGTGTTTGCACTTGGGTTTACTTAGAGTCAAGAGGTAGATATTGGGTGTCTTCCTTCATCACTCTACTTTCTTAATTGAGACAAGTTCTTTCACTGAAGCAGAAGCTTAGTGATTACTCTAGCCTGGATTGGCAGCACACATCTGGAATCCCCCTGCCTCTGCTTCCTCACCATGGGATTTACAGCTGTGTGCTAGTATGTCCAGATTCTCTGGGTTCTGGCCACTGAACCCAGGTCTCCTCCTTGTTCCACTAGTATTTTATCAGCTGTCATATCTTTCCAGCACTTTCCTCTTCTTATTTCACATGTTTTCTAGTGTTTATCTTGATTTCTGACACACATTTTAGCACAGACACTGCATGAAATGTTTTATGTGCACTAAATCTCAGAAGAATTAGCATCTACATCTGTCTTATGAGCTTACTTCAGTTTCTAAAGCCTGCTGGTGAATTTTAATAACTCCAGGCAAAGCCAACAGTAATATATTGTGATAACTAATCCTAAAGGGCTAAAGAGATAAAACTGTGTTAAATATCCTAACACTAAGGGGAGAGTAGACAATAAGTCAAAATAAATATTTCGAGTCTTAAATATGCTATACATATAAAAGCATAATATTATTTTATACAAATTATATTGATTTACAGAATGAGAATGATAAAGATCAGATTTCTTAAATAGTTGTTATTTCTCTTGCACCTTATACATAAACTATTTGCTATGAAAAGTAATTTGGAACCTAAGTAGAGTGTAGGTCACATCTGTGCGCTGCCTGTCATACCTTAGTTGCTTGTCTCTCTTCTTGTTAAATATTTGCATCATGTCTGAAATACAAGCAGCAATAGCTCCACATTCAACATTTATAAAGCTAAGCACTCACCAATGTGTTTCAAATATTGGAAATCCTATGATATGAAGAATGTAGCCTGCTGGTATATTTCATATTATAATAAAGTAACATAAAGTAAGAAGTTTCAAAGACTGTGAATTTCTCCAAATATTTGGGTGAATCATACACATACTCAAATCCTTAATAATTGTACATATTCTAAATCTAAAAGTCTTTTTTCAGACTGTAAAAGTATGTCTTTACTCTATTTTCCTTGAGACTGAAAACCTGAATATTTACAACAAAATTTTAACTACAAAAAAAAAACAAAAACAAAAAACAACAACAACAAAAAACCTCCCAGAAAAGTTTACTATCATATTTCCCTATAATAAAATTAGGTAATAAAACATTCATTTAGAACTTAACTATGAGATAAAATTCATATCAAAAATAAAAATTAAATGAGAAAAAAGAGTCAGGGAGGGAAGAAATGAAAGAAAACAGAAAGAAGAAGGAAGGAGACAAGGAAAGAGGGAGGGAGGGGAGAGGAAGGGTGGGAGAGAGGGAGCGAGGGAGGTAAAGAGCTAGTAGAAGGGAAGGAGGGAAGAAAGAAGGGTGAATGTGATTTACAGCAGGCAATAGAGAAATTAAAATATAGCATATCAACTTTATTACATTATTGGAAGTTGGTTGTAGTAACTTGCAGATATTGTTACATTAATGCAAGCTTAATGTTTTAACAGAAGGTTACGCATTTGCAATGGAAAGTTACTTGAATATTCCACAATAGAGCTGTTGAGACAAGGACTCAAACCCTGTATTTCAGCAGTAGAGTCTCACCCTTGTAGCTATGCCCTTGCCAGTGGGAGATACCTAGTAAAGCAAAGAGTGGCTGAGGGACTCTGGAGGAGGAAACCATATACCATAAAACATAATTAAGAATTGTGGAGGCTGCATATGACAAGAATAACCGTAAAAAGCAGATACAAACCAGCTGGCTGTTAACAACTTCGGAGTTATAAAAATCTTGAACCTGCTGTAAAGCAGTCAATTCGATTTACATAACCACAGAGCTGACATTCCTTTTAGGTTCCTCTAGTGGGAATTTTTGTTTTTGTTTTTGTTTTTTGACATGTTTTAAGGCAACATAATAAACAACTGTGCAAAGAAGTAATGTGGCAACTTACATAGGAATTCATTCCTGCATTAAGATTGGTAATCAGAACTTTTATATTAAAGTCTTCCATGAATTACAGCGTATATTTAGCAGACTGGGTTGTCCTATTATGCAGGGTTAGTTTTTAGATTTTCTGGTTTCTCATAACATAACGCTTTCTCTGTGGGGTCAGGGGGCAGGTTACTCTGCCTGCGTTGAAGTCATTGGTATTTCATAATTTCATCTCACTAGTACTCATCCCACAACCAATATCTTATGGTCTAAAAGGAGAAAATAATATTTTGGTCAACCATATCTGAAGCAAGTCTAATTTCCTGAAAACCTAATGATGCAGCCAGCGTACTGCAAAACTAACATTGCTTGCTGTAGGGAATTAAAAATAAACAAAATAAAATAAAATCAATCGTACATTGAGTGAAGTTTTGATGTATAAATGCTGGCAGCCAAAATTGCCCAGGGCACAAAATGAGCATTTCTGTTTGATAATTTACTTGATTTACTACATAGCTACATGTAGGGCATTTTATGCCTGACTTATATTTAATCCAGTCACCTGCTTAATATTTTAAGGACCATAATTATATACGAGAATTTAAACATAGAGCATGATGACATTTCAGATCGCATAGAAATTACATTTATACACTTTGAGTTTTAACCATTTAATCATTTGTGGGGATGAATGTGAATAGGAGTCATAACAAAATATAAAAGTATTCCATTTTCATTAAGAATAATGTAGACAAATGATTGCGATCATGGGACAGGAAATGGCTCTTTGAATGTATTGGGATTATGGAACAGGACTCTTTAAATGCATCTAGTAGTAGTAATAGGTTCCAGGAATTATTCTGCCACTTTAAAGTTAAATTTAAACTGCAGTTTTGAGGCCTAGTTTCCTCATGAGTAACAGTTTTCATAAGGTACCATACCAAGTCATTGCCAAATAAGATGGTGTAACACCTAGGTGCTGAAATAAAAGTTAGGAAATTTTAACAATGAACATGTAAGTTTTATTCTTATATATTATGTTGTTTTAGCAATTGTAGTTATTAGTAGCTTTAGGTTCTTAAACTCTAAAAAGTCATCCTATTTAAAATATTAAAATAAATATATCTTATATGAAAGAAATAACAACGAATTAGACTTTAGAGACTGGTACATTATCAATGACAACAAAAAGTTTAAGTAAACCAATGTAAAATGCAAAATCCAGAAAGAACCCCTGTAAAGTCCATAAGGATGACCTTCAAACAATTTAAAAACAAATGTGAACAAAATAGTAGGAATAAACAAGGACTAGACAGAATCTAAACAGTGAAAACTCAAAGATTAATGTTAATGGGTTTGTAAGTTTCCTACTTATTTATTACAAAATTTATATTTGTTAATGCTAGTTCTTACAAAATAAAGAAATGTAAATGTATGTATGTCTATGTCACTTAGACCTGTTAAACCCTAATTAATATCAGAAAAGATGAATAATCATTACTTACACTATAATCAAAGAGATTATAGCAATTCTTACAAAATAAAAATAATTCATGACTCCTACTCAATACAAAAATCTTTGTATTTGTAATTAGACAAATTGGTACACGTTAATATTTAATGAAGCCCATAAATTTCAATTTCATAAAAACCAGTTCAGCAATTTTAATATATACATAAATTTAGTAGGTTGTTTTTCAAAGTAAACTGGTGAATATTTTGTATATTTCTGGTTTTCTTTTTTTCTGTTTATTGTTTGTTGGCTGGTTGGTTGGTTTTCTGTTGGTTTGTTTGTTTGACAGTCTGGCTGTATAATTAATACTTGCCTCCGACTATTAAGCCTCCTGCCTCTCTATGTAAATGCTTACATTACAGGCATGATATACAAGGCCTGGCTCTTAATGAATTTTAGATTTAGGGGTTATCAGAATAATTGCGGTATTTTTCTTAAATACTAAAATTCTCTATGCTACACAGCTGAGAGTGTGCAGTCAAGATACTTTGTTTACATAAGTTTGCCCAAGTCCACAGATGGATTGATATTTAAAGCTCTCTCCATCATCCCATCGTGCTTGGAAATAACATTCATTTGACCAGTTCTGCCTTCCAGATGAACAGAGAATTATTCTATACTTCTGTTAAGCATGAAATGGATGTCATCTTGTTCCACCAGAGCACCAGATTTTCCTCTAAAAGTCCTCATTTCCTTAAACTAATCTTCATGAAATGACTGCCAATTTTCATTATCTGATCTGAACAAATTGTTTTCTACCAAACCTCTCAAGACATAAGAACTATAAAAGGGCATGATTCTATGGTTATGTTGTAACCAGGCCAGGCTGTTGTCAAAACAATACAATAAGTAAAGCTCATTAGCATCGGCATTGCTGATGACAGAAATGGACTTAAGTGAGTTGCCACATTGGCAAAGTACACTGTGATCTTCTTCCCAGATGTAGAAGTTTTATTTAGGTGGAACACAACAAATATTATTGCTAAAACTTTCCAGGAATCGGTTCATACTTTTATTTTAATTGAGGTCACCCTCAAGGAATATAATGCTTCTGAAAATCATCATATTTTCTACATAGTGGTTTAGGAGATATGCTCGAAAGATAGTTTAAATGAGCTACTATGTGTAAAGGGTAAATCTAAGAAAATTCTGATAAGCAGTATCAATTGCTGATGCTCTAATGACCCAAATACAATATTAATAAGCAAAGGATACCCTTTACACTTCCCTACAATAGAAAATGATTTACAGTATTTTTCACAGAAATTATCAAATTTATTTGGTTTGTGCATGTGACATACAAAATTTTCATGGAGCTCATACTGATATAAAACTGTTTGAATATATCATTTTCCATCGTGATGGTCATGATCATTCCCTTAACGTTAGCTGTCCTTTTAGAAGACATCAGTTCTTTTCACAGGTCTCTTGTCATGCCAAGAGACCTTTAATTATGGGTTTTTGAGGGGCAATGTCATTGATTCTAGTAACGCATGATAAATATTTATAAAAAAGAATTATGACTTCTAAAGTGTACACATCACAGACTCCTAGAAGTAATAACAAGTATATTTTGTTATAATAAATATAACACATATTTGTTTCAGATTATTTACAGATGCATTTCTTATTTAGAAATTTAGGATGTGTGAATATGTGGGCATATATATTTACATGCAACTGTTTAGCTGAGGAAAATAACTACCAAATGTAGATCTAGAAATTATGGTCATGAAGAACAGGGGTGATAGTACAATGGTATTGCTCAGTTATTCTATTATTTTATTACTCCAAGTAGACCACCGTTTATATGGCACACATAAACTGGCATCCTTAATGTTTTAAATACAGTACTAATGACTCATGAAAACAACAGGAAGAAAAGAGAAGAAAGTTGACAGAAAGGGTAGATAATCCTGGTTTGGGAAGTGATGTAAAATACATGTAGCATACTGTAGAATACATGTAGGATTCTTTATATAGCAGACCATGATTTCTGGTCAAACCATTGGAGAAAAAATTCAAAGGTTGAAAACTAAACAAGCTGCTATAGTTTGTTTATTGATATTGATACACAGTAACATTCAGGCTCAGAAATTTGAGGCAATTGCCAGTATCTGGATATTATTTGATGGCAGAGGTTGAGCAAAGACACTCTTATGAAAGAGATCAGTTCTATAGATTTCTATGAGAGCCTCTGTAATTGTCAGACTTTCAGGGGTAAGGTAAATAAGTAACGGTGTGATAGGGTTGGCGTAGGACTCTGTGGGGCAGCACTGACTGGCACGTGCAATGCTCTGGGGTGCATTCTATTGAGAGCACCACCACCAAAAATAAACAAACACATAAATAAGAAGAAGAAAGTGGTGGGGAGAAAAAGTAAGAAAAATACTATAGATATCCACCTTTTTCAATATTTAAAACTATTCATAATTTATTTGGTATTACTTAGCAGAATTTAAATGGCTATCTCACTCATAAAGCTTTTTAGACTATGAACTAAGATACCTTATGGTTCATTAAAAACAATCTATGTTGTTTCTAATTGATATATTTAGTTGATCCACTAATTGTCAGTTTGTTGAGGTTTTCTTTCTAGTTATAAAGTCATGGTTGCAAATACTAAGTGCTATTGTAAAATATTCTCCTGTGTCCAGGAGATTGGTGAGTTCACGTCAAAAAAAATCATGATCAAACCTGGCACTTTTGTTGACAGACTTTGTGGTGAGGCCAAAGGTGTAATTAGGCCAGAAAATTACTTTCTCACCACTAGAATTGTTCCCTTCAGGTTTTGAGTTATCAGTCCAGAAAATTTCATTAAACACTAAATTCACTTTAAGACAACTGTCAAAATTAAACAGAGGTGAGTCAAGTCAAGGTCCTAATATTCAAATCTCTCATTTGGACTTTGAGATTCAATACAAAATAAAAGGCTATTGATTCAGTCTTCTATCAAGACAAAACTTTTTATAAATTCAAAAACAACCCTTTTCTTCAGAAAACTAGATAATTTCTATTTTCTGTTTAGTAATATTTTGATTTGCACATAGGAGAAATTAAATATTATTACTGTAGATAGGCTACAAGAGGAAAAACCCTAATGAGAACACTGTGAGCTCATCTTGCTGGATTTAAGGTGCTGAAGTGATCACTATAGCATATTCTCGTGTTATACATTTAAGATATGTGAAGAGTGGAGAAGACCCCGGTATATATTCTATATATAGTTAAGGGCATTTTATTAGCAAACAAACAAAAAAAAACTTATGCTATACAATGTCGGAGAATTGTTAGTCAGTTCTCCAAAATATATAACTACATAACAGTAAATATTTGAAATGTTGATTATCTATTTAGCAAAACATATCAAGTATTTGGTGTTTTATATAGCAGAGTGAAATATTATTCCTGTATACCAAATTATCCTGCAGTACCATCTCTTACAATGTTCGTGCAAGATAGTATTTCAAGCGAGCTAAGAAATAATCATAGAGAGATTCACTACTAATGAACAAATGGGTAAGCGAATACCATCCATGACACTGGATGGTTCCGGAAATGTAAGGTTTTAATGAACATTCCCGGTTAGATGACTGAGACTTAAATAAAGAGGATTTTTGTGTGTTGACATTCATGAATTTCAGAAATAACTTTATTAGAACTAAGTATTTATCATTCAGTTAGCGCTATATCATTTTTAGAAATTAAATGTAAAAATCAGACTACCCATATGTGCTCAATAAGTGGTGGCAAGTTAGGCATAGAGTTCAAAATAAGGGCACACTAGGGATCTCAACCTAGTCATGAAGTATGAAATACATATCTACGCACGCCCAACTATCTGTTGCATTGGCATAGCATCTGGGCTGCATGCACAGGAGGCAGGAGATTTTTCACTGATGTTCATTTACAGGCCTGAAGAATAAATTTTAACATTTCTTCTATCCTTTTGTCACCCATTTTTTAACTCTCAAAATCATGGGGCTGAACATGTATGTTCCATAAAACTATTGTGAATCAGTCCTTAATATTTCTATAAAACTTAAAATGAAATACCTAATTATCTGGGAAAAAAATAGGACTATTGGTGAGTGGAGTATCATTATCACAAATAAGTTATCCCTACAATATATGTAGAGCTAACATTTTAAACATTAAGATTAATTATACCAATGATAACTTAAATATTCTATTAAATTTTAATGTGCTTTTAAAGAAAAACCTTTATTTCAATTCTTCAAAAGAGCATCCGTAGTGCCAAGAAGGACAGAGTAACACTTAAGTTCAGAGCCCAGATGTAGGCAAATATGAATATATTATGCAACTTTAGAGTGTATTATTTTATTCTTTATAATAGGTTAAAATTCTTTCTATAGGTGTCATGTAATGTAAATGTTGTATTAGCTATGTAAAGAGTTTTTACAATGTACTAATCATTCAACAAATATTTTTCTCCCCATTACTTGACTAACTCACTAAATTGACTGATTAAATTCCATTTATTTAGCAAGATTTTAACTAGAGTCTCTGGTGGAAATGGAGGATATGGTGCTGAACAATGTGGGCAGGAGCGTTAAAAGCAGATGGTTATTTTAAACAGTTTTCTTCTTTTTTATAGCATATTCAATGTCTTAGCAAATATAGATGTTAAACTTTACAGTATTTATATGAAAGATATATGAGAACTTAAACTCACATATTCTTTAAAATAAATATCAAGTATTTTCACTTATAAAAATGTATTTGTGATGTGTGAATCTGCGATGTGACTGTAACTCCTTTAAATGGAATGATGTACAATGTCTGCATGTTTAAACGTTTCAAAACTGGTTTTTGAAAGCTACAATTTTTGTGAATGAATGAATAATGATAAAAGGAGCATACATGCTAGCAAAGGATTTTAGTTATAAAACTAAATAATGTTAATTAAAAACAAGTAATTGTTGTGGGAAATCTCTAGGCATTTTTACATATAAAGATATTCTAAATTTTTGTATATGTGATAAGAATTTTTGCAAAATTATAAGTTCCTTCCTCCCATGGTTGCTTCTAATACAAAAGCATGTGATTTTACATTATGCAACGTTAGAGTGTTGTATTTTATTCTTTATAATAGGTTAAAATACTTCCTGGAAAGATGCCATAAAATTCAAAATCAACATAACATATTTTTTACACCTAAGGTTCTACATTATTACTGCTTGATGAATATAGACAAAATAAGTGTGGTAAATATTCATATCCCTGTGTACCATTTTGATCCTGAAATTTAAGAGATTAATTTTAGAAACCACAGGAAAAAAGACTTTCTTGAATTTGGGCCAGTAACAACAGTGGTCAAGGCATGTTGAAGTATTTGAATGGTATGTCAATGAGATATTTGAGCATTTCTGTGATCAATTCAAAAGATTTCAAAGGGAGCAATATACTACTTTCTCTAAGATAACGATATTTCAATTTTGGAAAGCTACATATTTCTGAAAAGTCTGACTTTGACTAAGTCTTTCTCACTAACACAGATACTAATCTACTATGGATGATTGATGTAGAGCTCAGTATAATTTCTAAAATTCATAGAATATTATTATGTCATGAGATCCATGCTGAGAAAGCAATTGCTATTATAAATCAAGAAGACAACTCATATGGACAGGTCATATGGTAGTGGTTCTTCTTGGAATGGTATCTTTAAATTTAATTTTTTCAATATGTAACCTAGAGAGTAGCTGTGATGAGATGAATTTCATTCTCAAACAAATCAAAATAGCATTAAATTATGTTATTAAGAGAGCAATATATTGAAATTTAGAGTTGCTTATATATATATGTTCATTTGAATCAGCATGTTTCTATGCAATTCTTCTTAAAATGACTACTCCATATTAAAATCCCTAGGGATTTTGTTTAGGAATATAATAAAGTAATAGAAATGCAAAAAAAATTATGTTTTTGGTAGAAGAATGATACAATGAAGTGGATAGATCAGTTTTGAAGATCTTACTCTATTCACATTCATCAAATAGATATTTTAATAGGAAAACTAGCAGCTTCCTAAACCGGTTTAAAAATCTACTTCATTAGAGAAAAATAACATTTATTGGCATTGATATAAATATTTCACATATTTTAAAGCTATCTTGGTAATATGGAGTCATTATGTCTACCTGGGAAAAACAGAGTATATTTGTATAGATTTTTAGAATAAGCAATGTGGTATCTCCTTTAATCCTACCACAATACTTTTTTTATAATCTTGTCCCCACATTGTCAGGAATGAAGAATTCAGGTAATGAAAAAAAAAGTATATTTAGAAAATCAATTTCCTCCAAAATATTGAATTTAAAAAAACAAAACAAAACAGAACAAACACATGGAAATGTGTTTTAAGTAAATATGATGCTACCTTACCAGGACATTTAAAGTGGGGTATGCCTCTGAGAATTGAATACAAATCATAAACATAAATCATACAATTCTACAATAATGATCAAAAGTAATCACTGCCATGAGAAGAGATTTATCTCAGGGAGAATATATGTGAGCTTGGCTAATTGCACGGTGCCAAACAAACTTACAAATAGATGAAATTCAGTTGATCAAAAGCTGGTATCACAGACATAAGGACGAGTCTGTTGTCTCAGATATACCATGTCCAAGATAAGCAGCTTCTGCTCGGTTGAAACACATCAGACTAACGGTTCCAAAGCTCATCATTAGGAAATTCAACATTTCGCTCAACAGTGCTGAGCAAAATGCATTAGGATACATAACCTGCTTTTCCTCTTTACACAGTTCTGTCAAGTAGATGTTGTGTCAGATTGTACAATGATTGTTAATAAGGCAGTGGGTTTGGGGAAGGCAGCCTGGTGTAGGAAATTCAAAGTTAAAAAACCTGTTTTGACAAGTATAAACAAAATCCGTACTAATGAAATGTGTCCATGCCCAGTGTTTCTAAAATGATGTGCTGGGTCCAGTTCTTGCCCGAGAGGACTAAGCAAAGCCAACGTTGTTCAAGGTCGTTTAGCTGTGAAGCGACAAGGAAGAAAATGCCTGCCAAGCCTTTTTGGTTCCAAGTTAGGATCTGTGTCACAATACCACCTAGCTTGAAAAACTAATGTCCTTTGAAGACATGAGTCATAATCTACTAACTGTATTCTAAATGTAAGAAAAGAAATAAATACCCACAGTAGTCTTCTCTAGGAATAGGACTGCTTGCAGCTGTAATCAAACTGTGAAATAGCACAAAAGATCAAATAGTCATCACTGTGTGTATTGTTGGCTATATAACAAGCGAACAGTCATGTTTGTGTAACACAATTGAACTTATTGAAATTAGATTGCAGTTTTATCATTTTGAAAACCTGTTTCACTGTTTATTATACAGTAAGTCAGTTCATTTTCAGGAATTAAAGAGTTCAGCACTCAATTAATCAGATGAAAGCAATGTACACTCTTAAGATGTACCATCATTTGCAATGTACAAAGTTTAAAAGCAGTATGTAATAGGATATTTCATATCCATAAAGATATCTTACCTACAAATGCAAGTCTATGTAATGAATCAGTGTCACTAAGAAAGTATGCATAACCAAAACTCATTATTACCTCTTTTGGGATTATCTTGTATTGCATTTCCATGACTATGGAAAACTTGTTAAACTAAAACATTTTATAACAAAGCTGTACATTCTGAAATGCTATTATTTTTATTTTTAGATCAAATAGGTGCCACTTGGAAAATGATTGAAAATCAACTGTCATAATTTACAATCCTGAGATCTGTTTGTTTTATTTCAGCATTTTTCTCCTGACTTAGTTTCTTTTGCAAAATTTTCCTAGAGATTGTCATTTGATATTCATGACAATATGAGAAAATTACTGAATGTTTAAAAAAACAATCTTATTTACCTATAAAACAATAAATCTGAATTGGCCAATAGTTCAATCAGTACACGTTTCATAAGTGGTAGACTGAAAGGGTCTTATGATCTTCAGATATTGACTTCTCTTAGAACTTGATTTTTCTAATTGAAATTGATGTCAACATCATTTTTAGTGAAGCCTAAATTATTTTATTTAAATTCTTTTATGTGTATATTTCTCCATGTTATCCCAATGGTTATATTTTCTCTTAGTGTGAATTTCACCCTGGTAGGCTCATTCAAGAGGACACGTGAAGGCCTGGGAGATCAAAAGAAAAGACATTAAATGGGAAAAGAGGTTTTTTGTTAGTTTTCATAGTCATAATTTTACAAACGAGCTAAATATACCATCTATAAAAGTAGTGCAGCAAGAAGAAATATGATTGCTTTAAAAACATAAAGTGTTCCTATCAAAAGCCAGTAAAAACTAGTTAATGTCTGGAAAATGGACAGCCTTTAGCTATAAAGATACCATATCAAGTATGGAAGTGTAAGCGAGAAGTAGCCCAGGCTACTTGGTTTGTGTTGTAGATGACTTTACTGAATTCTCCTGACTCCACCTGTCAATTATAAAATCTCTAGGCCCACACCATGCCTGCTTTGCTCAATGCTGAGGCTTGAACTCTGGCTTTCCTGAATGGATTGCAAACACTGTACAAACTAACCTTATATTTTCAACCTAAGCTCTCTCTTAACAAACGAGGAACTTCCTGTTTCCCTAACAAATGTGATGGGGGTTGAACTGGATGACTGATGAACAAGAAGAGGACCTTTTTTATAGTTCTTGTTGTTTATTGTTTTGTTTTGTTTTCTTGTTTGGATTGGTTTTAATGCTGCCTTTTAATAGTATATAAGATGGTTTATAAAATAAATATAAAATCTAAGATAAATGACTTTCTAACCTCTAGCTTTTTCTCAACATTTCTGTCAGAAGATACAGCCACATTTTTATTGTCATACGTTGTATTCAGAGAAAAGGTCTTTGCTTGTTTAAACTTTATTTGTGCTGCAAATGGACCCTTAACAGTGAGCACAATAAGTAGGCTCTTACGGAAACCAGTAGAGCTCTTGGTAGCTTGCTAGATTGTTGCTTCAATCTATTGATTAAACATTTATCCTCAGAGCACTGTGGCTCTAATCCATCATGCGCTATATGTTTTCTTAACATTAAACATCATTTCTAAATTCATATCATCTAGATTGTTCCCTTAGTGTCCAACAGTTGGTCAGTATCTTAAAATATTTTCAAATTTCACATCTATATTTAATTTGCCAGATGTCACTTGAAGTGCTGAGTTATACTGTATTGCTATTTCTCTTTACATAAATATCATTTCCCTGTTCATTCAGATGGTATTGCATTTTCACTTTCTAAAGTTCTACAAGAGTAGTGATACCTATGATTACAGAGACAATGAAAGCATCTCAATATTTTTAACATCGAAATTTTTAAATAAAGTCAAATTCATTCATTAGCAGGGAGATAATCAATTTGCTCACAAAAACACAACACAAATACTTATTAAGACTCTAATCTTTCTGCCTTTACTCAATCACTAAAAATGTAGGTAATATCAGTCTGGTCAGTTAGTTCTTCTACCTACTATCAAATGACAGCTAAAACCTAGAAGCATCCTTAGAAAATAGGGAGAAAATAAAAGGAATTTCTTACTTGGTTTGGTTTAATTCACGTAACCAGCCTAAAAAAATTATTAAGGGAAGGAGCTGAGGCTTTGAAGTTCATCTCAGAGGGGAAACACTATTGAAGAGAGACTAAACACATGAGGCTGCTGGTACTGTTTATTGGAACTTGTGTCCTATCGGGTCTGTTAGAGGTTCAAACATATGTATAGCAAACTTACTGCTTTTTCTAAATACAGTTACGTACATTTCCTTCTTTGCTCATTTATAAAGGGAATCAAGGTTGTGGCAGAACCTTCTAACAATCAACAAGTTATAGTGACTGTACTGGCTAGTTTTCTGTGTCAACTTGACACAAACTGAAGTTATCACAGAGAAAGGAGTTTCAGTTGAGAAAATGCCTCCATGAGATCCAGCGGTAAGGCATTTTCTCAATTAGTGATCAAAGGGGGAGGGCCCCTTGTGGGTGGTACCATCTGTGGGCTGGTAGTCTTGGTTTCTATAAGAGAGCAAGATGAGCAAGCCAGGAGAAGCAAGCAAGCCAGTAAGCAGCATCCCTCCATGGCCTCTGCATCAGCTCCTGATACCTGATCTGCTTGAGTTCCAGTCCTGACTTCCTCTGGGGATGAACAGCAACGTGGAAGTGTAAGCTCAATAAACCCTTTCCTCCCCAACTTGATTCTTGGTCATGATGTTTGCTCATGACCTGACTAAGACAGTGACCAATAATGGCAACATGTTAACTACTGCATGAGAAATGGGTCAACACACTAAGAACTCTACACAAAAGATCGATTGTCTACAAATATCAAGTTATCTACACAATAGCCTGCAATAATCACACTTTACAAAAATTACCTTTGCTTAACTTTTGTTACATTAATTATTGTGTGGGTCTGTGCATAAATGATGAATGTAAGCTAGTGGTAGTTCGTTCTTTCCTTCCATTATGTAGGGTCAAAGATCAACTCAGGTACTCAATCCTGCCAGCAAACACTTCATCTCACTGAGATATCTAACCAGCCCCATTTTCTTTTACTTTCAGTGCTGGGAATTGAACCCAAGTTTTGGGAATGTTAGGCAAATGATCTGCATCTGAACTAAATCTGCAGGATTATTTTCTTGATGTAAATGCATTTCATTTACCAACAGGTAAATTGTGATACCAAAAAAGGAAGCAAACATTGATAAAAATTAGTCAAATTAAAGGCTTCAGTGCTATGAATGTACTGAGAAAGAAGCATAATCAGATAATGATTTTTAGTGTAGGCAAATGAGATACAGAACTTAATAAAAACTTGGAAGAGAAAAATAAATTAGAGAAGAAAGGACTATAATTATCTTCTAATTTATGTAGAAGGGTAGCCTGTCCAGAATCTAGTAACATGTATAATATGTGGTAATTTAATTAAATCTAAAAATAACAGCCTCTAAAGCTGAGAAAATATTTTATGAATTTCTCTGCTAGGAGCACAGTATATTGTGATTTGGCTATAGTACTCAATTAGGGTATTACATGCTTTAAAAATTCAGAAATAGAGACATACGTAGTTAGTCAAGTGCTAGCTGTGCCAGCTTAAGGACCTGAGTTAGAACCTCAGAACACAATTTATAAGTTTGGGCACAGCAGCACTCACTTATCATACAAACACCAGGAAGGTCCAGACAGTCATGTTCCTGGGTTTCCTCACCATTCAGCCTAGCTTACTTGGAGAATTCCAGACCAGTGAGAGATCGGACTCAAAAAAATCAAGTTGGAAGTGCATAAAATGACACCCTGTGCTTCCTATATGCATGCATATATGTGTTCACACATTTGAATGTGTACGGACATTGGCCTGCTCACATAAACATGGTACATGTACATAATGTAGCCATACATAATTAACAGGCAAATATATTTATATAGTTCCTTATTCCACAAACTGTATTTATATTTAATTAAATTTTACCTTAAATTTATTTAAATGTGTAATAAATTAGTTCTAAATCAAGACACTGTGGGTCCAATGAAAATTATTATCCCTTTGGATCATCTAAGTCTAGTGAAAATATACTTATATTCACATATAAACATTATGAAGTCTAATGTTATTTCTGTAACAAACACAAATCTACATAAATAACATTCATCAGTTTTTTGTGTTAATGCTTGTATGTAGCTATCATAATATATGAATAAAAAAGCAATATTTCCTTTTATGTATTTGGTATACCAAATATGTTTGTACTCTAAACTCTAAATATTTAATATAGAGTCTATGTGTGTTTAGTGGGAGTTTAAAAGCTGCATTAACACACAACTGGTTCAGTTTGTAACTGTGAGGCATAATAATTCCTCTCAGAAATCCTTCACTAAACAGTTATTAGCAATATTCACTGAACAAATATTTATTTTGTGTCTCTGCCCTATGCCAGGCAATATCTCCATCTAGGGAAACTTCAGCGAACAAAACTGTCCAGAATATTTTTGTGTACATTTAATGTGTACATCTGAGACACTGTAATTGACTTCTCATAATTCTCATCCTGAGAAACTTGCTGGGTGTGGTAAACTGACAGCAGTCCCTTAAGTTATGTTCTGGGACTCTGAAAATACTATTTATATACCAGGATATTTTTATGCTTGTTTAAGATGCTGAGCTGGAGAGATTGTCCACAAGTACCTTACAAGAGAAGAACAGTAGGACATTTTAAATACAAAGGGGGGTCAGGATGAGTAGAGGGACAGGGACAGGAGGAGGGAGAGAAATGGGGAGAGGGGAGAGAGAAAGACAAAGAGACAGAGAGAGAAACAGACAGATGGACAGACACACAGAGAGAGGTATACACCAAGGAGTGCCAACAGTTTAGGAATAAGCCTTTGTAAGGCTCAGTAAGGTTTGTGACCTGACTGACACTATAATTTTAGCTCACTGATATTAATCATGAATTTTTGAGTTCCAAACTTTAAGGGAAAATTTCAGTTCTTTGCCACCAAGCTTGTAGTTATTTGTTAGACCAGTCTCAAGGAAAAGAATCCATTTTTAAACTAAAGTTTTCAAACTTTAATAAAATGCAAGATGGTCTAGTATTCACACTAGCCTGCCACAAGAAAAGGAATGAAGACATATTAATTCATTTTTAGCTCCAAAAACAAAAATGAAACTGGTATCTATTATAGGATTTGTGAACCCTAGAATTACCCAGTCATGTTTCCTCTGTATGAACATAAAATCCACAAGTATAATATGTTGTGTGAACATGTGTTTTAAGTAGTTTATATTATATTTATTTTTTAAACAAGACACTCAGATTGTGACTTGCCAAAGAGCACTCTTAATATATTTATTATGATATCTTTCTTAACATAGATGGAAAGTTTTAATCATTTCTGAAGATGAAATGAAAATGTTAAAAGTCCTTAAAATAATACAGATGCAAATATTCTTAAGGGGTAGTTTAGGTGTTTTTGCTCATCATTAATATCACCTTGAAAGAAATAAAGAAAACAAACCTCAAAAATAAGTTTTTGGGTCATCAATCCATAGAAGAATATGTTTCTTTAAAATTGTTTTGTTTTGTTTAACATATGGATATTTCAAATGGATTTGCCATTGACTAATACTATCCTGATCTAGAAATTTATCAAAATTTATGAATTTGCTAGGTATAAATTTTTTTATCATAGTGACAGCTACTGTGTGGGTTAATGCATCTTTTGTGTTTTTATTTATTTTTTACTCTGAAAGTGTGTTTGATATGCATTTACAAAGTCATAGTGAGATAAAGGAAATGTTCAAGAAGCAAAATATGAATCACACAATCATTTCATTAAAAAATAGTAGATATTGAACAGTCTTTCATTTAATTCCAAATGCAAGTATTGGATGTTCATATATTGATACTGAATACTGACACAGAAATTACATTTCAACAAGAGTTTGTATTCTGACCTAAACATGAAATCAGGAGGTTGGCCATAGATGCTATCCAAATTGCACTTCTGGCACAAAGAAAGGAGTATTCTAAATTCCTAAATATCCCTTCCTTAATTGCATAATAGACATGATTCTAGAAAAACAAAACACTAAAATGTCTGAACGCTATTAGAGCTCTGTTGCTAGGATGAATTTATTTCAAACTGGTGCATATTTCAAAAATGATTTATGGAAATGCTTCATCAGGATAAATGTAGTGACCACTGCAGGAGGTGTGCTGCCTTGTGAGATTGTACGAAAAGGCTTTTTCTTTTCATTAACTTCAACTTCAAGTTGCTATGGCATCTGTGGCAACCAAAAGCTTTTGGAAATTATGACCACCTCCCCACATCCTCTCCTAAGGTTACACAAATCCTACTCAAGCAAATAACAGCAAAAAAAAAAAAGAAATGACATACAATGTCATGGGTTTTGTAATTTTGTGTTTGGTAGGTTTCTCCTATATATATATATATATGGTTTAATTATATTTAATTTATATATATATATATAATTTTCTTCTGAGAAAACAGTTCCTTTTAAATTTTAATAAACAGTATTGAAAATAAAAATAATTGAGTGACCAGCAACAAATCCATAAAAAATCCAGAGATATTTATAAATTCATCAAAATCAATAGATCTTATCTTTAAGAACCAGGCAGAACAAAATTTTAGTGTCTCTAAAGACTAAACATTAATTCTAGGCATATAAATAAGAATAAATGCTCATGAAAAATCTGCCACCTGAACCATAGGACTTGAAACTTGGCAGTTTCAATCAGTCTATTCATTTTGAAATTATTATGTTTTTACACTGATAGGTATATTGAGGTCAGAAACATGCTATCCATATCTTTCAAAAAATTAAAAATAAAAGAAAATTTAACATTTAAGTTCAGTAAAAAATTAAATCCTTACTAGGAAAAAATATGTAAGATATAAAATTAAATTGTCTACAAGAAGGAAATACCATTGGGGGACAACATTTGCAGACTGGTCTAAATCTTAAGACCCTGATCTAAAAGAAGAAAATAGGTGAATAAGGTTACAGCAGTGAAGGCAAACTGTTCCCAGCTTTTGACTTGGCTATAGGGAATACTAAAGTATTCTAGAATCTCTACCTCCTCCACTTTACCCAGTTCTTGAGGTGTTATCACCACCTATTCAGTTCAGTGCCTCAGAAACTTGAAAAAAATCCAGGTTTATGACTTTATAATACATCACAAAAGAAATCAAAGAAGCAAAAGTCATGCTTTGGTAAGATGCTGTCACAACTGAAATGCATAAAAATGATCCAACTTGAAAATTGAGTGACTATTGATGAGTCAAGTAGGAACTACTTCCCAGCTCTACATTCATCCGGAATAAGCAATATATTTGAAGAACACAACTTATTTAAAGGTAAGGTAATCTTTGATTTGTGGGCTGTAGCACATAAACTTGTTTTATTTCACAACTTCACTTACTTCAGAGTTATTTTATGATGTTATGTAATAAAATATTACTTTCATTGATATCAAGTGTACATTATTTTTGCCTTAAATATTAAGGCAACTTTAGAACCAGATCTTGAAAAACTTTAAATGAATAGAATAGGAAGTTGTATTCTGTGATTAAGTAGCTTTTGAAAATGAACATAAGCTTCCCCAACACAGAAAAAAAATATTATTAAGAATATTAAATAGGAAAATCCATGTGAAATTATTTAGGTCAAATTTCTCAGATCTTTATCTCATCAACATTGTCTCATCTATACAATACACAAAAGTTAGTTAAAATTTCCGTATAGTCTCAAAGACAACAACAAAAATTCTAAGGAGCTCTGAGGTAGTTAATCTATCAACCCTGACTGGATTGAGAGATGTCAACAGGAGGAGAGCATAATTGAGCCTTGGTTTGTGAAAGCATCTCTAGAACTAACAATGCGAACTATCTTAACTGCACCTGAAAAATTGTTCTCAGGTTGTACCACACCATCCAGCATCATGTGTGTCTGAACTTTGGGCCAGGATTTAATACAAGAGCAGGGAGACTAAAATAAGCAGGCCCTGTCTTGTTTCTCTGCCTCCAGGCCAACATCAGGAAGTGAGCAACTCTTTTCTACTACCCTTATATCATGATATTCTGAGTTAAACTGACACAGAAACATCAGGCCATAGATCTGACTAAGACCCTAAGCCAGAACAAAGCCTTCCAAGTTACTTTTGTAGAGTATTTATCCACAAAACAAGAAAAGGGTGAATGAAATGGGGATATTTGATGAATGAACTAAATAGGAATGGCCCAAGCATCATTATATACTACCAATTTCTTTGTCAAATGTCAAATTTGAAATTAGAGTTGTGGACAGTAATACTCAGTATGCTGAGAAGCAAGTAACCTAAACAAAGGTTAAAGAAAATGCTTGGCTGACTACTAGGTTATTTTTAGTTCTCAGTTTCCATAAATAAAATTTCTAGCATAAATTTTATTCTAGCATAAAAATTGTAATCTCAATGTTAATTTCAATTACTTGGAGCTGAGATTATGGCTCAGTAGATTAGGAGTGCTTGCTATTGGACCTGAGTGTAAATACAATACCCACACAAAGGTTGGGTGTGGCGGGGCCTGTCTGTTACTCCAACATTTAGGGGTAAATGGGAAAGAAAGATGAGTTGACTTGCTGACCTTCAGCTTAGTTCAAGATTAAGTGAAAGACTTCCAAACAAATGGAACAGAAAGTATTTGTAATTTGACACCTAATATTATACACATATGTGTACAGACACACACACCCATGTACACACATACACACACACACACTCACCACCAGGATTTGAATTAGTATTGACACCTCTCAGCACTGACCTTGAAAAGTCACTGACCCTGAGCTTCTAATTTTTAGTTTAAAAAACAAAGAACAAACACACAACTACAACCCTAGGACTAGTAACTTTTGCTTCATAAATTTTGTAAGGAGATTAAAATAACTTCTAGCACTTAGCTCAAATAAGCTCATTTCCTTTTATTTCAAAACGGAAATCCAAGTAATCGTGATGCATTTTTGAAATAAGCTTTCATCAGAATATTATCTTCATGTTTATAAAATAAATCCAAAATATGTAAATATCAATCAAATGATGAATGTGTATAAAATATATGATATTGGTTGATATTTAATATTTTTGACATAAATAATCACACTCTTACCTGTTGGTGGAATTATTCCAGGCGACATGAGGCCGGGGACAGAATGAGGCATGATGTGAGAGTTCTCTGGGGAAGTGACACTTTGAGTCCTCTTAGGAGGCCTTCCAGGTCTGGAACTGAGACAAACAAACAAAAAATTTTACAATTAAGCTGTTGTCTGACACATCATTTCAAAGTTGTTTCAAGTGGTAACATGGACTGTAAATAAATTTGTTTCAAGGACGGTTGCTTTTGCAGTTAGATGTAATAGACTTCCATCACTAATTAGATTACATGCTGAATTCATTTTCCTCATTGAAGATCAGCCACTCCTGATGCATAATTCATAGCCTGCACCTCGTTACCTGCTTCTTCATATTAATATCTATACACAGTTTGAATTGCCTCGTTTGCATATGCTAAAGTTCTGCATTCAGCCTTCAGCGCGAAAATTATGCACTAACTTGTAATAATTATTACAGTCAGCCTGCTATTGATTTATGAGACTTTTAAAAACCAAATATGTGTAGTACTTGTAATGAATGATATTTTAAGGTTCTTCAGGAAATTAAAAGGCAATGGCTGCCTAAGGAAATGTTCTGCTTGTTTGATTTAATACTACAGTTAGCTGGGAGGTGGAATGAAAGAATGATTCAGACCTATAGCACATTTTTCGATGATATGTTTTATTACTTCACACTGCTAGCCTGATATCTAGATGATAAATGGCAATACATCTCTAATGTGTGAAAAGGTCTTGCAATTTCTTTATTTTTTGTCATTTAAAGGATAAGTCAAGTTATCATTTAATCCTTATTTTATTTAACTGAATAATCCTACAAAGTTGTCTTATTTTTAATATACAAAAGTAAGTTGGAAAGGCTTGGAATTATTTGTAGGACGTTATTGAGAAACTTCCTACATAGGATCTGAAATTTGCCTTTAGGGAAAATAAAAACATGCTTATTGTTAACACTTCTTGTCCTTCACATGCCCATTAGGAAAGATTAATTTCTTGTCATAAAAGCAAATTCAGAGTTAAATATTCATCATTTTTGTAAGAAAATACCACCGAAATGTAGTGTTCACAGTCTTTGAAGCAAATAAGAATATTTAGCATTATGTTCTCATTTTTGCTTCTGTATTATGAATGTGCTTTTCATAGACTCTTCCATTATTTATTTGGCCAATATGTGCCTAGATCCAATAAAACCATCCTCAGTCCTCAAGCATTTCCATGTTTGCCTCTGCCGAGGTCCCTTACCTCATCTGAAGATTCAAAATCCCTCTCTCTTTTGTTTTATGTAAGTAATATGTGTTATCATTGAAAAAATTATTATTAAGTACCTGCTTTTTTTAATGCAGTATACTATGGATGCTGATTGGGAGCGGGTGAGTTCCTCATCTTCAGAAACTTATATTGTTCCCTAGAAGGGAAGAATCTTGTACATAAATAATTTTGATTCAAATTGTAATGTGTTATGTCCTACACAAAGACATAATCTGTTTACCAAAGGATCATAGGCTAGGCAACGTGATTTCCATCTTCAGGAATGAAAGATAGCAGTGGAAACCTTTAAAATAAAATTTCAATCCACTTCTTTGATAGTATGAAAAGAAATGGAACCATAGAAATTATCGATGTGTACCATTGCATCATTAAACTGACATAACTCAAATAGCAAAAAAAAAAAACCACAGATAGTGGCGGCTGGACGTAATGCCCAGCATTAGATTCTGAAGGCCTTTGGAATGAGAGCAAGGGGCCTTATTTGCAAATTTATCTGGCTTGTAAATCAATATGGATAACTTCTGCTTATTGCTATGATGTATATCTCCAGCTACTTGTTCTTATTCTTCATTGTGATTCTTCTGGCTTTTTAACTGATGATTGGCTTGGGATCAATCGACAAGCATCTGATAGTCTCCATTCTCCCTGAGTGAACTCCTCCATTGCTATCATTTTGATGCTAGGACTAATGGCTAAACATACATCTACTGCCCAGATCTTCCTCTGGGATGCAGACAGATTGATGCCCATCTAGCAGACATCCATGCTTAGATGTCCTATAATAATCTAAGACTCAGCTTATCCAAATCTTAACTCAGCATCTGCCCCATTAAAACTGATTTCTTTTTCACTTGTTCAGCAAAATGGCACCTGACTGACAAAGTCAAAAGTCTACAACTTGGATATATCTTTTCCTCTTTTGTACACTCAGATATCATCCTTGTGAAGATATCTTTTACATTCTTGTTTATGTCCTACTCCTGTTTCCGATCCTTCTTTATTTCTTCTTTGATCCACTGTTACAGCTTTCCAATATCTTCGAAAACGTAGCTCCAACTCCAGTCTAGAGTCTCAAATACGGACATGACTCCAAAATGATTTCAGATTTTTTCTAATATACATGCTTGTTAATATATTATATTTGCTTAAAATATTTATTTGCTTCCTTATTGGATTCACAATCCATGGCCTAAGTACAAACTCTGATACTTGGCCCTAGTCTTCTTTTCCCATTTTGCTATTTTATTCCAACGTCTGTGTATTATTTTATATTGGGTTCTACTGAATGTCTTTCTTTCCCTTTAAATCTTTCTCTTGAAAGGGAGATCACATTTTGTACCAACAGCACAGCTTTGAATTCCTTGCACTCATAACAATGTCTCCCACATACTAGGACTACAGACTCTGTTCCACCATACTGATCTGAACAGTGGGTGGCTTGGGTCTCTTATTACACCATTTTGGAGAAGGCTGCCTCTGTTACTTTTCTACCCCAGCTCATCTGCCCTTTCATATTACCTAGCTGAGTCCTAATCATTCTTTTGTCTCACCATTTCAAGCTTCATGTTTGTGTGTGAGGACAGTCCACAGCCAACGGGAATAATACTACTAGCACTCTACCCACCCTGATTCGAGTCTCTGTGAGTCTGTTTTAGTCGCAGAATTTCATGGCAGACAAATAAGTCAATTTGTTACTCACATTTTTATATTTGAAATAGATTTTAATCTATTTGTAAATCCACTTGCCCCATGAATCCTCAAGTACAATGCCTTGCCAATTTTAGTAAACTAAAGCCTAGAAAATTAAGAAAGAAGGAAAGACAGACAGACAGGAAGGGGGGCACCTAAGCATGCTCACGCACGCGCGTATACACACACACACACACACACACACACACACACACACACACACACACACACACGTTTTGAATTTGGAGAAAGTATAAAGAATATTCTACCTGTACACCTAAAGCACAGGGTATTCATTTGGGAACATTCATGGAGAAAATAGGAAAGGAAAGGGCAGTTCACAGATTTGGACTTTTAGCCCTTTGACTTGTTTGCTTTTAAAGAAAATGAAACTGCTAAGGAGTACTTCATTATCCAGGCCACAGGAGCTGTCCTCACAACTTTCACTTGGAAGCAGAAGTCGGGCTACCACTAAGTAGGAACACTTTAATTCATGCTGTGATTAGAATAAACCCAGTGGGCTCCTTTCACCACAGATATCTCCTGCCCAATCTATCACATAGCTTCAAATTCCACCAATAGAGATTTATTGCTCTCAGACTTGATGCTTGAAGTTCTTTTAAAGCCTTCCATTAAAATGCAAATACTCTTGGTGGTGGTAACACCCTGAGGCCATCAACTAACACCCTACTGGGGATTACTTTACAATTATGTGAGAAGGCAGCTTTGAGACACTGAGGCAAAGAACAGAGCAAATGGTTTTTTAAAAAGGAAAGAATGATCTTGTTAAGTTTCCCTAAGCGCTAGACTATTGGTTGCCCACTCTGTGAGTCAGATAGAACTTCTTAGAAGGAAATAGAAAAATGAATGTACTAACAAGGTTATCAGTATTTCATTATTTACAGTAGAGTTCCTTTCTTGAGAGGCTTACATTGTACTTATGAAATTTGGAGCACTAACTTCTGGAGATCCTGAATTTCTGTAGTACCCTTAGAAACAAAACTTTATTGCAAATACTCAATGCTCAATTTCTTTCAAAAGAGGTTTAAGGAACTTCCAAAAAACCATATGGTAGAATGAAGGCCAAAAGTACACATTCTTCAATAGATATATCTGTACATGGCTCTATTGATTTACCAGATAGTGTAACCTTAATAAAATTACCTAATTGTCCAGAACATCTAATTAAATGATCTTTTAAATAAACTCTCTGTATGCTTTTTGAAAGATCAGTTATTCTTGAAAGAAAAAACAAACAAACAAAAATACTCTAACTGAACAAAGGAAGCAATTAGTAAAAGCACAAATCTAGAGTTAATGTTTGCATTAATGGCGACCACACTCATCCTAATCTTGTATGCCATATACAAATATGCAGAAGAGTCAAAGTATGATGAACTGCCTGACATCTAATCAAAAGGAAGATGATATTTAAATAATTACCCTTAGTAGCTTGGATGAAATCCTAATGAAAGACTTCCTCCTTGTTTCGCTCAGCTTCACCACACCTTAGCCACATCCCAGAATTTGGTATTTTCAACCATTTGCATTAAGAAGCTGGCAAGGCTTTAATGAAGTTCACATCCACACCACTTTGAACTCTGAATATTTAGAAACACTCTTTTGTGTTGTTGTTGTTGGTGGTGGTGGTGGTGGTGTTGGTGGTGGTGGTGGTGTTTTCAGTTCTGATTAAGAAAGTTTTCTTTTGCAGACCAGTCACTTTGGGCAATCTACTTTCATTAGTTTTTGACACTAAATCAAAGTCTAAATTTTTCTCCCTCCCAGGATAGTATAAGGTTTAGAGACACTTCACTGTCCATTTGTTTCCAGGGCTCTGGGCCATAAGGCCTGACTGCAGGGTATCCATAACACATTTATGATGTTTATTCAAGGAGAGTCAAATTCAACTTCAGAAAAAGAAAGGCAGGCAAAGCGATATGCAGCTGAGTACTCAGGGTCTGGGGGTGGAGTGTACTTTACAAATTTTCCAGTCACCAAACATCCAAGGATAGCCTGCCGGTAATCCCTTTCACCTCTTTTGAGAAATGTTGGTGATGATTTGAAATATAAAAGAAGCCCCTAAAGGTCTCATCACTTTATCACTCCTTCATTTACACAAGAGGAAAACAACAACTGAGTGCAGCCAATAGGACAGACCTGACAGAATCCAGGGCCAAGGAGAGAGCCATGCTCTCCTTTGAAATACAAGATAAAACTACATCATGTAGAGATAATGGCATAGCAGAAAAATATAGGGGAGAAAATAAATATAGGGATGTACCCTCGAACACAGTTATTGGGAGTGAAAGTAATCCATTAATATACAAGACTTATTTGCCCTCGAATTTATTTATACAAGAACTCCTATACTTTATACTGTATTTCTCAAATATTCTTCTAGTAAAATAAGTCTATAGAACAAAGATAAAATAGATTTTGATGTCTATAATAGGTTTTGATGTCTATCATATATTCTTGGAATTATGATCTATTTATAACAGATATGAATTTCAAATTTAGATCGCTGTTAAATAATCACACTATATTAACATAAAAATTTGTACATTTTACATTTCGATCAATTGCAATCAGAAATATATTCTTCTTTAAGGTTTGCCAGTTTTACTTGAACACTATTATACAGTCATAAACTTACTGTATGATAATATGAAGTAGTGCTTATATACTAAGTAAAACAAAATAGCAAGGCGCATCCTTGCAGGTGGACATATTGGAGTGCAAAAGAGAAAGGAGCAGTAGATAACTATTATCCCAGGATCCTGGTCTCATACATCATTTTTAATTTGACCTATTTTTCAAAATACATCAAACTATTCACTTTAGTCCTTTTCAACATTTTGAAGGCCCTTTCTCCAAACATTTTGATTTTGTTTTAATATAGTACATTAAATACAAGGATATGACAATTCTGGCTATGTTTCTTTCAGACTTGGCATTGAGTTCACTCTGTTACCTGATTTTTAAATATTTACAAGAATAGTTTGAGATAGGTATACTTATTATATTATAGTTATATATTTTGAGATGGATACTACTTAACATATTATACTTAGTACTGCCATAATTTAAAGTTTGATAGTCTAATCCTAGGTATTGTATAGCTCAGCAACAATTCTTCCATGGAACTGAATTCCCAATAATGGACACTGCTATCTCCCTTATTTGTTGGGAAGAATATTGACATATCGAGGAGTGAAAGGCCTTAATTTATTAAAAAGAATCATTATGCTAAATACCGAAATATACATCACATGATTGAATATTCCCAGTAACTCTAGGTCATATTTATCAACACTAGCCATTTCAGGAATAAACTGAATGGTTCTTGGTGAAGGAATAATGAACTTGAATGTTGAGATTACACACCTCTAATTTTTGTATTGTTTAAGGAGAATCAAAGTTAAAAGTCAGCATGGCCTATATGAGGACTTTGACTGAGAGAGAGAGAGAGAGAGAGAGAGAGAGAGAGAGAGAGAGAGAGAGAGAGAGAGACAGTGACAGAGAGACAGAGAGACAGAGAGACAGAGAGACAGAGAGACAGAAAGACAGAGAGACAGAGACGGAGGGGGGGAAGAGAAACAGAGAGAGATTGAGATTAACCAATACAGAAAATCTTCAAAGCCTCATATTACCAATGTAGCAGAGCTGGATGGAACTGGGTCTTTTTGCAATAGTAATACAACTACTTCCCCTCTAAAGTAATTCGCATCATAAGCACTAATATCTGGAACATTTCAGGATTTCGTCATTGTGGGTATATTTTCATGACACAACTATCAATCTGTGTACTATATGTTACTTTAAAAACAGAACACTCTTTCTCTTCACCTCTTTGGACCAGCTATTTGCTACTTCTTAGAAAACTACCCAATGAGGTCTCCCTATATCATGGCTTCCCTAGCTACCTTGCGCAATGTCAGGCAATTCACTTAGCAGTTCACTTTAAATACCCTTCTGTATTTTCAAAAATACTATGTGTTTATGTATTTATGGGTCATTGTATATACTGGCAGTTTCCATAAATATTAAGGTTTAAAGTATCTTGTTCAGTGCTACGACTTTAGCATGTAAGCACAACATCTTATATAAAGTCGGAAATCAATGGATATTAAATGTAAATAAGAATGAAGAGTTGTAAGGAGCTCACGATTATGGTAAACTCGATCAAGATTGATTTAGTAATTATTTACGCAGTCCCAGTCTGGCAGCATGACATGTCACACTGTTGCATATGTTGGTGAAGGGGAAGCCTGTGGAGGTAATGCTATCTTTCAGTGCATTATCCTTGCCACTAACTGAATACTTTGGATCTATATTTGCTCTTCAAACTTAGGTGGTTGGGAAGAGAAAAACCCACACTGTTTTAAACTCATGGAAAGCTAGTCAGATGGAAATCACTACGATATTCAATATGCAATTCTTTGAAATTAGTTTATAACGCTAGACACACATACTTGGAATTCTATTTCACAATTTCATAATAAAGTATGTATTTATAATAACAACATATAATGTAGGCTTTTACTGCATCAAATATAAACAAATTTTGTTGGGTTTTTGTTGTTGTTTTTGTTGTTTCTGTTGTTGTTTCTTTTTCTTTTCTTTTTTTTTCCTTTTTTTTTTTTTTTTTTGGTTTGTTTGTTGTTTTTAGAGACTGGGTCTCACTATGTAGCTCTGGCTGGCCTAGAACTCACTACATACATCAAGTTGGCCTGGAACTGACAGAGATCTGGCTGCCTCTGCCTCCTGAATACTGCGTAAAAGGCATGCATCATCACGCCTGACTTACATAATTGTTCTTAGAAATGGGATCTAAATTTCCTTCTACAGTGCAGGCAAAACTAGCTTTGCATTTGAACTTACACAGCCGTGATCCTAGTCCACACACCACCTAGCTCTTATCCATACCAACTGAGACGAGCAGCACAGTCAACTTAAATTATGCAAATATGTATTCATCCCTGCACTTACACATTATGGGTCGTCCTCAGTTTCTTGTCTACCCCTCTCTCTTATCAATAGAAGGTTTGTTCAGGTTGTTTGGAATACTTATTGAGGGAAAAGAGTGCTAGGAACTGAACCCTGGGCCCCAAAAGTTTTACCACTGAGCTATGTGGACAGCCTGTCAAAAGAATGCCTTTAAATAAACAGAAATAAAACCATGGAAAAATCTACATTATTCCCATAATAAATTATAGTCTGTATGTATCCCACTTTTTAAGTATCAAAGAAGGCAAAAAAAAAAAAAGTAGATGCTAACATGAAATAATTTGCATCTAAATTTTTTGGAACAATGGAAAATAAGTTCTCAACTTTAAAAGGATTCTAAATTGCACAACATTTTCATATAAACTTCCATTTTATGATGGCAAATTAAAATGAGAACCCTATAGCGTGCTTGTAACAAAGTTTTTTACAAAATGATTTTCAAGTTTGCTACTATGAGTTAGTTTCTTGATTAGCTTAAAGTACCCTGGAAGAGGAAGAAAGAAAGTAATTTGGGGCGTCTATCAACATCTCCTTCAGAAAGCTTAGCAAACAAACATCAGTAAGTACCTTTCATCCTATTTATTTACAAGAGTTTCTTCAAAACAATATACTTCTAAAAGCAATTACTTTAAATTTATTTTTCCTCTACATTGATTCAGAAAATATTGTCACGCAAAAGTTAACATTGAATTTATGTAATAACAGAAATTTACAGAGGAACAGTGTTGATTAAAAAAATAACGAAGCCTTGAAATACTCACTAGCATCTTTCGTAAAACCCATGATCATAATTATCTTAGGAAAAGGTGCTGCTGACAACAGCAAAAATGATGCTGCCAAATGGAAAGGTAATTTTATTTTAAAGGATTAAGCCATAAATTACTTCTTTAAAATTAGCAAGGAAAAAAAAAAAAAAAAAAACAGAGCCCTTCTAAAGTCAATTTAATCAATTCTCAAGAATTTTTGCACAAGAGAAAAAATTATTAGACCATAACATTTCAAGAGGTTATATGAGAATCATATTGAAGAGCCACTCTTACTGAGGAACTAATTAGGAACCTGGGTGGCTGTCTTTTCAAATATCTGTCTCACTACCTGTATTCCAGCTCTTTTACTGCTATCTCAATCTACATTTTAGAACACTTCTTGGGTAGAGTTTCCACAATGCTAAAATCCTCTTTTATTTTTTTAAATCACTTTTAAATAATCCCTTAATTTTCTCATGCCAGTATAAGACATTTAATAAATTAACTTTTGCTAATTAATGCTATTTTTGCTTTGAAAAAAAAAGCATCATCATTTTCCCAGGTACACTTGACCTTGGGAACTGAAGTAGTCCTGCTTCAGTCACCTAAGAGCTGAAAATGTAGGCAATAATGGCCACATTGCCTGACTAGCAAGAGATTTTAGTTATTTAGCTACTCCGTCTTGACCCTACCACACAGTCACATGGTACAATAATAAAATTGGAAGTTACGATTATACATCAGTTGCATCATCTTTTAGTTTGGACTTGCTTTATTACTTCCTGTGAGAAAATACGTGAGTAAAGATGACATATACCAACATTGGGCTGAAGTTTGACATTCCCCAAATGAATTTGTCCCCTCCTGATTTTAGATTCTTTTCATGAGAATACGTGGACCAAGTTACCACCATAGAGCTCAAGAGACAAGCTGTCTTCAAGAACAGAAGATAAAAATAAAGATTTATTGTTCTTAGTTTTTGGAATTCAGATGTCATTCTCTGTTCAGGTAAAGCTGACTATCTTCATAAATATCATGAATGTTGTAACTAATCACAATATGTAACTATCTATAGACTAGAGCTTAACTGAAAATTTAAATCACCAGAAGTAAACAAATGGTATGAAAAGAAAACCAAAGTATCCAACTGCTGCAGAGAAGTGCAATAGTACAGACCTGAGTAAGGGTAATCGCACCAGCAGAATAGAGCAACTCTCTTAGCTAATTTAGTCTTCTGGGAAGGCAAGCAGGATAGGAATATGACCTTCAAATGTTAGTATGGCTTTTATGAAGTGTAGAAGATATCAATGAACTTATAAATACTACCTAAAGACTGAATTACATTATCTGATGCCCTAAGCAATTAGGCTAACTATGAAAGAGAAAAATATAAGCAAAAAAGATATTAAAAAATACTGAATTTAACACAATCATTAAAAACTTTCTATCCACTTAATGGTGGCAAATAATCTCTTTTCAGAAAGAAAATATAGAAATGATGAGCTTTTAATGAAAAATGAAAATATATTTACTACAGTAATGCTTATTTGTTTCTGAAATCCAGTGCAGTAATTTGTCTGATATACCTTGATTAACATAATTAATGTGTAATGTTGAAAAGCCCATATGAACATATACATACATGTACGTAAGTATCTATGTATATACAAATATGTATCTATGAATGCAATCCATTGTATTTAAGATAATACTGAGAAGTATGGGAAGATCTACCTAGTGTCTTAGACGTTCCTAATGCTTACTGTCAAAGGTTTTTCTTTTTAAGTGTTAAAGTAGATATTCTTCCAGTCATAATGCTTTCTGTGGAGATTTATACCTGTATTCATACAATGACTTCAAACTGGGGCTAAGATTAAAGTACAAGAACAAAGATAAGAAAAATATTGTTGGTATATGTCAGTTCAGTGAGCACAATGGCATTGCTTATGCTTCCTGGTAGCCTTTGGATCATTTGAAGAAAGAAACTTATTTTAATATAAAAATCTGCTTATAGAAAGTGTACAAGGACTGCTGAAGTATATGGAAGACAGTGGTTTAAAAATCATTTAAAAATCATTAAATATCATTAAAAATGAATTTATTACCAAAGGATTTTTATACATTTGAATTTTTCTATCCCACACTGCCCAACACTGGATAGGTATCTAAGCAATTTACTAACTTCCAGAGAAACTTTCTACCTCAGTTCTTAATAGAAACTCGGTGAAAGCTAATTTCGTTGCTAAGTGTCCAAAAGACCCTGGTACTACCATTTCCATCAACAAATCAAATTATTATTTTCTTTAAAAATGAAGTAAACCAAATATGCTCTCATTTCGGCTTACTATAAGTCCTCCATTATGCATCAATGTAGTTGGATGTCATTATGATCATTACTAATTTTATTTCTCTTTGAGACAAAGACTCATGAGAAAAGGCTGGCTTTGAATTTAAGTGTAGCTGAGTATTGCCTGGAACATTTCTGCTTCAAGGGCTGGGATTACAGGTGTTTACCACCACGTGCACCTGTTATGGCCAATGATGGATTTATTCAGCACTTCCCAGTTCATTGTTTCTAGGCCCTCATCTCTCATCACCATGGCCATCCTTCTAAATACTAACAGGAAGAATTCTCTGCATGTTCTTGTGCATTGCACGCATATGGAGGTCAGAGGACATGCTACCAGCACTGATTCTCTACTTATGCCTGTGTGTTCCAGGGCTGAAACTCAGGCTAGCTGGTTGGCAGAAGCAGCTTTCCTCACCGAGACAAGGAATAGACTACTTTCTTGTGTGAATATCCCCTTAGGACAGGACTCTACATCACTCCAGAATTTTTAAGTGGCATTTTACAAAGAACATTTTCCTTCCTGATTAAAATCAAAAAAGGTCAAAATTAATATTATATATGTGTCTAAAACTTCTTAAATTTATTGGCATTATTGATGAAATTAACTGAGTAAACATTTTTCTTATCTGAACAATGATGAAAATACAATGTAGTTAGTTTCTGTAGTTAAAATTCCAATAAACTGCATATTTGCAAATATTCAGATTTGAAGTAATCAAAACAGTAGCACATAATTTCCAATTCATTTGCCATTTCTTCTTTAGAATCAGAATTTTGAAAACATGTGTTGTGATTCTTTGGAGCTCTTCCATTCTTACATTCTGGCAAAACACAAAAATGAAATTAATTTCCTCGAAGTTATGAACTATAGTATTATATTTTTTATAATTTCATCTGCTAAATGCTTTCCAGGGAACACCTTTACTTGGCTATGGTAATTTTCTTCAACTATACAATATTATTCTAAGCAAAATATGAATTTTTAGCGTACTTTCCCATTGCCGTATCATACTATAGTCCTTTCATTCTGAGACTGGGGATATGGCTCAGTGGGTGCATGTTGTGCACCTACTAGGACCTGCATTTAGAAGTCCAGCACCCATGGACCCATGGTACATCCATGCATTTTACTGAAACACCAGGACTCTGCAAGTCCGAGATAGAACGATGCTGCGGAGGTCTGGCAGCCAGCTTATCAACAGACTCAGTGAGAAACTCTGTCTAAAGAGAGAAAAATTAGAGACTGATATAAGAGGACATCTAGTTACTTACTCCAGCCACTTCATGCATAGACATGGGCATATGCACTCTTTATACATATACCTTCTATCCACCCCACACACATCTCGTCAAATACAATTCCCTCTTACTTCAAATTCAACTAAATACTGTACACCCTGTAGAACTTCATTGACTTCTATTACCAACTAATTCTAACACAATGAGTCCGATTCATCAGTAAGCATTTAGATTGGTTACTTAAATTGTTTCAAAAAGCTTTTTGATAAATGATAGTTTTCACTGTGATCTTTGTAAAAAATGCTTTTCTGTAAGATGTTTTAGACCTAGACTTTGGTCTTACAAACCTTCCTCTAAATGCAATTCCTATTGAGTCATAGATCAGTATAATCACATTTGACTCAGTACAATCTAGAGACTATCTACTGTTTTTAGGAATTTTACTGGATTAAAATCTTCAAAAAAGTTTTAAGCCATGCTGTAGGCCTTTTGGGAAGTTACAACTTTGTGATAACACACATGCACATATGTCGATTCATCGAATTGAAGAAATACACGTTAAAGGCATAAATTAACCACTGCACAAGCACTCCCTGGACAGTATGATGAAAGTATGCAATCTGCATTAGTACAGGACATATTTGCAATAGAGACTCCTACTGAGTCGAATGCTTGGCTGTCTCTATATGGAATTCTTACCCTTTTTCAAAATAAGGGATTTAGGGCAGGGGTATGACTCAGTGGTATAGGAGTTAGGATCAATGCCCAAGGCCTCATCACATAAAAATAAAATACATTAAACATAAATGAAAAATAAATTAAAACAAGGAGTTCTGTGCTTTTTATGTTGTGTCTCCTTGATCCTGAAAGAATTTTGCTTTTGTTATGGCCAAAAGTTGACAACAGACCAGGACAATAGAATAGTTATCTCTAAGCCTCTCAAAATATGTGAGATTTGGTTTGGGTCTTGGATTTGAGCAGGTTTGAAAAAGGGAGAGTTCATTCCCTAAGAAGAAAAGTTTTATAAAGACATGAAACAAAGTGTACAGAGGAATAATAATTAGGTTCTTCTAGCTAAGTAAAATAAAGTTAGGAGAATGCTTAATAATCAGATTTTCCTGATGAAAGGTATTATTTGTAAAAAGTGGTAACTTTCAACAAGAAAGTGAAATAAAATGTAAATTACTATAAAGGTGAAGATACACAGAGAGATTGGAGGATGGGCACTTTTCCTGATTATAATGACAAAAATCTAGATTTTTTTAAATGAAAAAAAGCTGGCAAATAACATTAATAATTGTATATGAGTAAATACATTATAATTATCCATTTAAAATATGCTTTCATGATTACATAAATATTTTTATTTGTAAAATGAACAGTCTACTTAAAACTGCTATCGAAATTTTATAGTATTTAGAAGAATTTACAGAAGAAATTTCAAAAACTTTTAGAATTTGTTTCTGAAAAACTCATTTTTTTTGTCCTCAGTGCTTATTACAGTTTTTCAACAAATTAGAACATGACAAAGGGATCAAATGCACCCTGGAGGGTTATTCTATGTAAAAGTAAATAAGTGTGTCTCTTTGTGAATGGAAATAATGGTGCCAAGGACAGCAAGAAGACATGACTTCAAGGCCACTGAAGTTAAGCAATGTATATTTAGTCATACTCTAGGCTGAGTTTTTGAAAACATGTTAAGATTTATTCCTAAATCTTCATGCACTGGGAAAATCTGGCCAATAATAAATTCAGAATACACAGCAATAAAGAACAGAAAAATAACATTAAAAAATAAGTATCAACCCTTAAACTGTAACAAGGGATGTAGATGAGACATGAAAAAAATAGTTCTCTCCCTCATTAGAGCAGTTAAGCATTAGAATGGGCCACCAGGGAAGGTCTCTGTACACTACTCTCTGGAAGGCTTAACACTGGAGAAGAACTCATTTATGGAGAAGAGTGGAGATAAGTTCTTCCTGTGGGAAGGGAAGGGATAGGTGACCTCTGGATTCATAAGTCATACTCTGCTTATTTTCTACTGTCTGGCTTAGTGATCCATCAGCATTCCTTTAATTTAAGGGTATCATTAACAATATTGAACTTTCTACAAGTTAGTTCTCTTCCAATTTAATGTGAATCATTTAAATGTAACCAAAGCAATTTGCCAAAATGTAAAGAAAAAAAAAAGAACTTTCAGATGCAGAAAGAATAAGCACTATACCTTAAGATTAAGATGTATTATTTCAGAAAAATATTTGTAAAAGCAGGTATTTATATGAAGTATGATACAAGTGTCATTTTGGTGAAATAAAAGATGTGATAAAATTTACGAGCAATGCCTTTTATATTTGCTCCTCTACCGTGGTCATATAAACAATGTAAATAGTTGACACCCCCCTTTTTAGCATTCTAACTCATGAAAAATTAAATTTTTATACTCTACATAAGGGAAATTTCAAGGCAAATATATTATGTCAATCTAAAAAGTAAAGGTCAATAAATAATTACATAATAGAGATCACACTTTTGTCTTGATCTTATGAGAACCATCCTTTCATTCTTCAAGTTAAATACTAGTACACATGGCAAAGAGTAATTTTCTGTTATGATAACAGATTTTAAAGGATCTATAAAGCATTTTTTAAATATATATTTAATGTCAAATTTAAAATTTCATTTCTGTAGACCCTTTTCTATAATTAATATTTTTCTTAGGAGTCATAGGTGGAACGACAACTAAGCACATCTACTTAAAATTACTTTTCATTGACTATTAATCCACACTTTAATATAAAATACGTAGAAATGGTAAGAATCAATATCACCAAGTAGTTGTTGTATTTGAGCTATACAGATAATATATTATATTGTATATATCAACAGTAATTTTAAAAATAAGAATAGCATAGGGTTATTGCTTTATCCAAATGATTTTTCAATCTTAGGAGATCAAATACAAAATAAACTAAATTGTACTCATGTTCTTTCGAACTAATGGATAAATAATTTAGAAGAAAAATTTTCACTAACTTAGTAGCCTAACACCAAGGTGCTGAAACTGAATTGAATTAAATTTTAAATATTTTCAAAAGATACCCATATATTTCTCTGAGTAAGGGTAAAATAATCCCTTACATATTTCAACCTCTCAAATTTGTATTAACAAAAGTACCTGAATAAAATTATAAATGGAAAGTCTTGAATAAAGATATTTTAGGTCTGATCTCTCCCTTCCATTATAGCAATTATTTCTGCATATTTGGTCAAAGTTAAATTATTTTAAAGAAATTATTACATTTAGCCTTCCAGACCAATAAACAATCCTTTCTACCATGCCTACCCACCTTATAAATTTTAATTCTAAGTGGAGAAGGAATTAAATCATGTTTTAAATGAAATTAAGCTAATCTAAATTCTTGCTACAATGGCTTTCATGTTATTCATCTACATCCAAAGATGACCTACAATTAATAATAAAGTGTACTTAGGTCTTGTGCATTTACAAACTATTCTAAGGTTTTTTCCCTATTGCAATGTTCAATTGGCAAAATCAGAAAGAACTCAGTAGAAAGAGAGGGCTCAAGGAAGGAACAGGTCACAAACCCACCCCTCTTTTTTTTTTTTTTTTTTTTTTTTAATCTCTGTTTTGTAACCATGGTAAAACAATAGAAGTGAACTTTGTGTGAACTTTTCTGTTTAAAGGACTGGGTCCATGTTGACCTAGCAGGGCAAGCTGGAACCTGATACTATCAACCTCAGGGCTGCTAAAGCAATCAGGTTCAACAACTATATATGTTCTCTAATGTTATTCTGCCACAAAGCCAAAGCAAAAGTTAGCTATTTCTAGCAAAGAATTTCTTTCCATTGTTTCAGAGATTAATTCAATAGACTAAATGTGCATAAAACATGGAATGAAGGGTAGCAAACAGAAATATATTATTGTTCTCTTATAATTATGTTGTACCAAAGCACATTGATATGTTTAATCTGAAAAATGTACTATAAAAGCCCCGCGATACATAAATAAAAAACAGATGGTTTAAATCATTACAGATCTAAGTGATCTTATATTTAAATCCAGTCATTTTATTAATTTCTCATGGAAATCTGTCTTTAAAAGGTAACATTTCTGTATTTTAAAATATCATGCTTTTCTAAGGACAATAAAGTTAGGAAGACACAATTTATTAAATCCACTAACTAGAATATGGGTTATTTCTGCAAACCAAAGCTTGACCAAGAACTGAATGGATAGTACACCACCAATCACATCACACCTCTTGCATGCAGAAAGTACTGGCAGTCCCAACATAAAACCAATCTTCAGAGTAGGTTATATTCTGACCAAATAAATGTAAAAAAAGAGTGACATATCCAGAAACAGTTATGGAGAGAAATGTAATTTCTAATGCAAATAAATAAGCATAATATATTGTATATCATGTATGTGTATATATATATGTATATATATATATATTTATATATATTACATTTAGCCTGTTCATAGCTTCTTTTAAACAATTATACTATTAAAATTAATAATGGTATAATAATGAGAAATTATTTTTCTATCATTACTGACACTCACATAATAGTCTATATAGATATATAAAATAAATTTATCATCACGGTAATACTTCATCTCTTTCTCAGCATCACTGTTTAATGAGATGCTCAGTGTAGCTCTGAATATCATTACATTTGACTTAGTTTCTATTGTGTTTTCTCAGAAAACTTTTCACAGGCTCCAAGCATCTATTTGAATCATATAGATGAAACCTCTGTCATGGTACCAAGAGGCTTCAGGATATCAATAAGAAAGAATTATAGTTTGATTTGACACAGTAAAGAAGTTTGAAATACAAACTGATTAGAGATAGTTATGCACACACACACGCACACACACACACAAATCCAGAATGAAGGCTGCAGCATTAATATACTACTTTATTCTACTTTTCTAGCATGAAATAACAAAAGAATCCCTCTTTTTAGCAACAAAATATGTATAATAACATTCTTTCCATGGGATAACTTGAAAAAGTTGGATGTTCGTTATGGTTCAGTGTTGTAGGGGTGACATATACAAAGGCTTTCATGCAGCTGCATTTTAACATCCAGTGTTGAGCACATCTAATAGTCCAATGAAAATACCACTACATTTCAGGGAAACTGTTAAGTTGGTTTTGGAGCAACCTCTTGAAAATACTAAGAGGCATAAAGGGGAGTTTTAAAATTTAAGGATGTGAGAAGCATGAGACAAAGAAACACAAAAGACCCAGAGAATGAACCTAGTCAGCCAACTGGTGTTGTTTACACCCTGGCTCCATTGCGTCTCTTTAGTTTAGAAACATAAGTAGTTTAGGTACTCGTGACTTTGCTACAGAAAGGGAAAGGGTAACATATTCAGGAGACTTACTTTGTACCAAGCAAAATATCTCATTTAAATCCCAGCACTGTACTGCAAATATTACTTCCACTTCTCAGATGAGAAAAATCAGAGCAGACTGGCCCAATAGCATGGCTCATAAATTTCAGATCTCCATGTCAGATCCATGGATCTGTGACTTCAAAGCCTGGGCTTATCCCATTATATCCTTGCACCTCTGGATAATAGGGACAAAGGTCACTATGCCATGGATCAAAAGACAGAAGGCATCATTTATTACATGCCTTTCCTTGGCAAGTCACTTAGGCTTCTGGAATCCACAACTTTCCTTCCTTCTGAGGTGGCTATAGCAGATAAAACGATCAAAACTGAAACGAATACCTATGTGAGCTCATGTTATTATAGGGCTCAGCTAGAGGTGTGAACCAAGAGAATAAAGGAAAGATGCAAGTCTTTACACCCTAATGTTCAGGAGTACACTCTTCCATTGTTTGTGTCTCCCCAAGTTCTACCTCTGTATTGCTGCCCTTTTTCCACCATGCTGGATTTCTTTGTATGAAGGCATCACAGGAAATTTTGCTATCCATCCAAATCCATTCAATCGGCCAGTTCTTGTAGATTAAACTAGTGAGCTTTAAGAAACTTGAACCTGCATTTCCATCCCTCTGACAGTAAGCCGCCACTTCTATAAACCAAAGCAGAGGACTTCATCCCCACTTCTATCCATCAGTGACTTCTCCACATCTCAATGTAATGGTCATCAGATCCATATAGATGTGTATATATGCATAAATGTATATGCTTATACCTATTCAGTAATATTCTAAATGAAGCTTTGATCATGAAGGAGAGTAACAAGGTGTGAGGTGGAAGGAAGAAAGGAAAAGATAAAATTATGTAATTATAGTTTCCCCCCAAAATAAGGTAAAATTCATTTTGCACTATTGGGGCACTTGGTGAGATCTAAAAACATCACGGTGTGTTTACTTTAAAAAGTAACAAAAAAAAAAATTCCTTTTCTCAAACCAAACACCTATTGCTCCTTTCAGAGATGGAAATGACCTCAAAACCATCGATGATTAAAACAAACTTCTGAGAATATGGGAGTGATGTTTCCCTTTTCACCTGAGTCCACAAACTACTTTGCTGTGAGACATATTTAGATTTTTCTCATGTGCTTCAGATGCCTTGAATACGGTTCTGTCTACTTTAGCCCTGCATCTCATCACCTATTAGATTCCATACCTCTGGTGACAATCCTGCATGACCCGAGACCGGAATCTTGGCAGTCACCCTACTGCTGTTGTTTTCCAGTGTCCTTCACCCTGCTCAGTCCCCAGCTTGCGCTCATCCTACCTTGTGTACTTCCCAACCCGCTGTCCTCTCCATTCCTGCTACCAGCATTATCTCAGGTCGTTTTCTGTGAGTCCCTGCAGTGTTTGATAATGGTATAACTGATCATTACAGAGTGAACATTGTAACACTGCCAGTGCTTTCTGAAAGTCGTTCAGGTTTCTTATCACAGGATTCAAAGCTCTTTAAATTGAATGCTTCAGCTCCTTTCAGGCAAAGTCTCCCTATCATTCTCACCCTGCCTCCTAGCTGGTGCCTAACTGCTTCCATATGTCCGCTCTGTGCATACATTTGTCTTTCAGTGTAGAATGCCCCTTCCTTCAATTGTCTACATTAAGCCCTATACGAGGTCTCCTCAGCTTCTCCCCTAATCTTTCCAGTTCCACATTGCTTATTAATTTCTCTCCATTACCATAATAGCACGGACTAGTCTATAAGCTTTATCCCATTAATATAACAATTTATTCATACTTTCTGTCCAAGAACACAAAACCTTTAGCTGCAGAATATATAGTCCACAAAACCCTTCTTCTCCAGGATTCAATAGTCTCGCAAGAGAAAGGAAATTAATAATATGTCAGACTCAAAAATGTGAGAAAGTGAGAAATATACAATTATCCAAAATGTACTCACCATTCTCTTACTATTAGAATATTAAAATGTAGGAATTGCTGTTCTAAGAAATTACCATCCCTATTTAAATTAAGAGACGCGTCATAAAAAGATATACATTCATTTATAAAGGCTATTTTTATTTTTATTAAGTAATGAACTATATTATGTATTTAAAAACTAAACTGAAGCAAAATGATGTAGAATCTCATGAGCAATAAAATTTTAGTTTAAAATGTTTTATATGTCAAATATTACAAAATATGAAGTCATCATTGCCCTTTAAAACCCTTTCAGCAAGAATTCCCTAATTGTACTTCCACTTTATCTCACTGTACCAGTAAGTAAATAAATTAACAAAATAGCTTTTATCACACAGAATAACCTTTTAACTGAGGGATTATCTGTGGTTTATTTTTCATTTCTCTCACTGCTGATAGCAGTTCATGCCTCATTGATTAGTTTGCTGAGGTGGTGACCAGAAATGAAAACACAGTCTCTCAGAGAGTTTGCAAGGAACACACACACACACACACACACACACACACACACACACACACACACACCACAGTACAAAACACACATTCATTCTGTGCTTCTATGCCTGCTATTTAGTATCCAAGGAGTAAAGAATTAGAAATTATAAATATGTGTTTATATAAGGTAATATACAGCTTTGACTACATCTTTTAGATTTCTTTCTATTTCACATTTTATGCTTATATTATTCTGTCACAATTTTAATTAAGTTGTCCATTTTATAATTCTCTGAGGAATGAAAATTGAATGTCACAGAGAACAACTGTACCTGACAACAGAGACTTCAGTAGAACATTTATATTGATATTTTATAGAAATCTTCTACTCACACTTAAAACTCAACATATGGATTTTTGTGCTTAGTAGTCATATATTGTTTCTCTTTCTTTCTTCATCCAAAATTAAATCTAGAGTATTTCTTTTAGAGCACTTTTTAACCAGACATAAATCAGACAAAAACCATGTATACACCATATCTCTGGATTACCTGTTGCTATCCTGTGCTTTTGATGAACTCTGCATTCTAATGTTTAAAAGGATCTTGATCCACTTTGCATGTTTCCCAAAAGTAGCCACTGCCAGTTTAAACCCTTCAATATCCAGAACAAATAAATAAAGAGATAGCATATATAAACATTGAGACATTTGTCCCTTCAGTACTCAGAAATAGCTATAAAAATTATTTATTTTATCAGCAATAGGGTTTAAGAAACATTGAATCTTCAAGATTCAAGAGTTCTGCTTCTCAGAATTATGTACCCTCTAAAATCTACATTGTATTATTCTTTACTCTGGAATCCCTACCTCCAATACTAGCTGATGATTTATTCAAATATGTAACTTCTATCTCAGCATCTTTGGTCATCATTAATTATGTCTTCTGGATTTCAGGTAATATTGATGACTGGATATTCTACAAATCCCCTGTTCTCGTCACCTCAGCCATTGCTTTATAGTAACTGTCACCATGAGAGAAAAATCTGAGGAATGGCACAAAGATTCTTTAGGAAAATGAAGGATCTGACACTTGTTCTGTCTTATGGCCAGTGTTACTTCATTTCTTGGCACTTGTACTCCTCCTGATTAAAGCCATCACTTAATCTGTCTACAATTCACAGTGTTTTGTTTTCAACAGTCAACTAGACTCTACAAAATATAATTGACGATTAAGTTTAAAAACTTAAATTGCAAGTATTTGAACTTAAAAGGGTTTGCTGCCTCTATGTGGATGAACCTCTTCTAAGATTTGTTAAGAATAGAAATAAATGAAGCTTTTGTGGCCACCTTTGAAATGTTGCATTTGACCCACCACCAGAACGGCTCATTTCTTTGTGGGATTTACTCTTTAAGGAAAAACATAGAACAAATGTCTTTCTTTGGCATCTACAAGTGTCTTCATTTGGCCTATCCATTTTTTCCTTTCCCCAAATTGAACCCTCATACTCTTATAAATCTAACTACTTTTGTATTCACACTAAGTCTTCATACGTGAATTTAAAAAGGCATTAAGAAATTTGTTCCAGAAGTCAAAGCATTTCGAGTGGCATCTTCAGTGTGTTTGAGATGTCTGTGAAACAGAACATCAAATATTGTAAATGTGGTCTTCCAGAAAAATCTCATTAGGTTTCATTAAATATTTCCACTTGCAGCTGTACATTTGTCTTTGTTTGCTGCTATTTTCACCAGCAATTGAGAACTTATTTTGTGGTGGAGGAAGATGGGGTTCAGACAGACAAAATTCGAGAACAGAATTCTAGAATGGTACCTTTTGCTTAGTAGGGCAGAGATCTCTAAAAGAAGGAATTTTGAGCATTGGCAAGTAGCCAGCGATAGGGGATAATAGAAATGGCCTTTACACACGGGCCAGTGAATGCCAGTGTCCTAACTTAAAGAGGAGCATAGTCTAATCAGGAAATTCAATGTAACAGTACTTAGTACATGATCAGAACAATGCCTGAGTAAAATGTTTATATGTTTATGGTTCTATCAGCAATGTATTTTATACTCTTTTATTTGAGCTTCAGTCATTTTCCATGCACAGCATTGACATTCGTGCTCCTAAAACCATGTGCACTCCTACCAGGCAGGAGATACCTCTCCGCGCCATTCTCAGCCATAATGTCTAGTTAAAGGCTCAGCCATAATCATGTTTAACAAATGTGTTTGACTAACTAAATTGAACTGTAATATAAATGGAATTCATTCATTTTAAATTCCAAAGCACTACACAGCGTTTACATTTTCAGATTCTATGATGACTGGGGCTTTAATGAAATATTGAATCCGTTTGCTTGCTCATGATGTAAAGATAAAAACCATGGACCTGGGTCCTTTGTACAAATAAATGTTTCCAGTGAGCATCCCTTTGTCAATGCTTTGCTATCAACGTAATGAAGATCAATACAAAAGTAATAAAATGATACATAATATCAAGCAATATGGTCTCTGAACTTTTCTTATCAAGACTGTAATGACTTTATCATAGAGTTCTTTTCCTTGCAAAGGTGGCCTTATATCCCTCACACCTGTCAAAATGTTCCCACATCCTGATAAGGGCAGCTATGATCATATATGTAAAGAAAATAGAATCTGTGTTATAAAAAGCTTTGCTGTTTTATTTATTACCCCAAATATTTGCTTTAGAAGAAGCAATAATGATAACAGTAATGAAAGAGAGAGGAAAGTTAATGACTCATGTTCAAGGAACAAGTCCAAAGTAAATCTGTATGAAGGAAATACAAAATGATTTCCAAATATGACTACTTAAAAATATCAACGTTCAGATACTAAGTCAGAAACTTTGATCCTATATTCGAGCAATCTAACCCTAGTTTTTTCATTTTTTTTTTCAACTAAGATGACAACTGTCTCACCACCATAATATTAAGCAGACATTTAGTTCCACTGGTATGATCATCCAAGAGATTAATGCTGACAGAGCTAAATTACACAAGAGTCGAGAAATGTGATCCAACAATGCAATGATAATTATCACTAGAGGAGGTAAGAGATGAACATATTTCCATCTACCAAGGGCTCTGAATTAAAGAGCCAACCACTTAAATGCCACTTTCATTCATTTGGTAACTGTGGGTATTCCAAAATTCCATAATTATATGACACTGCATACATTAAAAACAGCATGATTTTAGACACTTCTGATAGCTATGTGCCAATTAAGGGTCACTGTATTTTTCATTTCATCCACTGTTTCCCAAGAACTACTAATAATATCATTACCTACAGTCACATGAAGAATGAAAACAAACTAGTTGACATTTGCCCCTTTGATTCACTGTAGCTACAGCACAGTGAGATATTTTTTAACTTTGTTGTTTATTTTGTGTGATAATTCAAATATTCCAACATTTTTCTTTCCTAAATCATTTTGAAAAAAAATACATATAATATCCATCTTGGAATAATATTTTACAAATAATTCCTTAATGCTTTGTTAAATTATTTTATACCTTGAGAGGTTCAGGGTTGAATACATTTATGCTCTTGAATGCTGCAGTGATTCTTCTGAGTATAATGGGTACTATATTGATATTTATTATGTGGATAAGATTGGGAAATATGTTTTTAGGCAACTGCAAGTTTTGTCTGTAAGCTTTAACGTCAGTATATTTACTGTGAAGTCTTAATATTTCTATTTTAGGAAGAAGTATTTCTTGACAGATGCAACTAGAAAATGCTATTTACTGTAAATGAGTATGAGATGTGGGATAAAAATGAGGATTTCCTTTGGCTTTTCTTCATGATTTTCTAGGTGACTTTAAGGAGTTGAAAACATTGTTTTTATCTGTACCATACTAAGTCATGAATCCTGTTGACTTGCTAACAATACCATTTTCATACTGAATTTTATGTGTTTAGATAGATATAAAATTGTTTTAAATTTAATTATATTTATTTTCTGCTTATTCACTTTACATCCTGGTCACTACCTTTTTCCTGTCACTTCCTCCCACAATCTTTCCCCCCTTTCCCTTCTCCTCTGGGTGGGTTGGGTCCCCCATGGGTGTTTAGGCACTTCAATTCTCTGTGGCGCTAGGAATTTCCTCTCCCACTGAAGCCAGACAAGGCTACTCAGCTAGTAGAACATATCCCATATACAGGCAGCATCTTTTGGGATAGCCTTGGTTCCAGTTGTTCCAGACCCACATGAGGACCAAGCTGCACATCCGCTACATATGTGCAGGGAAGCCTAGGTCTAGCCAGTGTATGTTCTCTGGTTGGTGGTTCAGTCACTGAGAGCTCCCAGGGTCCAGGTGAGTTGGCTCTGTTGGTCTTCCTGTGGCATTCCTATCCCTTTCCAGATTGAACATGAAGCTACGGGCTACTCCAAGACTTGGAAATGACTTAAAAAATGTCATTGCAGTAAGCTGAGAAATTTGGTGCATTTTAAATGACTCCAATGGAGCAATATATCATCTTCCTTCCTGTTTTATGTCCTTTTCTTTAAAACAAAAATGTGAAATGTGTTGACAGAGACCGAAAGTATATACATGCAACAGCAGTGGGCTTAACAAGACGGCAAATAAGCTTTGATTTTGAGTCAGGATTCCCAAGTTTTATTTTTATTTTATCGATATGTCCTTATTGTTCCCAGACTATGTTTAATCCATGGGGATTAAATATAGTATCCATGGCCTTCTTCATAAGTTAAGTAAATAGTAAATAGGAGCAAGTGGCCTGAGAAGGAGATTACAGAACCCTCCTTCCCTGTGTGTTTAGAAGCAAGAGTTAGTGAGATTCCCTCTGTTGATTTGGAATCTCCCTCAAGAAATATCCAAAAAGCATAGACATGCTTAATTGTGTTTAATTCTCTTTGTTCTTCACAACTATATTGTCATTGTGTGTAGTGACTAATTTTAAGACATGGTCTTAGTATGCCTCCTAAATTCTTTTCAAAGTCATGATTCTCTGGCCTCAGGTATGCAGTGGGATTACAGGAACGCATCATCGTGCCACACTGATAATTTGTCTTTTCCTATTGTCAGGAAATGTTCCTTGCCTAACTAGTTAATGATTGTAATATTTATGTTAGAAAAAGACCCTGTATTCATCACAATAGAGATAGCAATCATGATTGCAAACAATACACAAAGGCAAGATATTCTGCTTAGATATTGTTCTCAAATAAACAATGTACTGTTAACAATTAATTAGTAACATCATGCTGAAAGTAAGTATGCTAAAACAGTATTGGGTCTCTCACAATTAACTGGTTAATAGATATACCTAGATTATACAGTTTTGTCTGGTGTCACATATGTAGACTTTGGTTTATGAAGCTATGCTTTTGTTACTAGCTTTTGCATGACAGTGGTTCATCATTGTTTAAGGGATCCCCTTTAGAAAGCTGGTGGACCTTCTGATCATAATTGAAAACACAGTCATCAATTCATAAATATATCTGCAATTCCAGGATCTTCATAGACAGTCCTATCTTAGATGAGGGTCAAGGTTCTTGAAAGGCTGGAACCTTCCGTTCTCAGTTTGAGTGAATGAACTACATTCAAACTTCTGTTAACTTTTTCACTTAGAACGGAAATTCTTCCCTCTTTTTAATTCCTTATATTCACATAGGCACTTGCAGCATTAACACTCAGGACTTTAACCCTCACTTAGTTGGAACCGCTAATTCCTGGAAATATAAACTCAGTAAGAGTTCAAAAGAAACATTTCAAATGGGAAAAACAGATGTTTGGTTTTGTAAACAACATATCAAGTGTTCATTTTAATAATTAATTTTAAAAAGAGGATTCCCAACAGAAAAGCAATTTTGTTGTTATCTAACACACAAAAAATGAAAAACCTATATTCAAATTCAAAGTGTTAATAAAAATTAAAGTTATAGCTATTTCATTGGAGAATGTATATTCTCATTCTAAGTTTAGGATGCAATACTCCTTAATAAATATCATGTATGAAACTCTGTTATTTATCTTATTTCATTAAGTATTATGTGTCAATTTTCATAAAAGAAAAAACTGGCTTAGAAGACCCTATTCATTCAAATTAAATTTGGTAGCTAAAATGTTTACCTGTCTTCCATAAGAGTTTATTAAACAGCACTCCAGTGATAGAATTGTTTGGTAAAGTTTTAATAACTATTTTACAATTAAGAATAGAACATAATAACAGAGACCAACAGTTATGAAAAGTAATCAAATTTGCTGAAATGTATAGAAGATAAAGAGATTCACATACATTTGGCTTAGGACTTATCAATTTATTTGCTGTTGTTTAAGTAAAGCAAAGCATTTGCTTCTGATTAAAATGTAGGCTAAGTTCTTTGCCTGGTTTTTGCTTTTGTAAAATGCATTGCTTGAGAAACAAGTCTTCAAAAAACAGGGCCTAAAAAAATCTACTACTCAGGGTGCCTTTGAGGATATTTAATTAAAATCTAATCCTGCATTCATTAAGGCTCACATAAATTAAGCTGTCATTCATAAGATTTATGGATTCTCATTTGCATATTGCATACAATTCATCAATTACTCAAGTATGAAAGGAGCACATTTCCCTTGGAGCTGCCTGCTACCCTGCCAACATCTGAAATGAGGGAAAGAGCAAGACTGTCAGACATTCACACAAACTTTCTTCCAAATGTCTGTTCCTTGATTAATCTAATTTTCTAGATATTCCCTACAATATATACCAACAGCTCTGTGCACATTTCTATTATTTCTCCTGTCTTCATCACCAAAATCGTCTAGCCTTTGAAAACCTCTTCATGTCTGAGTGATTATTATTTATTTGCTAATGAGATGGCATTGATGTTTTCTTGATGTTAAAATGGCTTTTATGTGTACAAATAAGAAAGCTCTACGTTTGTTGATTTTTAATGTTAATTTTTTGCTACCAATCATCTGCCTATCTTTTGTGCTATAATAAATTGCAAATAAGCAAATGGAAAGGCAGGAAAGTGTTGCATTGGAATGCACAGAGCCCTTGTTTTCATAGGATTGTAGCGTCTTTGAAAAGGCTAAAACAAAGCTAAGTAAATCATTGAATCTACTTTTACAGAAATAGAGTTCATTCTGTCTTCTGTCACTATATGCTAAGCCACATTTTACAGTTCTAAACAAAGCTGTGACCCAGGTTAGTTTGTTTTCACTCTACATGGAGCATACTGTGTTAATTCACTTGTATTCTCTGGGGAGTAGATCTTAATTTCAGTGGCACAAGTTGGAAGTAACAGTACCTTCCAGACCACACTCTGGAAACCTTCCAACAGGCATGTGATCAGGTGTGCAGCCTAATGCAAAGCACCCCTTGTACCCAGTACTTCTATGTTAGAATATACCCAAGGACCAGCACTCTCAAACATCCTGCTGCTCAAATGCTACTTTTTGACTGTTTCAAAGAAAAGAAAAAAGAAAAATTCCTCCAATAAATAATTAATGTCTTTAGAAGTAGAAAATATTTCATTCAATTTAAAGATTTACAAAGCTTGTTTTGGTGACACGAGGGAATGTTAGTTTTCTGTACAGCATTTGTTAAAACTATAATTACCTCTTTTTGCAAACACAAATTTAGAACCCAAATCTAGAACTCACCAATCCAAGACTAAAACATCTCAGATTAATTGAAAATTGCAAAAAGAGACACATTTAGATTGGTATCGCCAGTAGACACTCAGGATACACCAATATAATCATAAGTATTTTTCCTTTACAAAAATGACACTTCAAATGGGGAAGTAGGCTGTGTTTAAAATAATTGTCACTGGCTCCTTTATCCAAAATACAGTTAACATGGGGAAATAAGTGACTTTACGGATGTAACCATAACAATGAGATCATTTACATTCTCTCTTTACAAAATGACTTTCCAAACTTAAAGCAAGCAGCAGTTAAGTTCATGGTGTTATTCATTTAAGGGAGATGGCTCACCATAGTGTTCAGGGATCCATGCCTGAGACACTACAGAGTGTATTGTCTGCCTTTTAGCTCTTGCATTCTCTTCATCTCAGTTTTCTCAGCATGAGCTGTCTACTTTATTCTAACCAAAGTAATGGGCAATAGAAAGAGAATTGTCCTGCTGCATAATAATAAAACGTATTTTATTTATCCACCAAAACCCACCTGTTCAGGTTTTGTTTTGCACTAGAATATTTTAAACATACAAATCAACCACCTTGTAAAATATAGTAGAAAATGAATAAAGGGTGTTTGGAAGTTTTTATCTTTTTATTTTCTTTGCTTCACAGGTTGCTGAAGAAAGCTCAAATGAGAGAGAGGAAATTCTAAGAGTGCTGGTAAATGGTTGGGGAAATTCATGAGCATACCAAGAATGCATTGTCTAAGTTAAAGACTGTTCATTAAACATTGGTACAGATTAAGGGATACTATTTTGTATTGAGAATTAAGCAAATTTGCTTAAACCTGTTGTTCCCAATTGAGTATGAATTTTTTACATTATTTATACTTAAGTCTTGATTAATAATCAGAATTTAACTGGTATTTCTGAATCCAAACTTAGATTTTAGGAAACACCTAAAACCTTTCCCAAAAGGTTGAAGAAATATGGCTTATGTGACATTATATTTACTCTATTCTGACAATTATATAAGGAGCCACAGATTAGAATGAATTTTAAAAGACCCACTCTCCTTCAGTAAAAGTAAATATTTTAAGGAAAGAATTAACATGGAATGACCTTGTCAAGAACCTAGGTGATGATGATTCCTGGTTACTAATCAGAATCAATATCCAAGAAATAGAGAGCTCACAAAGGGCTTCTCATAACAGCCCACTGTGTATGTGACATTACTTGACAGTAGCTTCCTTTTAGAATCTAAGAACCAAAATAGCAATGTGAGAGGGGACAGAGGAAGGGAAGTGGCCTTGCAGCAGCTGACAACAAAAGCAGCAGCTGCGCATGCAGTTGTTCTGAGTGCCCCGCAGAAGCAGACCATTAGGCCACTAGTGTTATGCAATAGAAAGCAAAATAATAACTTTTCCAAATTATTTATGAGGCCATCAGGCAGATTAAACCTGATACGCACCTAGTAAACATGCAGTACTAACTTCACCCCCTTTAAAAGTCTGGTTTTACAGCCACTCCTCATGCAAAAGTAAGGAAGGCACATTTTGTCCTTTGTCTCAAAAGACTCTTACTGAGTGATAGTGAATATGCGCTTAACTTTTATAAAGAACCAGGATGGTGAAGTAATTTCCACATGACTGAATGAAGATGGATAAAACTTTCTTCTCTCTGAAAGAGAAATACGTTTTAAAAATAGGCATAAGGTACTGCCTGTGACTGCAGGTTCCCTGTAAAGCCCGTTCTCTACAAATCAACCATTTAGATTATTTGTATATTATTTGTAAGTTTAAAGCTCTCTATATAGACAGGCAGATCTCTGTGATTTCAGGTCTAGCCTTGTCTACATGAGGAATCTCAGGCCAGGATTATATATTGAATCATTGTTTCACTAAAAACCCTACACACAGAGAAAAGGAATGACTAAGATTCTGCAAAACATATGTTTTCCATTATAATGGCAAGTCCCCAATGTTTAATAAATTTGTCAAAAACATAGGAGTTATGAATTCAAAGTAAAAAATTTAATCATAAAATCTTTATTTTCGCCAGGCTGTGGTGGCACATGCCTTTAATCCCAGCACTTGGGAGGCAGAGGCAGGTGGATTTCTGAGTTCGAGGCCAGCCTGGTCTACAGAGTGAGTTCCAGGACAGCCAGGGCTCCACAGAGAAACCCTGTCTCAAAAAACCAAATAAAAAAAAAAAGAATTATAAAAAAAATCTTTATTTTCTTGCATGTCATTTATATTTTCTTCAATATGTTATATACATGCTATGCAAATATTATTTGTATATTTTAATATAAAACAACTATAACTTATCTTATATACCTGAAAGTATATTTAGCAAAGAGCAAACATAAAAGTTATGTCTAACATACAAATACACCTATTATTTCTCTTGCTTTCCAATGACTTTATTTATTATATCAGTTATAATTGTTATATAAATTAGGTAGAATGACACATGACAACAGATGGTTTTCTGAAATGGAATGGTAAAGTAATTCTGATAAGCACATTTTCTTAGCTTCAGAATGATGTTGTGACCTTTTAAAAATTTTATAGTTTTCAAATCCTATCAGGAAGCTAAAATTGATAGTTTAACTAGATTTTAATAAACTTGTGTTTTAAGTAAAATACAGTGACCATAATAACAATTACATACTATATTATAGTTTACTGAGTATTATAAGGATTATACTTTTGAATAATCTATAATTTCTAGGTAATTTCAAGTTTATAAAATTAAGGTCTCTGTATGTCTAATAATCATCAATAGGTAGACATGTTAGAACCCAGACATGTCTGGGTTAGAAGAGAAACATTCTGATCTTGAGTCTATCATTGTAGCAAAATGTGATTTTAAGCAGATCACATAAGCATTCTTTTCCTAGTTACTAGTTTGTTTAGAAAGAGTGAAAAAGAATACCCATTTCTTAGTTTCCGTAATGGTAACATTACCTTTTAAATAATAGATGATGGCACAACAATTTCTTGAAGTTAAACTACTGGAACATTTCATTGCTGGGAGCTGAATTTCTTTGGATGCCCTTTAAAAAAAATTTAAACATGTACTTCCTAAGCCTTGTTTTCTGTCAAGAACAACAGTCACACCTTAACATTCTTTACAAATAGAGATTAAATATCAGATGGAATAATTAATTTAGGCTTATTGTTCCTGCTTCTTTTTGAGCTCACTTCCTTGCCTCGTTTGAGTCTGGGGAGATGGTGCAGTTGTTACAGTACTTGTCATAAAAGTATGGGGGTCTGAGTCTGAACACCTAGAATCTGTATGCAAGGTGGAACAGATAGCATGAATGCTATATCTGTAGCTCCATGTTTGCGAAAGTGAGATGGAAAGTGGAGCCAGGAGGAATGCCACTATGTCACATGCCAGTTATTTCAGTGTACACAACTTCTGACAAAGAAAATCTGTCTCAAATAATATGGAAGTTGAGGATAAACATGTATATCGACCTCCAGATATGCACTGTGGTCTATGCAAAGTGGACGTTATACGCTTTCACCAATAATAGTTTTTGTAGTCACCTAAATTATTCAGTAGTATGTAATATCACTAAGGGCATTATTTTGAGCTTTTTTAATGATTTATTAGATTTGCCTTTATGAAATTCATATACTTAGACACCATCTATGACACCAATCACCAAAGCCTAAGAGACAGTTCTCTCCTCTCCTTTGAGTACTTGGCAAAGAGAATGTGTGGTCTACTACAGGTAATTTTCAATCTCTCTCTCTTTGCTATCATTTTTACTGTCCCGATTCAGGCTTTAATTTAACTACATTTAATCTTTGCTTTAAAGCCATCCGTTGGCTTCTGAATTCCTCGGATAGAGGTCAGCAAATTCTGTCATGCAAGTCAAATGTGACCTACCTGCTCTTCTAAACTCAGGCTTATCGGAACTCAGGCCCATTCATTTGTTTGTGTTCTTCTTCTTGCTGCCTTCATACTCCCAGAGCAAAGTTAACTAGTTGAAAGTGAGGCCAAAGATCTTGCATGCCTGTAATCTTTACTATGTTGTCCTGGTAACCAACATGTTGTCAACTATCTCTTTTGAGGTATTTTTCAACTCTTCGCATGATAATTCACCCTTTCTGTGGTCTAGCCTCTGGCTTCCACTGTGGTACCAGTTCCTCACACTCAACTCTTCGCATGATAATTCACTCTGTCTGTGGTCTAGCCTCTGGCTTCCACTGTGGTACCAGCTCCCCACACTTCCTTTGTTGCATCCCCATCACCTCTCCAACAGGTCTGGACTCACATCATTTCTACTTGGATCCCATTTTCTGACTGATATGCACCAGCCATTTTTAAAAATCATTTTTTAAATTGGAGCCATTCATAAATAGTAAAGGACAAAACATATATTACATGTGCTATTAATTAAAAATTATGCTGCGGTTTGACATCTCTATTCTTGCAACCTGCTGTGAAAAATCAGCCAATTTACTAATATATAATGAAAATTATTAAGGCTTTTTTTCCCACAGAAAGTAGTTAGAGACTACTGAAAGTGAAATGCTCTTAAGTATAAAGAGACTATTTAATAGTTATCTTTGTATACTGGCTGCTTCCTAAAAGTAAGCTAGTCATTAATAGTTAAATTTCATAGAGCACCACTATAAAGAATTTTAACATTATAAAATGCTTCATTTATCACTACAAGAATTAATAACTTTCCTTAAGACATCTTACATATAATATTAGTCCATAAAAAGTGTCCCTACCAGTCAAACAAAAGGCATATATACCTACTAATACAGTCACCTATGCCCCATTCCTCATTAGGAAAAGGCTTTGTTCTCTTCGGTTAAGGCTCCTCACCATACAAGCCAGATGGTGAGGATACAATAAGAAAGTGAGGATCTTTATTTTCACTTCCCAAGAACTAACCTATCTCAAAAAATTAGTTATCTTAGTTCCAAGACAAAGCAAATATTTCTTACAATGCAGCAGAGTAGAATTTTAGTTTAGACAATGTCAGAAACATGATAGATGATTGCTGTCTGACAGTGAATTCACAGACACCCTACAAAAAGCTTCTGCAATAATCGCTGGGCAGCTTACCTATCACTTTGTGTAATGGTTCATATAAAATATACTTTTAAAAGTCATTTTGTGATATTAGCTACACTAAAAAGCACCAATTTGCATCCATAGAGTTCAAAAAATATCAATAAAAAGGTACAGATGTAGAAACATGCTCTAAATATCAACTGCAACAAGTTTTGAAGAATCAGATTCTAGAAGAGTTGTAGCTATTTCTAATGATCCAAGAATTATAATTGTTGAAAATAAAGCTTAGAAGAAGAAAAATATTATATATGCTCAGTCATATAGGGAATATAATCCAGAGCCAATAATGGTAGTGATGTGTGGAGAATATGAAGTTATAATCAACAATATTCAATAGCTGATAAAATGAGAAAGTGAAGGGTAAGAAGACATTTTATTAATAATGCAAAAATATCAGAAACTCAGATGAAAGTAAGAGACCTTGTTAGAAACAAGATGAAATAACATGATACTGAATATAGCTCAAGTATAATTCTAATATATCCTCATGTATTTAAGTAAAGTATAACTATAATATATTTTCATATATTTTGGATATGGCATTGCTTAGGTAATGGTACACATGCATGTAGTGCTATCAAAAGAGAGACAGCAACAGTTTAGGGATCATCTGCACAGACATATTCACTCCAAACATATTTTCTATATCGCCAAGAAAAATAATGGCTCTCAATCATTCCTATGTACTTTCAAAATTTTCATCAGTAAGAGACATTGCCCATGGAAGTGTTCATCAAATGAGAAGATTCCCACCACTAGCAGGAAGTAGCAGAACTCTTACATATAATATCTACAAATATTCTTGAAATTCACAGGTAAAATGCGTTTGCTGATGTAGACAGAGCAAGTAGGAAGGAGATATATATATATGCCCCACATTATGTCCGAAACAAGACCCATTACATAATGAAGAAGCTAGACTTATATGATTAGTAGATAGTTGTAGAGTTCAGGGAAAGAAATATATGGCCATAGCATTGACTCAAGTAAATGAAAAATTGTAAAGGATAGAAAATATCGTCAAATACTGGAAGAAAAACAAAAATAGGAGCAAGTCAACAACCAACAGGTTTCAAGTTATTAAAAGAACATGTAAATTTTAATGAAATCAGAATACAAAAGTTGTAGACAACAGTAGAGATGGGGAAAATGGTGGCTCTGCTACTGTTACAGAAAAAAAAATCACCAAAGGAAGGAGAAGAACCATGACTTTGAAGAAAGATATAACTATATCTACAATAAAAGTGAAAGCTAAATATGACAAGATTTCTAAAAAATTTAAAATATTTATAAGAATGACCTAAAATTTTGAAATACAAAAGTCTCATAACATAATTCAATATTTGGAAATAATATCACTTAACATGTATGAAAACTACTGGCTTTAGCCACTATTTTTTTATATTTATATTTATATTTTATATTTTTTACTTATTCTGTGTATGTTTCAGGTTAAGGCTATGTTATGCCCTGGTACACATGTGGAAGTCAGCGGACAGTATGCAAGTCAGTTATTGCTTTTATTTTTTCCCTATGAGTCTAGGGTTTAAACTCAGGACCTAAGCCTTGGTAGCATGAGTTCTTAACCATCTGAGTATGTTGTGGCTTCACTGCTGTCTCTCTAAAGCTAATACACACTGTTCACTTATATAAGACCTGCACTCACATCCTTGAAAGGAACACGTGAGTATGGCCTGCACACTGGACAGGACACATTAGACATAAGCAGGTATAAGCAGAGGATGTCTTTTGAAGTTGTCACTTGAGAAAGAGGTTTGGTTAGATAGGTAGTAAGAACTAATATGCATGGAACTCTTTCCTTTATTTTCAATCATTAAACACAAAAAGAAAGGCAAGAATGTTTAAATTAAGAACAATCACAGAAAACCATCAGAAATCCCCTTTATAACTAAGCAGGAATAATTATTTGATATAAGATCTTAAACTAAAATTCTCTGAAGCTAATCGCTTGAGCTTTAAAAGATGTAGTCTAAAAGTTAAAAGTAGGAAATACTTCCATGATTTCTGAAGTCCAAGACACAATATAAACAGTGAGCTATAATTGGCTTAAGAATTTCAAAAGTATTCCTCATGAAATCATAATTATATCAACTTGTACAAATAAAAGGTCAAGAACTTTCCAAATAATTGCATCCAGACATTGTCTCATTGCTACAGTCCCACACTCAGAAATAAGTCAACATCTATTGCCTATATCTGTTACTCACTCTGTTTTCTCAAGACTGATGAAGACAGCCAAAGCACTCATTTGGTAGATCTTCTTTAAATCACTATTTTTCTAACTAGCTATATCAAATAAAATGTACTTCTTTCTTTATCAGTTAACCACAGTTCAATTCACAATAAAAAGAGAACAAAAATATTATATTAGCTCAAGGTAGGTTTCATTTAACAGGTTTTTCCTTCAAAATATGTCTTCTGTTTTGTTGACATTTCAAAATTAATTTGGAACGTAGCATATGGATACGAAGTTATGCCCTTAAAAATGCAGATATTGATTTAAAATTTAAGACCATGTAGAGATCAAGTTTTGGACTACTTTCCTTGAAATTCCTAAATATTATTATGATTTATTTATGTCAATGACTACACATCAGAAGAAAGATTTGCTTATGCTAACTCAATTCACATTGAGTATCAACAATCAAACAGTTAGGCAAGGTATAAGGTAGTATCATACTTACAACTGGATAAGGTAGAAGTGTATTGGTTATTTCCTTATGCCTGCATGCATATATAATTTCCATCTTATACAGTATTCTGAAGTGTAAGGTTACTGGAATTTCTTTCATTGATCAAATTTTCTCAGGCCAATATCATATATTTTATAAGGTTGACATTTTCATATTGAAAGTGTTTAGAAATAATAGATTTGAAAGTTCTTCTCAATAGTGTTATAATTATATTAAAATTAAAACTATTGACCTACTACTTAGGGTGAACTCTCTAGCTCTTTCTGGTGTATGATTGACAATAACTGTATAGCTCCAACGTTACCATAGTGTTAACGCAGTTTTTAGATAAAGCGGCAGTGAGTGTTACTAGTCTTCTCAACAAAAGCCGATACAAACTGTTATCATGAAAAAATGCTGTGATATAATTCACCCTCTTAACTCTATTGTCATTCTTTAATTATGACACCTTTTTATGGGATTGGAACACTATGCATCTGTTTTCCTCCCACCAAGTTCAAATATGTTCTTTGAAATTATGCTTCTAGTACATTTGGCATGGCCTTTTATTTCATAGTACTAGGCCATTGGAAGAAATTCAATAATTGACTTTTAAACTTGATTATTTGAAAAAGAATGGAAAATTACCAAAAGTAAACTCTTCATCAGATAATAGCATGTAAGGCAAATGCTTAAACAGAATGCCCATGCATGAGCTTGTTAACCTGCACTGTTTTGCAGGAATAGAACTCAGCCAAAATTGTCTGTAGTATTGCTGAGCATGAGCAATAAAGACATTGTTTAGAAAAATGTCTTACCATTTAATTATTTATTCTATTCAGCGTTACATTTTATTTTTAGGATTGAATATAAAACCTAACAAGATATATCCTCAAACTGCCTGGTTAAATTAATTGTGACTGTGAAGTCATGTCTTCAAAAGATTATTTTATATTCTAAATTGGAAATGTGAATTAATTCTTATTAAGGTATCTAAGTATATACAACAGCATTGATGAAAAATACAAAAGATAAAGTTGTAACAAAACCAATTTCCTTCCCAAATCTTCTAATAGGATATTACTTTCCATTATTTTCCAAGTTCTATGAAACATAAGGAGAGGTATATTAAGTGTTCTGTAATAATTTCACTAACTTGTACAATGTATAATTATCTGGGGAAAAGAAATGTCAAGCCAGGCAGTGGTGGCGCACGCCTTTAATCCCAGCACTTGGGAGGCAGAGGCAGGTGAATTTGTAGGTTCGAGGCCAGCCTGGTCTACAGAGTGAGTTCCAGGACATCCAAGGCTACACAGAGAAACCCTGTCTCGAAAAACCAAAAAAAAAAAAAAGAAATGTCAAAACAAAGAACTATCTGATATTGAGGGAGAAAATAGTGTGTTGTGTAGTTTTGCCTAAGATGGTAAAAAATTTTAAATCTTTTTTTTTTTTTTTATTTCAGAAAAATTTCCAGAAGTCAATAGGTAGAGTTATCTGTGCATACTATACTCTGAAAAAGAAGTCTACACCCAGTTCTCTCCTCTGTCTATGCTATTGTTCTAGAGATGCTCATGAAACTTGGAACAAAGACGTTTCCCTGAAGCCACATAAGTAATGGGGGTCCTAAAACAGTGACTGGGAGATCCGACAATTCTTTAAACAACCATTTCTGAAGCCCTGGCATTCCAAAGTGGTTTGCAGAACAGTGTAGGAGAACGGGTTTTCCATTAAATGAAGAGCAAGACACAGAAGTTCCTAAGCTAGAAGCTAAAAGAGAGTGCACAATCTCATAATTATTGGCAAACTTATTGACACGTAAATACTGAGGACAGACACTAAAGATAAGAAGAGGCCAAAACATATGTGTCAACACATTAGGAGGTAACAACAGCAGAACTGGGAACAGGAATTCACCTGAGCCTCACAAATGTGTGTGTGTGTGTGTGTCTGTGTCTGTGTGTGTGTGTGTGTAGAAACAGGGACTTGGCTGCCAGTCTGGTGGCCTGAGGAGCTGTTCTTAGAAGAAGGAAAAGAGGACCCAGGCACATGGTTAAAGTTTTCAGCGCTGTAGCATGCCCTTCCTTAAGCAAAAGGAAAAGCGCTCCAATATCTTATCTATATACTCTAGGCTGGTGTATGGCAGGGTTCAAGATGGAACCCAAATTGTAGGCTATCCAACGCGAGCTAATAGATGACCAACCTAATTCCTTAATTGATTTGCAAATATCAGATACCTCTGAAAAGGCTTTATTTGATTTTACGTGATCATTGTTTGGGGAAATAGAAGTGAGTGTTTGAAACAAGTTGTTTTATAATGACATTAACAAAAGGAAGATGCAACTTTATGGCTCCCTTTATAAGTTTCTTAAAATGAAATGATTCAATTCTTTTACAAATACATTTGTTTTCATGTGACCTCTACTTTCCTTAATTAAAATGAAAGTGAATTAGAAGCATAAAGATTTTATCAAGTGATAAAAAGCCACAACTATTGGAAAGAAAACAAAAAGAAAATTTAATAGAGAAGGCACAGTCATTTTCCTTCTCATTTCCAAACCTGTGAAGCACAGAGCACAGGTTACATGGGAGTGAAGAATTTATATTATCTTGATTGCCATCTGTTGAAAAGTTCATTTTGCAAGAAACATTTTGCTTAATAATGTTATGTTTTTGAAATAAGAGATTTCCTTCCAAGTAGTATGAAAAACAAGAATGAAAACTTGATCTATTTAATGATTTGGAAAAGATTATCTTTGATAAACTATCTCATTATATATTTTCATATTTTCATATGCAGTGAGACATATAACCCAACTATAGAAATGCAGAATTTTAGACCCTTAAAAACAATAGTCTTCCAAATAAGGTACTTATAAGTCACACTATATTCTGATACAGTTAGCTCAACCTCAGTGTTTTTTTAAATGACAACAACAAAACAACTAAATTAGAAAATGTCATAAGTTAAATTCTGGAAGCTAGAACTGAGAAAATCGGAAGGAGTCAGCATGTTGTACCTCCCTATGAGAAAGTCCGGGGGGCTCATACTGTACTCATGAAAGACCACTTATCTAGAAGGTCATAGTGTGTTGGAGCTTTCTTGTGTCTCTTTTAAATATGAAAAGGATATACATAAACCCTTCTAGTTCTGTGCAGAAAACAGAAGTCTTAAAATTAATAGGGCCAACCTGTAAGAATATGCTAAGACTTTTTAATCATAAAATTAATATTACTTTGGCTAAATATGTACATGAGTCCCAATTCGGTTCCCACTTAGATAACTGTATGATAACCAAAATTAGATTTCAGATATCTCAACAAGGACCTTTACTAAATAGGACCATTCAAAATGAGTGTGACATCATATGCTAAAGTGTTTAGTGGCTTGAGAAAACTACAGAATTTGTCTTCGATACCCCATTAGATTATGTCCTGTAATCAAACATAAAATGTATTCAAAGCCTTTGTTGGGAAAGGCACCAGATTTAAATTGCGAGCTTTGTTTGTTCAAGTACCTTTGGCAAATGCATATGTTGGAATCTGCTTTCTCATATCCTAAGCAGCAATAACACCATCTGCATTAAAGACTGCTATAAAAATCAAATTAAGCTGCATGTCTAAAATTAGGTTATGAATGACATGGCACTAGGTGTTATATAAGATTGTTTTCACTAACTTACTTTTCATAAATTTCCCTCTAAGTCTCATCACTATTAAAGGGTTCATCTGGCTTTGTTTTTTCCTCTTTTTTTCTCTTCAAGTTCTAGAGCTATTTCATTGCTATGAGAACATATGTTATAGACACAAGGGTCTACAGGAAATGACCTCCCAGGGTACTCAAGCTTCAGAATACGTGTCAGAATATTTGACCCCAGAGTTTAATAGGGACAGAAAAAATTCACTGTCATATCATAATACAAACATTCTAAAGGATGACTAAGAGTGGGGAAAGCAAAAGTATACAGACGTCAGGTTTCCATCAACATGTCTGTTTTGATCTAAATGTCACATTTAGATTAAGAGAGAATCTAGTGTGAGCCTTACTGGAGAGCCGACCATGCAGCGAGGGCAAGAACATATCACTGCCTCCTTCATTGTGTGGCTCTTGTCTCACTGATATATTCCAAAGTGGTTGCTTTACATTCCAGAAACTAGTGTGAACAACAGTGACACAAGATACGACCCAGAAGATCCATTCTTCAGGAGATGGGATGCCTGTCTGGAGCAGGTTCCCCTGCATGATATCCAGAAATATCTTTGTCATCTATACTTTGGAGGAACTAAAATATATTTCAAATGTAACTGAAACATGGTCATAAGCGTCATGGTACACAGGAAAGTTTTATGTGAAATGTACGGGTATAAAAAGAAAATTGACTGGGACCTCAGCAACCTGCTTGACAAATCCATGTTCAGGGCCTTGCTTCCTGGGCCTCTTCCAGGCCCTCTGTTCACATAGGGAGGTTTAACTCATGAGCCTAACTCCACCTGTCTATGCTGATAGAAATGGAGTTGAGTAAAATAATTAAATTCTTTCTTTTATAGATAAAGAGATAAATCTTAGGAAACTCAATAACATTCAAAAATTCAAATTTGCTCAAATAGGTGTTTTTTTTTTTTTTAACTCATCACTTAAAACTCCTAATGACAATTGGTTATCCAATAACATATGGCTATCCTGTCAATATGTACATACGAATCACTTTATATGGATTGATGGTCTGATGAAAGCATTCCATGGTTTTACCCAGAACTGTGCAATTAAAGAATAACCCAGATTTAAAATAGACATATTGGGGCAACATCGTACTGTAAGAGTAGTGAGTAGAAGACTCTTAGACAGTACATCATTTTGTAAGCCTGAATAAGAAACAGAAGTTCCATGAACGGCATCTCCTTCCTTCCCCAGAACTCAAGACCCCGGACGGTATTATCATCATTTAAAATGAACAAATGAACAACAACGACAAAAACAAATCATCATGAGAGAACAAAGTTAGACCTCAATAAACCTGAGTGTCGGGAGAGAAGTAATAAGGAAATGGGGCTAGTGGTCTGTGAAAATGGGCAATGGAGAAATAAAATAATCAGCTTCCATTTTTCCTGCAGTTTTGTGACAACCACCCTTCCTTGTTGCAAAGATTTATGCTTTTGACAATCTCTACCCAGATCCACTCTGTGCCAGACACAATGCTAGGCAGTGAGACTACTGAGCCCATGACTTCTGACATAGCCCTTATACGTTATGGTTTCCTATATCCCCTTCCTTTACCCTGCATGCTATTTGCTTCCCATTCAATAGGAAACATGGGGTCTAATGATGTAAACATCTCGGCCATGAGTTAGCATGTCTCTGAATGTCCATTTGTATACTGCTACCCTGCATACTTTCATAACACTTGTAAACCGTGGCTGGCCAAGTGTAGCTTTACCTTACTGAAATACCATGCGTTTATTGTCTAATTAATGTGTACACATATAAAATAATAAATGAAAAGCAACCTAATTATCTTACAAAGAGTAATAAGAGAAGTGAGTATTGCAATAAATGGACTTTTTAATAGTAAAATAGTACGTTCCATTTAAAATGCTTTAATAGCTAAAGTTTATATAAAGGAAATGGATCTGTGCATGGTGGTGCATGCCTTTAGTCTCAGAACTCAGAGGGAAAAAGGCAAATCTCTGAATTTGAAGCTAGCTTAGTCTACAGAGAGGGTACCAGATCATCTGGGACTACACAGAGAAAACCTGTTTCAAAAGCAACACCCACAGAAAACAATAAAGAAAGAATAAAATTGTTTGCTAATTAAGTGTAATGGTTATCTGTTCATTTTTAGTACAGTAATTAAATGGTAGAGTGGGACATGAAAGCACTGATCAATTTTCCCACTATAATTTTTATGGAAAATTCATATTTTTCATAATTAGAAAAATATAAATTGAACTTAATACCAAGAATAAAAGAAATATATTCAGTAAATGTTACCTAATAGTTGTATACTATTTTTAATAAGTTCTTTATTATGATAAGAAAACACTAGCATGTAATTCATATAAGTGATCTGTATAATAATTAAATGTGAGAAGGGCAGGAACCTTCATTGAAGCACACACATCAGTGTCCGAGTTCAAACTGAATCTTGATAACAAACATTAATTGAGAAGAGACAGCTTAAAAAATTCTTAAGTGAAGCATTAAACACAGTTATCTGATGTTTATGTTTCTCTCCCTTAATAATTAATGGAATGTAAATAGTCAGGGGAGGCTTCGGTTTTGCATTGTAAGTAACCACCATTATAAATGGCAGTCAGATGTTTACATAATACCCAGAACCTTTCTGTATAAAAGGAGGTTACAAATCTGCCCCCTTTTCCCTGTTCAAAGTCAAAAATAATGGTGCCTGATCCCCAGAGCATTCACTGCAGGAACTGTTTGCATATTCAGTTATTGTTTCTGCTGCGTCAGTCATCTGTTGAAGTTCACTCTAATGTGGCCCTGATCAATTCTGCCAGCTGTGCTTAAGTGCTGTTTACTATAATAACATCACACTGCATTCTTATTTGGCAACAACAGCCATGACAGCACCTAAATGCATGGAGAAGCCAAGATTTTGAGCATGTACACAGATCAAGTTGAAACTGCATACAGAATACAGTGCTGTTCTATTTCTGTCCGTTCTAGTGAATACCAACAACTCAATAGTGGCCATGCAGAGATTGCTAGTCTGCCCTTTCTAATGACTGAAGGTCTTTTTGATCTAAATCTTCAATATGATATAGAAATTATTTTGTAAATATACCTTATAATCTTAACCAAAGAGTTAAGTGTATAAACATTCATTTACTCGGATTAAACTTTTCTTTCTAGAACCCCTTGGTGTAAGATATAGCATGTGTAAATTATCTGGGAAAAAAATGTGTTTTCAAATATATTTAGCAGCTACAAGACTAATACTAAAATAAGAAAATAGGAGTTAACATAAAACTCTAACATTACCAAGTATATAGGTCAAAAAAATATGAAAGTGTTTAGTTTCTCACATGCTATAATTTATTTCACTTGACTTTAGGCAATAAAGCAAAGTAAGCCAGATATGCCACAATCAAATGACATGTCACATAAAACCTCACATAGATATCACTGTCAACATTTGTTACTGTTCTGCTACTTATTAAAAACCTTTCTATGTATGTCCTATGATCACATATCAGCAAACTTAAAGTAATCTCAGTGAGACTTTGAAAAATGCCCATTCTTGTTTTTGTGATTCATTTAAAATATCCTTCATAATAAGTGTGTTGTAAATACCAGTGCTGATGAGAAAAAAAAAAAAAAAAAACAGATTAGTCACCAAAATGTCATCTCTGAGGTTTTAATCCTCTGAAAGCAACAGCAAATAAGGGGTGTGTTTTCAGGATAGCAAAAAAATACAAAAAACAAAAAAAAGTATGGAGTTTAACCTAAGTGTAGACCACAGCCCATTCAGCCTTGACAGCTCTTTCTGACCTCTCTGCATTAACAGCAACACAAAATCATGTGCTAAATACACAGATGTTTGCATCTTTACTTTTCTCCAACTGCCAACTTGAAGCTATACACTTGATTTCTAGTAGCTGCGGATTTTTTTTATTAATGTCTATCAGACTACTCAGCTTTCACAAAGCAGTCAAACTGTAAACTGTGGACTTGTCTTTCTGTTCTTGCTCAGTTCCCAGGCTAGAGCTGAGATTGTTGTAGCTGAGAATATTCCTGAAGAGAAACTGTCCTTTATACTGATGCCCTTCAGAGGTAACACTTCCTTCCTCAGAGGGAATCCTTGTTTCTAAATAATTTTTAAAGCAACACGTCATTCGAGTAAAACCATCAGGTCATTAGCAAGAAGGCAAAACAAAAATAATCCATTCAAACCGTTTCCTCTAGTCACCGAGGATTTACAGTAGCTTTTACACTTTTGGAAGCTCTTTTAACATTCACTGGTATGTTCTTATGGGAAGAAATGCAAAGCTTTCTACGTAGAAAAGTTCATCTTCGGCTTTCTTACAACCACCAGATAAAGCAAAGCCATAACTTAGATACATCTCACAGGAATAAACCCAAAACATCAGCCTCAGGAATGTCAAAAGGTGTGAGTAGAGACTAGAAAAGAGTAAGGATAGACAGCAAACGAAAACTCCAAAAGAATTAAAGCTCACCTGTTTAGACCACTATGCATGGCGTAATAGAAAGCCCATCTTATTACTGAAGGTGAAACTATTCCAGCTAGAAAGATAAGTGAACGACTGCAAGTATTGTAGTGACTGTCCTGTGAATGAATTGCCACAGCACATGACAGAACTCTCTCAATTCCACTTTCCAATAACTCCAAGGCACTAGGGATGTGACAGTGTGATGAATACCACAACAGACAGCTCCAATATGGTACCATTTTACCAGATCAATATCTCACTGCAATATAAGAAAAAAAAAAGGAGCTGATATTAGTCTACACAGTGTATTACAGATGAGGTACATTTCTTCTCATTGCACTCATGCTGAACCAAGGCAATAATTCACAGATCCCTTAAAAGGTTCGTGCACTGCCATCCCATGCAAAAAAAGGGCTAATCTTTATTTCAACATCTGATTCAGAGGTCCTCATTTAAAAGAGAAAGAATGCAAGATGTTAACGTCCTTTTTAATAACTATTGTTTTTATAGACAAATGAATAGGAATGCTCGTATGTTCAAAGCGCTAAATTATATAAAAATGCATAGATTACCGACATCCTTCTGGTAACAGCATGAAGGAAATTGTATTCAATATTTTACAGCCAACTATCTTCCTCTCCTAACAAGTGTAAGGAAGCTGGGGAGCCTTCTACATTTCAATAGTTTGAAATATAATCAATTCTCAATTATCAGCAATGGTTTATCCTCTTTCTGATTGTTCCATGTTTCCTTTTTTTTTTAACCAAAGTCACTGTGCTCAGCTACTTCAACAGCTGCCAAGAGCTCTAGCCATCTATACAAGAAATATCAGGATCTATGTGTACCAATCACTCAAAATGAATATAAAGTAATCCTCATGTCATAGTTAATATATAAATGACTAAATGCCTCATTGTTTCAAAATATCCTAATTGATTCTGGCTACAAGCAATGCCATTGTCATAACTAACCCAGAAGCCAACAAGTTTGGATTTGTTTTGCCTGGCAATTGTATGCCTTAATATACGTTTACACCCCACATTCAAGTATTTCTGCAAATTTTCTCTATTTTACTTCTTTCTTCATATACAACCTTAGCAAAATAGCATCTCCTGAAACAGTTCAAAATTGATCAAGCAGCACTATAGAACACAAGAATTCATCCCCAACCCCCTGATCAGTGCTTCTGTTCTAGCCACGCCCATTTCCCTTCTAGTACTACCCATGATTCTTGATGTGGAAACCATCAATTGATATGCGAAAAATTTGAGACTGGTTTTCTGGCTCCTGCCCACCTACCAATAATGTACTTCACTTCCCCCTTCTTATGCCAAGCAGTGAACTATCTGCTCAGCGGCATGTAAAATTCTTGAGAGACAAGGGAGTTAATTCTTTACTGGAGGATGTTCACTCCTAATATTTTCCTAGCTGCTGCCAACCTGAACTATGAATTAGGTCAACATTAGGAGTTTTGTTTTACAGATGAGGAAAATGAGCTTTATTGAGGTTAAATGGCTTAGCCCATTGACCCAACAGCTGTCAGAATTTAGCAACCCTTCTCTGGGCCAGTGCTTTCCAGCCCAGATTTCCCAATACCCTGGGGTGTCTCACATTTCCTAAAGTATTTCATAAAATTCTCAAACAATTAAAAACAAATATAGGCCAAATTCTATCTTCTAGACATGACTGGAAAAACAAGACACAAATGTATAACTCATTGCAACGCTGAAAGCCTGAAAAATGTCATTGTCTGTTAAGTTACTGTCAGGTGGGTGGTAAACAAAACAGAACAAGAAGCTGAGACGCTGAGACAAGCTGTCAGTCATTAACTCTATTCTTCATGTGTCTACATCAGTTTGGTTTGGTTTAGACAGGCTCTCTCTGTGTAGGCCAGGGCAGCCTAGGGAATCTTGAATGTTCCTGCCTCAGCCTCCAAAAACCATGTGAACCATGCTTGACACCGATACCATATTTAATATCAGTTATCTTTATAGAGTGAAGGTCAAAAACCTGATAAAAAAGCTTGTCATAAAATATTGAATCTCCTACTCTTCCCTTTAAACGTTAATGAGAAAATTAATTAATTTTTTCTATAAGCATTGTTTTATTATCTGTAGGGAAACAGTACACACTAAGATACTTCTAGAAGCACCATTTGGCTAATTATTTTCAAGATTTACTAGTAACACTGAAACTTTAAAAGCTTTTTATTTTTTAAACATTTATCTATTATCTATCTATCACATATATATTATATAATTTTACAAACAATTATAAAGCATAAATCTATATGCAAATTTGTCTGGTTGTTGTTTGGTAAATTTGTGTGTGTGTGTGTGTGTGTGTGTGTGTGTGTGTGTGTGTGTGTGTACATGCATGCATGTATACCTTGGCACCCATATGAAGATCAAAGGACAGGCAATTGAGGCTGGTTTTCACTTTCTACCCTATAAATTCCCGAGAATGTACACATATCTGGTTTAGATAAGAGTTCCTTTATCTGTTAGGTCTTATCTTCTGCTCTACTTGTTTTGTCTTATATTTTAAGGCATTTTTAATAGAATGTGGGATAACAATACAAGTAGTACTTGATTTGGTTTCATGATCTACCATACATGAGTAAAAAAAACAGATAGCTTCAACATGAAAGTTGCTCTAAAGTTGGGTACTTCGATTGAGAGAGATGAGGAGACGTGAGAAGGCTAAGCTGCTTTAACAGAAACCCTCTTCATCAAGGTTTAATTACTACATTTGTAGGATGACCACAGGATTATTTAAGTTCTCCATCTGCAGAAAGACATTCAGTTTTACCCTTTTTCACTTAGTATCTTTAGTAGATACTAAGGTTCTGCAATGTGTGTACTAGTCCTAGGCCCAGTTAGTGGAAGGATATTGTGAGCCCCTCAAAGTAAGGACTGTGTATCTTAAAAGTGGTCCCCGGAAGAGTCAGAAATTCTGGAACTAATAAGCAGTTGTACATTGCTTGGAAATCATAGAATTATAACTTTCTACAACTTATTGTAAAACACTAAAGTCTAACTTATATACAAAGTCTGCAAGTTAAATCGGATCTATCCTGTAGCCTATGTTCCTCCTTTTGTGAGTATTAGAAGCATTTATTTTACAACCATATTCAAACACTTACTGTTAAAAGCATTACATCACAGGAAATTAATGAAATAGAATATTTACTGCAGACCACCAATTTGCTGGTTGAGAAATTGTGGGGCAAAGTTATAAAAGTAGTAGATACTGAAGCTATGATATAAAATGTGTTAAATTATGTGAATTTGAAAAAAATACCAAAATAGCTATATTTAAGATGCTTAACTGAATGTGGACCCCCTTTGCAGAGATTTCATTTTTAATTCTTAATATCTTGGGTCTGAGCGTGCTTTTTATTCCTCCTTATTGTCACCATTTCAGAAATTCTACTTCTCAAAGGACTTAGGTGATGGCTGATGAGTTGATTTTAGGATAATAAAAAATATATTTAACTTTTAAAATTTTATGTTCTTAATCACTGAGACACCTTTCAACAGTTTTGAATGACAATATCTTAGCAATAAGGATCAATATAGGACCCATTCCCTGTAACCACATGAATTCACTGTCTAATTATAAAGACTGATACAAAACAAGATCACTTTAATGCAAAACAATAATGTCAACACATAAACTTATTATGAATCTGAGAAGCATAGTATATCTAATATGAGGATCTAAGATCTTGATCAATTGTCTAAGGTACAGGGAATCAAAGCTTTCAGGAAATGTTTAGAAAGTTTTTATTCAACCCTGAAAGAATGAATTCTTGATAATCACAGATATCCTGAGTTGTGGCCTATGCTTGCATGCCTACCTTCTCTTTTGAAAGTGGCCTGGCAAATTTAAAGGGTCAGGAAAAACAATGGCTCACATAACAAATTTGTAACAACGAGAAAAAAAAACCCTCCTATACTTCTACTTTTTGATTACTTGTTAAGTAAAATTCAATGCATAAAACATGAGAAATATGTATTGAAAGTTTCAGTAAAAAACACGTTTGAAGATCTTTGAAAGGGCTTGTTATTGACATAAAGCAAAACTAGTTTATTTAGCTTGAATAATTAATACTATGCCTCAGTAACTCATAATAAACATGCATTTAATTAAATGTTGAAATATCACTTAAATCAATACATAGTAATTCAAAACTCAAGATCAAAAGCAAAATTAGGAAAAAAATGTTTTAATGCCCTAAATGTCATAAGCACTAGATCAAGAGTAATATAAGGAAATGATTTCCATTTTTAAAGCATTTTCTTTGAGGCTGTAGTAAAATAAATGGACCAGTGGCTAAGCCCTGGCTCTGCAGAATTCTCACAGTCTAGTCCAAGTAAATCACACTCTCGAGGGACCATTTTTTTCTAATCACTGAAATGGGTTTGTAATAAGGTGAATGCCACAAGCCTCTTGCCGAGAAGCTGAAAAGATTGTTAAAAGGTACTTGGAACGTAGCACATCACAAGAGAATTGTGCTTTTCATGAATGGCTTGCCAACCTGAATTGAGGAAGATCCAGTGTGGGGTTTTCTAAATTGGGACTGCATAATACACAGAAACTTAAAGATAAATTTCATGCATCACAGAAATTCTATATTGTACTTAGAATCCATAAGCTATATGACCATTTAGGAAAATTTTAAGTTAACCACTAAAGACAGATGCCTTGGGACCAGATCAGAGGTTTGAGTCTGTCTCTTCATGGTCAAACTTTGTTTGGTCAAACACTGTTTAAAATACTGGATGACATTAGTTCAGAGAATTGGCTAGCTGCTACTCTTTAGAGAGTTGTAAACACTCATTGTCGGGTAGGTTTGATGGGTTCATTTCAAACAGACTGGCAGAAGGAGATGTAGATTTCCATGTAGAGAACCGACAGCATTCATATTTTAAGCTAACATTAACATAGTGAAAAATAAAAACATCTCTGTCGGAACCCCAAGAAACATGGGAGCAAGAGTCGGCAAACAGGCACAGTATATTCTATGCAATGTAAATATAAGATCCTATGTATCACTGGCTTCCAGTACCTTAAGGAAGGTACAGTTCAAGTGATAAGGGCGTGATAACAAATGTCATGCCATCAGAAGAGTGGCTTTCAGACCCTGAAATCTATGTGTGGAGAAATATCCCTAAATGTGTCTGCATAATTACTCAAGCAATAACCTACAATACCTTGACATACCTTGACGTACAAATTTAATCTAAATATAAACTCGTCTCTCCCTCTCCATGATGCACCTGAGTGCCAGCCTGGTACCCCAGTTCTTTCAGGGCCTTTGACATTAGGAAAGAAATGAAAAGAGCCGAGTATAAATATCTGCTATATTACAAGATGTCTGAGTGACATATAATTTCTACCTCTAATTCTGTTCCCATGTTGATCTCTAAATTAGTGCACTGTGAAGGCCTGCTTTGAGGGAAGTTATTATGAACCATCTCTACTGCACAAGGAGGAAAGCCCCCGCCCTATACTAAGTTGCTGCTTGGCTGTGTCTTTTTTTCCTGCGGTCCTGTTTAAATTCTCACCTTGCTCTGCCCTTGTCATCAAGTCGTTCAGGCACAAAGCAGGGAGCATGGGGAGTGTTTACTCATTTCCCAAGTCCATTATCTTACACATTAATCACTGGTCTGGAACTTTTGGACAATGCTGAATCTGTTACCTCCACACCCCCCTCCCCCCACCCCAACCCACCCCCGGCTGCTTTACTTGTGTATCTGACAGTTCCCCATTTCCAAATGTACTTATACTTAATGACTTTTTCATCTGATTAACTATTTTTGTCTCAAGAAAGAAAGAAAGAAAGAAAGAAAGAAAGAAAGAAAGAAAGAAAGAAAGAAAGAAGAGAGAAATGGTTTGCATTTACCAGTGAAAACATCACAGACCCAAAGTGAAAGATGAAGCCCTATTTCTTAAACCATTGCTTTTTTTTTTTTTTTTCTTTTTGGAGAGATAGTTTAAAAGAGGGTAACTCTTTCAAATATTGGTTTATGAACAGACTATCTTTGTTGAGACTGAATTCACACCTCCCTGTCATCTTTGATATTATTCAATATCATTATCAATACTCAACACCCCCCCCCCAAAAAACCAAAACACTAGCTAGAAATTCCAGTTAACCCTGAAAAGCAGATATGTTTAAATGTTCGAAAGCAAACTTTTTTTTTTCTTTTAACTCAGTAAAATGACTGTGATTCCTTCGTGACATAAAAGGCTCTGTGAGTCGAAGCTTAGCTCCTGTAATGATTTCTAAAGCAGGAGAAATAGGTGCAAGAAAACAGGACAGCTGGAGGCTCTTGAGCTGCAGTTGTCAAAAGATTTGTTTGTGAAACATGCATTTTATTGCCTTGTATGCCTGTAATAATGAGGCAGGGGCAACTGCAACACTGCACTTAATGACTGCATTTCTTGTTTCAGCCAGTTTCCTTGTCCTCTTGCAATTAACGTTTTCCCAGATCACCCAAGGCTACTTTGTCAGGGGAGGAAAAAAAAAATCTGAAATTCACATAAATGAGCAATGTCAATAGTTTAGAAAGAGTTTACTTAGAGAACAAAGAACCCTTATGAGGCACTAGTGAGAAGAAATGGGGAAAAAATGAGTCTTCACAATGTCAGCCTTTTCTTAGAGAGACTTGTTATCAAGCAGTTCGGGATAGTCCTTCGAATCTGCATTAAAATGCATTTCATTCCATTGACTCATTTGCATTAATTTCTCCCATTATATCTGAAAATGGCTGAATGTCTGCCCAACACAATGCTACAGCCTATCACTGGCTACCACGGAGGCCCCAGGTGCCAATTTACTCTTCTTAGTTCTTTTCATTCTGTTTGCTGATTCTGACAACTGGAGTTCTCCTCTCAGTCCAAGGGACTTTTCAATTGGATTTGCTCGTGGTGACAAAATTGTTGCTTTGCTGAGAGGAGGGGGTTCTTTGATTGAGCATCTATCACGCTGCCATGGGAAAGCGAGAGGCGAATGATTCTCAGTGGCTTCTGATTTCCAGTATTTGTTCAGCATTAGGCCCACTTATCTTCAGAAGAAAAAGCAACATGTAGAGAGAAAGTGACAGGCAGAAACACTCACTCGCTCCTTCATTCTCACCGCACTCTGTATTCAAACAAGGGGGACCTATTACACTGAACGCTCCAGATCCGCCTCCCTCAATTATCAGACTTAATCCTTATAGCTCTATAAAGTAAATATTTCATTACAATTTCAAATAAACAGTCACCCAATCTAATGAAGCAAGAACTCAAAGTGGCAATGTCATAGAACTCGTTACCATCATCAAAGGAAAGGACACAGACCTGCCTGCTAACAATGAAAAAACAAAAAGGATACTGGCATATGTATGAACTAAAGGGTGCTGTAGTTTTAAAATCCCCCTCCCAGTGCCACTCAGTAATTTATCTTTGCACAGGCGATTCAATTATGAGCGTTCTGTTAGTCTTTTTTCTTCCTTCTTCCTTTATTTCTCTCGGCTTTTCACTCTGGTCCCTTCTCTGAGTTCATTGTCTTCGTCACCCTGAGTATCCACACAGAGCACACCTGACACTCCAACTCTCAGTTCTGTTCATACATCAGAGAATTGGGACGCTGAGCTTCAGACTGAAGAAGTTCATACAATCCAGCATGCTCACCTCCTAAGCATCTGTCCTCACACCAGTGTTACCATTAACCCTTCATCTTAGAGGGTTTTGATCCTTTTCCCTGTACTCTCAGGCAAGAACGTCTAAAAATAACTCTCGATTCACCAAACCTTAATAATTTTGTAAAAAGCCTGAGTTGAATAAAGATAAGTAAATTAAGCTCTTAATCAAATGTCGAATTACCTCTCTGTGATTCTGACTTTTCTTTAATCCTAATCTTTGCTCCTTTGAGGGATGATTTTTCTTGAATTATTATTTTATCCGTCGTGTTAGATATTCTGGTGATAGTTATTATATGTTCGCACTTTTGTAATTTGCTCCATAGGACAGTACCATGTGTATAATAGGTCCATCTTGCCTGCACTTGAAAAAGCTTATTGGAAGTGTATCCTATGTTATGCGATAAGGCACAGATCTCTTTGTAGTTAACTGAGACTACAAACCCTTCTCATTTTCTCTCAATTAGAAAATGGTCTACTGACCTATCCTGTTATTAATTACTGTTTCTTACGAAGTTAGACAAGAGATCCTCTAGTGGGAAATATTTGCATTTTTTTATTACCTCTGAGATTATCAAGTATTTTTCCCTTCAAAATAGTACCTGAACCTCAACCATCCATTCCAGACATCAAACACTGGGTGGAGTGGGCGGGAGGCTACTAATGATTCCTCCGACGTTCTGGAAGGCAGTCACATTTGTTCCTCTGTACTAAAGACACTCATAATGTAACTGCACATGCTAGGGGTATCTATTGAGAAACTAGGAGCTGAAAGCTTAGAAAGTATGATACGTGGTGTAAAAGTAGGAGTGATGACCCTAAGAACATTATCAGGATAAAGCCACATGTAAAAGTTTTAGCATTTGTTAACTTAATGAGAAATAAACCAAAATGAAATTTTATATGTGTATGTGTAACCCTCAATTAAATATTTAATCTTAAGTATGGTGATGTAAGTTAGAAAGCTGTAACTACTATTGATATCTGTTCCGTACACAATTATTAACTCATTTGTACTCAATGACCTTAAAGGCCTGTAAGACTGAATTTATTATCTTAATGATACCGACCAGAAAACTCAAATTCATAAAGTAAACTTAAATAGCAAGGCTGGAACTTGTATCAAATACTTGTGGAAATCTAGACTCAGCTCACTAACACAAAGGAGCTAACTTCCCCAAGTAAATCAAATCTCACCTGATCAGAATCTCCCAACACTTCTAGACTCTGTTTGGGGCTCTACTATGTTCTGAGCCCATTTCTAGGCCTCTTACACTCTATGGGAGAATATAAGGAAAGTGCCTACCTTCCTAGATTTAGACCTACCTGCCAAGTGAACTACTGCACTAACAGGAAAATAAATAAATAAATAAATAAATAAATAAATAAATAAATAAATAAATAAATAAAAAGGAAGGATAAGGCCAAGACTAGGTAGGTGCTTCAAAGAAAAGGACTAAAACAATATTCAAAACATCTTACTAACCCATGATTAAGGAAAATTCACCTTAAGTTTTAAGGAAAACTTAAAGATGTAAGTTTCACATTTCAAATTTGGTAGTATTATTATTTGGCCAAATGAGTAACAGATGATTTTCTCGATTACTGAAGTTTATGTAAAAAGAATAGAAAATTTAAAAAAAAGTCTGTAGTTCATCAGTAATATGTAAACAGCTGCAGTCAGAGCACAGATGTGAAGAGATAGGGTTAATCCTTGCCATACATGGCCATGGGGCCACAAGTGAGCTGCTCTGACGTGTGCTGGTGCTTTAAGCTCGGAGAGTCCGTCATCAGAATCACTAGCACTTACACCATTTTATTTATTTTGTGTCTGAAGTGTCTTCCATATATTAACTCATTTAATAATTACTTGTGTTCACTGAGTGAATATCACACTGTATTGAATTCATTGTCAACATTATATGAGAGTTGCAGAGCAGTTAGGAGCAAATCCAGAGGTATTACAGTGAAGATTAAAATACAGAAATCTGAGTTGCAAAGTCTGTGTGCACCGTTTCTCATCCTTACTTGGAAATGTGAAGTGTTACAGGTTATTTCTAAGATCTCCTTTTTTTCTCAAATGTAAATAGGCTAATATTATTTAGAATAAAGTTGTGCTCCTGTTGATGCCTAGTTGGTTAGAAAATGTTAAATCCTTAACATTATACTAATGTCTGATCACTGTTGTTCTAACTGAAGGCTGAATCCCTTCCTTTGGCGAACAATGCAATATTACAGTTATAACTAGTAAACATTTTAAATGATTTCTAAAATAGAAGGGTCAAGAATATACTTGATGGTAAACATTTGCTCAATAGAAAAAAACATTATCAAATTAGTTCACACATAGTTTCAAATGTTAAGTTCCAAATATTACAGAGTATTTCATTGCTTCGGCTATGACTTTATCAAACATATCGTGAATACCTGGTTTGCGTACATCCTCTCTAGTCACGGATATAGAGAAAAGTGGCTGTAGAGAAAATACTAAAATTTAGATAATCATCTTAATAATTATCTCCTTTTAGAGACATTTTATTTTAATTACTAGCATTCATGATTTTGGCATGGTATTATATAATCATCAAATTAAGGACTTCATTTCTTCCAAGCTCTGGTGGGCAAAATACAGTGGGCCAGCCCTTAAGAGACTGTTACATCCGCTTCCTCACTCTATCTACTGTGATCTCAGTCTCAGCCCAGACCCCTTCTATGTTCACATGGAGGGCTGTTGTAACTTCAAAACAGCCTTCTCACCTCTCCTTTTTCTAGACTTTTATGTTGTTCAATCTCATGTTATGTGCCTCTACACCAATCTTCACTGTATCTTCATTGTTTTCAAATAAAATCTAAAGTTAAGAACAAAACCTATGTGGTCTAATGACAACCTGTTCCCTCAGCCATCTTTGTGGTGTGTGTGTGTATGTATATGGGTGTGTTTGTAAGTGTGTGTATACGTATAATGTATGTGTGTGTACAGGTATGAATGTGGGCCCATACAGAAACCAAATAATGTTGGTTGTTTTCTTCTATTACTCTACATTGTATTCTCTTGATACAAGGTTTGCCACTGAATGTGATGCCCACCATTTGGCTAGAGTGGATACCTTGAAACTTCTAGAAGCCACCTCTCTCCGGTGTTTAACAGGCATATAGAACCAGCCATGCCTGGCTTCTTTGTGGGTGCTGGGAGTTCAAGCTCAGGTCTTCGTGCTGACACTGCGAGTGCTCTTCTTTATTGTTCTGGCTTCCTAGACCCTGTCTTCAGCCATGTATAAGCAGCAATGGTGATTATCATTATATATGTCAGGCAATTTAGAAGCACTTTATATCTATACTACTCAGCTATCAAAGGATGTGGCTTACAGACTTGCAGTTTCTACAACAAAGTTCTACAAGACTATCACATCAAATCCAGATTCTGACGCAGAGTCTTCTTAAATGCAAAGCTTTTGGTCCCAACCATGCTCTGCTCCCTCCCAGATTCCCCAACATGCATCTTTCATCCTCTCCCATCTAGCCTCTTAGGCTCTACCCACTATTCTAGGTTGACTTATGTCAACCCAGAAGAACATTACAACCTTTAATCACTTGCGGAAGTTTTAAACGTCCAGACAAACCGCTGTGATTTACCACTATAACTTGTTGCTTAGTTCATCTGTGGTAGGACTTAGGCAGCAGTAGTTTTTAAAGTTCACTTCTTTCTATACTGTCGCTAGGTTTGGGAAAATGCACAACAGAACTCGATTTTATACAGTAGCAGTAAATGACATGGGACTTCTATTTTCCCTGGCTCCAAAGATTATTATTATCCTATATAATTGTCTGCCCTCGGTGTGTGAGTCCCTTGCACATGGCAACCGTGGCTTCCTTAACTTAGTGACTGACATGTGTCTAGCATCTCAACAACAATTTGTATAATAAACACATTCTGAGTAAAACTTGTTGATTATGCTGAACAATATTCTGCAGGAATTATTAGTGTTAGGCAATTTATGAAAATTTACATTTGAAGTTTCTAATGTTTCTCACTCTACAGAGAAGTGTTAACTGATATGTGAAAATTGCTAGCACATACAAAGTTTCAGGGCTCAGAACGGAGGGAAGCAGAGAAGTTGTTGTTATCTCCTGTCTTCAGATAAAACTACACATGTGAACAACCACCATTTTAGCCCAGTAAGAGACTCTATTTCTCAATGATTAATTAGTTTATCATTGGTAAATTAAAATATCATATTACTTAGTAATTAAAGTATAATATTTAATACCATTTATTGGGAAACTTATCTAATGCTATTATTAAAAGTGATATACCAATCTAATGTGATGTGTTATCCATACAATTATTGAGAAATTTTTTTCAGAAAATTTTTCCATAATATTTTATTAAAATTTTTAAGAATTCAAATGTCTATGTTTTTTCTATTATGTGAAGAATCTAAGCTCCAGTATTGTGAGGAGCGAGTCAGTAGGGGAATAAAATACATAAGAATATAAGGAGAATCTGAATGCTCACATAATAAAAATTAATCATAGTGAATTGCTTTGGGGAGAATCATACACTTGACCCACATTGAAGACTGAAATATTAATCCTTTTCTGTGACAGAGATCAAGCTTCCAAGTCGCTTTTTATCCTCCTCATAATAGAAGCAACAGTTGTAAACCATAATGTTATAGTTCAAACAATGCCCCCCCTAAGACTTCAAATTTATTATAGCATTCATCTCTAAGACAAAAGACCTGGTGTAGGAAAAAGCTCTTTTTAGCAAAAAGCATGGTTGTTATTTATGGCTCAGATGCAAAGAATGAGTTTGGGGAATTTATCAGAGATGAAGGTATGAAATGTTTTAGCTTGTTCTCTCTCTAATCCATAAACCATTTTCTCAGCCACCCAAGTGAATTCTAATGGAACAAGAATGATGAAATAATATTTTCCTAGCCCTTTAACACTTTTTCTTCTGTATAACTTTCAGTGGGATAGTAAGAATATGACTTTTTAAAGGATAACATAAGAAGGATATAAACTCTACTTTGCAATAAAATATGATTTAGCCTCACAGGCAAAATTTAGCATTTTTAACAACTTAAACTTTTATATATTTAACTCTGGACACCCCTGTTATTACTGCTATTAGTCTTATTATGTCTATCATAATCAGCATTGCAGAAGGTTATATTCCCAATAAAGTAATTCCAAAACTGTAAGCCTCAGGATTGCCTCTAAATCCCACATGAATTCATCATGATGCTCAACCAATTGAAATATTTTTAACCAGGAGCTATATATTCATTGTCACAATTTCTGAAATAACACTTGCCATAATCAAAACAAAGATAACTTATAACCCATTTAGTTTCTTTCCTCTCTGTCTGAAAGAGTACGAATGTAAATAAAAAGGTCCAGGAGCTGGAATGTAGTTTAGTGAGAGGTCAGATCGTTTGCATATCTTGAGAAGGCCCTTCATTCAAAGAGGAGAGGACTGAAGGGACAGGAACTTGAGAAGAGAAAGGAGAGGAAGGCTAGCCCCTTACTGTCCAGCCAGGGAGAGCTCCCATATAAGTGTGAGATACCTCAATATCATTACAATCCATTCATCATTGTAACATATAGATTTTCTAAGATGAAAAGAAAAGAGGTGATAAATGTGATTGGAAAAATATAAACTATATTGCTTTTTCCTTCAAGAAAGTAGGATGTTTATACAGTTTATTTTCTTATCAAAGTTCTGTGCTCACTGCGTTCAGTAAGCCAACTATACAGGTGTCATTTTTTTTCTTTTCTAATTCAAAATGGACAGGCACTCTATCAGAAGAAAATAAAGCAGCTAGAACAAAATATAGAATAGTCTTTAATCCATAATCTTTTCATGATCATTCTTTGGTTTGCATGATATTACTTCTATTGTTGGCCAAACTGCTTTTAAATGGCTCAAACAACTCAGGGAAAAATGTGAACTGTATTGGGAGAACTTTTAACATTTAATTTATGTAACTTGAAAGAATGGACTCCCCTTTCTATTGCAACTCTGTTGAATGTGAGAGGACCACTTAGTCTTTCTACTGTAAAGCTTTGGCTCCAGTACCCATCTGTAGGAGGATACTCTATCTTGACCTAGGAACACAAGTTAATTTGTTTCTATGAAGATGCGCTTCAGTTATTTTGGTTGGATTAATGCATTTTAACTTAGCATGCACAAGGAAATGTGAAAAGCAATCTGTAGAACCCTGTGGGTCTGTTTCAGGTTAAGACAGACAAGAAATCCGGTGTCAGGGGAGGGGGCAGTAACTTTGACATGTGCGTATAAACATCATCCCTAAAGTCCCAAATGTCTTCACAATGCCTTCTACATCTGATACACTCTAAACAAAATATTTAACCTACAGTTCATTTCAGCAGACACGGTTGCTAAGAGTGATCCTTTTCCTTTTAGTACACAGAGTTGTGCTTCTGAAAATAGTAATTCTCAAATCTTTGCAGAATCAAAACACCTGTGGAACATATTTAACGCTCTTTGCTTTCAGGCTCCATCAAGTGTGAGACTCAATACTTCTAAAATTAGACCAAAGAAGTACATTGTTGATTACTACCAGACTCTTCAGTGGATAATAGTGTACATTGGTGAGAGTCATTTTTTCTAAACTACAGGAGTTATTGGCATACAGTTTTTGGTTTTGTTAATAGATGCAGTAAAAGATACATTTAAATTATGAAGTAACTTAGTTTGAGTGCTCTTGTGAAAATTTATTCTTTGTATTTTAGGCATAAAAATAACAGTTCTTGAAGACTATTTCAATTTTAACTTTTTTTATGCAAGAAATGATATTCTTTTAAAGTGTTCCAGACAAAATGTATAAGATACTGATTGGAACTTATAAGAGGTCTACACATAAAGGCCTTTAACAAAACAGCAAATGACTTAAATGGAAAAATAAGGAGCCTAAATTTTACCCTCCATTCTTTTCTACAGACAAAATTATTTTTCTCTGTAGGAAATGGCAAGCTATAATACGTTATGCTTTGAGATTCTAATCAGAAACCTATAAACAATGTATAACTTACAAATGCCCTTCAGTATATTAGAGTATTTTTAGTACGGCGTTAAAATTTTAAATCAATGTCTGTCATTCAGTCCATATTATTTATCTTCAATTTCTCCATATTTTAAATGTCACTGTGTCATATTAAGCAATAAAACGTTTAAAAGATTGTAACCTGAACCTAGCGAAATGCATTTGCATTGCTGGGCCTGAAGTCCTTGCCACTTTATGTTTTCAGTATGAGAAAGTCTTGCTCTGAGCTTTTGCTCACTTACTCCCTTGTCACAGTGAACTTCCTGTCTTCAGCTTCTTGAACGTATCAACAAACCACAGTGTTCTCTGAAGCCCATCTTAATAGTAAACAAGTGAAATTTATACCATTTGCCAGCTGAATGTTCTATCATTTCTGTCCAAAGGTGTTCGTGTGTGTGTGTGTATGTGTGTATGTGTGTACCTATATTTACACTGTCCTATATAATCTGTCCTAACTTGGTGGAATTTTCTTCCAGTCAAGGCTGAAGTAAATAAAGAGAAAATGTCCTCAAAGATGAAGTGACTTTATAAGAAATGATGCTGGAAGTGGGACCCAGGAGCTTGAGTTTCAAAAGCATGTATTTTAACCCTGAGCTACATAGCGAGATCTCAGTGAATTCTATATGCATCAAGGTACAAAATTCAGCTAAATTGCATAACAGGCATTATAATAAGAAAACTATATCAAAATGTGCTTAAGTGATAAATGTGATTTATCTTTTAAAATGTTCCCCAATCAATATTATCATTAACTTTTATCTCAGAGATAATATAAATTCATATTAAATAAGGCTACCAAATTTCATGTACTAGTGACTTATGATTCAGACTTCTACAGAATACTGAGTACCAGGATTATATGGATTTTTTTGTGAGAACATTATTTTTGCTGTAACCCTATTCTCATTAGAATGGAATTTGTGTTAATTTCCTTGTACTAGGACTTACTAATAGGATTGCTAGCAATTATTATACTGAAATGAAATCAGCACAAACTATTAGATCTGTTTAAACAAGTTAAAAATAAACCTTGATTAAATGTTCTTTTATAAGAAGCTGCTCATTAGGGCTACATGGCCTTCAGAAAAATTGCTGTTTCATTAACATCAAAGAATGGACTGAGTTTAAACTTGCTCAACTAAAAGGGAAGGTAGAAAATAAAGCTTAAAATATTTTGGATAGTGAGATTTTAGAAGTAATCTTTATCTTAGTTCTTTGTTTAGTCGTTATAAAGAAATAAGCCATAAGAATGAGAAGGATGAATATTAGGGATTACAGAGAACATTATCAAAAGAAGCAAAAATATCTATTCTAAACGATATGATTCTTATAAGTTGAAACACAAGCCAGACTTATAACAGTCGCTTGGACATTTGAATGCAAACTAATTTACCCATTTAAGTATCCTTGTATTTATTTTTTTTTGAAAAAAAAATTATCAGTACCTCTTAAACCAGAGGAGAGCTTGTAGTACCTTATAGAGTACTCAAGAAGGAAGTGTGACAATCCAGAAACAGAAGTAAACTGTCATCTATTACAATGAATCAGAATGCATCTTGAGCCTGAGTATATAAAAGGTATTATGTTTATGATAGATAATAATTATTTTAAGAAAACTGTTTGGAAACTGTGAGGTAGTTTGAATATGGTTCTCATAAGCAAAGGAGAATTTGAATAAAAAAATGATTTTCCACTTTGCTAGTACTACACCATACATAAACACACACACACACACACACACACACACACACACACACACACACACGTTTGCTTCCTATAGGGAAAGGTAACCAAAGTAAGAAAGTAAATGTTAGTTCCACAATATCTTCACAGTTAAAGATGGATGCATAATAATATTCACCAGACTTGAATCGGAACCCCAAGAAAACACATTGATCTGCAGAGGTAAAACTTTTTTAAAAACTGTGCAAAACACACACAAATGCTTTGTTGCTGTTAGGCCTGCTTACAGTCTTAGAAGGAATTCATTGTCTATATCCTAGTATGCTTAATTATGAAATAATTTCATCAAACATTGAAAGTAGCAATAGAATGACATTTAAAGTTTATTAGATATAGAACTGCTTAAAAAGTAGAATTACCACACGTAAGGGTTTTTCCTAAATAATGTAGTATCTTTGAATCTATGTGTTATTCTAAAAAAATGACTACTATGATTTAATAACATCTTCATTAGATTGATATCCTCCTCAATAAACCACCAACGAGCCCTTGCAGGAAAATGGATATGTTTATCTCAATAAAATAAAATACAAATCTTCTGACTTAAGTAATTCATATTTTGTATTTAAGCATACTAAGATATAGACAATGGATTCCTTCTAAGACTGTTGCCTTTTGTGGCCTAACAGCAACAAAATCACACTTTTTTTGCGTGTGTTTTGCACAATTTTTAAAAGTTTAACCTCTGTAGATCAATGTGCTTCCTTAAAAGACTTTAATAAATTAAAGTGCAGAGAGCTTTTTTTTTTTTTTCCACCAGGCAGAAAAAGCTGATGAGACAGGTTTAGTTTAATCTCAGGCAATAGAAGTCATTAACCATTCTCTCAGGGATTAAAATATAGCTTGCCCTTTTCTTCCCTCACTTATCATTAGCATCACTTTAATCTCCTAGCGTTTCACACTGCTATTTTAATCATTACTTACTGCCTTTTGACAAGTGCAGAACATGCTTTTTCTCATTGTGGCAATATCCTGGTTTTAGCTGACAAATGTAGGACATAATGTAAAAATATCAAAGTGACATCTCTTAAACACACCTTCATCATAAAAATCTCTAAAGTTACAACATTCCTTTGTCTAGCATCTCCATGAAAATTATCATTTGAAAGGTTTATATCTTAAATAAAGGGGGAAAAAAACCGTTTGCTTCTAAATACAATTAAAACTAGTTTTAAAAAGTAATAGGCTCAGGAAACAAGATCTGAAAATAGGCCCAGAAAAGCGACTCATTTTTTTCTAACTCCTATGGCCGAGAAATGCTACATATTTACAAAATTAGCATGTTGTTTCAGTGTAACTTTAAATTAAAACATTATATTTAAAGAGCTGCATGATTACAGTTTGATGCACATGATCCTGGAGAAACTGTAAGTACCTTAGACTGAGCTGAAATGAAGTACTATAGGCATTCTGTCTAATTTTATTATTTTTTAGAATAGCTATTGGGTTCTGAAGATCACCAGATAATAAGTGATTCTTGGAGAAAGTGTGAATTAAAAGAAGAGTTAACAAGTGTATTAGCTTAGAACAGCTTGAAAACTTACTAAGAATGCTACAATCAAACCTACTTGTAGTTCCTAAATTGTTATTTGGAAGAAAACGAAGACCATGTGCTATTTGTTACTTCTTAAGAATCTGTTAACATCTGCTTCAATGTAGGGAAACTCTTTAATCTACCTAAACCTGAGAATGATGACATATTTAAAACAACTCTCTTGGGATACAGAAATTTAAATTTTGTATTCTTTTTAGACATGAGTATTATAGTTGAGAAAATATATGTTTCTATATACTAACATCTCTATAATATTCAACAGTAACTTAAAGATAACTGAAACTGAAATATTTGATAATTATAAAACCTGACATTTTAAACTAGAGCACTTTTTTTTTTGGCGCTGATCTCTCACACTTGGCCCCAAGCCCTTTAATCTGGTCCATCTGTAATGATCTCACAGTACTTTCAAGCATTATTTAACTGTAAGAAGAAAAAATATGTTGCTCTATATGTTTCGACAATAAAATCCCTTCCTAAGCTTCACAAAGCAGAACAATTCATTATTTGATCTCTTTCCAGGTTCAAAGTCTGTCTTATTACAGTACTTCAAAGAAATATGTAATCAAAGACAAACAGCTGTGAAAACAATCTTTTATTACTTTATTATCATTGAGAATATATCTTTGCAAGAAACCAATGGTAATGGCATACAAATAATCTTCATAAAGGTTGTTGTTTTGAGTTTGTTCACAAACTGTGCTCATTTATTTTAAGACTGCAATTTTATTCCCTATAAATAGTACAAAGTCCATTTGTTTTACTGTCTGCTCCCCTAAAAGCCACCAAAAAGAACAATGGTGACTAAAACAAATTAGTGCTGTGCTCTAATATCAAACAAATGTTTTTAAAAACTGATTTCCAAAATGATAGTCAGTGATGCGACCCTCCTGGGTTTACAAGTGCCTGCAGTGAGATTGCATTTTCTGGAGTACAGACTCATTGGTGATTCCCTCAGCTTCGTGGCGGTATATGCGGCTCCATTATCCTCTCTATATATCAGATGGAGCACCCACATCCCATCTGAATACAGACACAAAACCAAGCCATTGCTTGCCTCATTGGTATCTCTGCTGTCCACGCCATTCTCATATTCTACATAGTACATAAATATGGTCCTGTATCTATTTCATAGCATGGATGGTTACTACTATCAGCAGAGTAGAAACGCAATGTGATGCCAAATGCTCTTTGTATGGGTATGACTCCCTTGTTCTGGAGAATTAGATAAAACACTGTAGGTGTCTGGATAGAAGCAATGATGTTCTACCATCATTCCTGTAACACAGAATGTACAAGTCAAAGAAATAAATATCTTTCAATTACCTATTATATAATAGAAATGTTATATGGTATTACCTGCTCCTTTGGCTAACAACTGTCTAGAACAGCATAATTGTCCAAACAGAGAGGTGAAAACACTCAGTTTAAGAAGTTAAGAAACTTTTAACTTATTCCTGGATTAATGTAACTTCTAAGGTATGCTACTACCTTTTTTACTGGTCTAAAACCGTCTTTCTAGACACCCGTCCTATACTAGTCTTGAAACATACAATATTTGCTTTAAAAGTCCCACTTTTCTTTAGTAGACCATAAGTCATGATTACATCAATCAAGGACAAAAATGGGTCAGTGCACCTCTCTGTGAAACTGATTTAGCAGAGATAGGACATAGATTAGGTGCATTCCTTTCCAAGCACAAGGGTCTCCATTTGAGTCCATGAACCCATGGGAAAGAAAGCTTAGCAGCACAGCATACACTTGTGATTCCACAGCTAGGAAGGCAGATCCCAGGGACCTTCTGGCTAGCTAGCATCATCTATTTGGCAAACTCCAGAGCATTCAGGATTCAGGTACCCTATCTTTAAAACAAGGTGAATGATACCTTACAAAGAACAATGAGGTGACATCTGAACTCCAAATGCACATGAATGACCTGTATAGACCTGTGCATGCATGAGCAGATGAACAGAGTGAAACTGACCATGTATCAGTTAGATACACATTCATTTTTAAGCATTTCCAGAACTATCCAAGGCTGGGGCAATATGGTGTCTGTACTATCAATCTTACCCGAACAGAGAGTTGACTATACTGTAAACGTGCTACATTTAACAGATTCATAGAAGAAAGTAGACAGATACTGACAATAGTCAGTGTGATGACGACACAGGCAAATGTGAGCCTGGAAAGGAATTAAAAAAAGGGGGGGGGGGACGTCAATTCCTACTTTGTGAATAAAATTAAAATTTAAATGGCCTTTCATTGTCTTAAAAATTCTCTCTACAAACACATAGGTGCATACAAAATGGACAGTCTAACAGAACACACATGCTACCAGCATATACTTCTATTTATTTGTAACATCCTCTTAGTTGAAAATGAGAAGTCTGACTTGACCAGTTTCACAGACTTCAGTCTGAATTTTAAGGTTATCTGAAGGACATTGATAAAAGACAGGGAAAAGACCAGAAGTAAAACAGGTTGTGCATCGAACAAAGTCAGCATAAATTTTTTGTTATTGAAGATAAATTTAATTAAAACTGAGGCATCACATTAATTCTCATATTGGTAGAGCTTGTCTCGGGACATTGAAAGAAACAAAATGAGTTCTGTAGAGTCTTGATCCTTGGTAGCACAGCTAGGTTCAGTGGTACTGGTTACTAAATAAGCAGGATCAGAATCGGAAATGCATGTAATGCATGACTCAATTTCCATAAAAGTTAATTTCCTGACTTTTCAGTTTGGTTGCCTCAAAAGTTATTCAGCAAGGGAGGCAAAACAAAGCCAGTCAGTCCAGGATTGGAATAATTAAGCAGTAATTTGACCAAATATTTCCTTCCTTCCTGGGTATTTCTCAGAGTCACTATTACATACCAAATTTTAGCAGAAATATTTTAATGGGCAGAATCTATAAGGGAAGTAGTTTGCAGTAAAATATTTCCCAATCAGGACCAGGAGCAACAATGTGAGGTCATATTTTATTGTTATTTGTAAGTTCAAGATAAACGTTGGGTTTTCAGGTCTTTAAAAGGTCAGATTACAGAAGTGAGAGTCATTACCACAAACATCCAATTACAATAATTTTAAGATAATCCAGGATTTAACATAGTTTAGAAAATTTAAAAAGTGTGATATTAGAAGTTGGGGTATTTAAATGTAATTGTTTCAGTAACACATTGGTTGATAAGAAATTTGGTTGTTTAATATTAGATCTGTGTTTAGAGTTTGGGTGATAAAGAATAAAAATAAATAACTGATTTTGAAAGTCCTATGAGCTTTCATATTTTGCCTTCATTGCAAATACGTCATTGATGAAATTACAGGGAGCTGCTTTGAAGAATTGTCTTTTACCTCTTTGAGAACAAATTCTTACATATAGTTTCATTTCTGAACAGAATGGATTTGAATGTTGCTATTCCACATTGAGATCTTAGTGTCTCTTTTACCTGTCAAATAAAGCCTCTCGTTTGTGGCATTAGTTAGTCCCCTCCCTCCCCCATTTTCATTCCTTCTTTCCTCAGGACAAATGCTTTGCATGTACCCTCACCTATCTAGCAGGTCTTTCCTTCCTTCCTTTCCACCTCACTGAAACCTGTCTCTAAGCTGCAGATGTCTCTTACATCCTGGCAGAACAACTGAAGCACTTCCGTTATCTTCTCCCGTGAGTGATTTTCTGCCTCAATAGTCCAGCAATAATATCATTTAATCCCTTCGTTTGTCCTTATTCTTTTTATCCATTACATACATTTCTTGTCCTATATCTGTCTCTGTAATTTTCATCCATGTGCCCAGAAACACACACCTGGGGACGCTGACACTTTCTAACGCGAGGCAGCACAATGCAGAGGAGAGACCTGTGATTCATGCGTGGGAGTTGTCATCACCAAGCAGTTTGCTAACCTCCACAGTGAGCATCACTATCCTCATGCGTAAAATGGGGATGCTATAGTTTATCCAAATCTTATGGTGATGGTTAAGATAAAATATACAGACCTTTTTTAAATGTTCAGGTTTCTCAGCCAGTGCTAATCAGATTTGGTGGCATTTGCCCTTCTAAGAAACTGGGGTGAATAAGAAATGATATGCTTTCAAATGTAGCCCACTGTCACCAGTTTGTGTCATGCTCCTTATAACTGTCTTGGCAGAAGACAAAATCTACACATCATCACAGGAATTAAAACTTCAGATCCATACTCAAGATTAGGAGACTAAAAGATATTTTCCCTTATTTTTGTTTTCAGTACTACAGAACATATAGAATGTTTACTATCTCCCCCAAGAATTTCACACCGACCATTTGTTTATGGCTCACTCTTCTCAACATTTAGTTTTTAGTATGTATAAATTTTCTAACTAATAAACTATAAAAATAAAAGCTTTTTAAACTGAATCAGAATTATGACTCAACCTAGTTACTACTATCAATGTACAGAAGAGGACCATTTATAATAAATATTAAATAATTCAGCTAGCATTATTTCATCAGTATTAGAAAATATTTTTGACGAATGGGTTTCTAATATTTTGATGTTTCATTTTCAGTTAACTCAAAAGGAACTGGTTATTCTTTTCTAACCTTTTCCTTAAGCATAGGGATCAAAGTCTTATTTATATTAGCAGATTTCTTCTTGAAGACTAATGAGAAGAATCACTAATTCTTCAGCTAATTTTCTATAGATTATGCTCACATAGCGTTAATGAAATGTCTCTAAATTTCAGAACAAAGTTACTCTCGAAAGTTCCATTTTAATGTTAACTTGTAAAAGATATAAATATTTCTCTTTTAGGAAATAACAAGCAAAATCACTTTGAATAAGGAAGATTAACTTATCTCATCCTGAAACTCATTGTCTATTAAAAAATATCTACGGAGGAACTGCGAGAAAAAGATGAGGTGAGTTAGGTAGGTGGCTCCAAAGTTCCTGACATGAACCATGATCAAGAGAGCAGAAGAAGAGAATCAATTCCTCTACATCTTTCTTTGTCCTCTGTAGACCTGCCCTGGCATGAGTGTACTCCTACCCCACATGCAAGCAAGCATCACACAGACACACACAGACACACACAGACACACACAGACACACACACACACACACACACACACACACACACACACACTGTAAAAAGTAACCTTAAAACGAGAAGATTCTTGCACACTGCTATGCATACCGTCTAATAATTTGGGATGTAAACTGATAAAAGAAGAAAAAGTTTCCTTTTCACTGCGCTCATGGAGGCCCTTTCCCCCTCGGCACCTCCTACCACATCTTCCCACTTACCTCCTCTATGTCTTCAAACTCCAGCAAAGCATCTTCTCTTCTTTGCTCTTTCCCACCTCTTTTTTTTATTATCATCACTCTGTTCATCTTCTTTATAGTTCCCCTGTGCTCATCCCAAGTTTTCAGTGGACCACATGAATTAGCCAACCTGACCTCTATTCCCTGTGCGCTACCAGAGAATTGACACTTCTTTTTGTACTGTGAACAAACTGCACCTCTGCATCAGGTCCTGGTCTAGAGTGGCGCTACACAAACGTTCTCTGATGGAGACAGTGAGGGGATGAAGATCGTGTGGATCAACTGGAAAGTATTTATTAAAATGTTCTGAAAATCCTAAAACACTTCTTATCTAATTCTTAACCTAGCCTGGGGAGAGGAGTCAGAGAGAAGAAGAGAGGTTGCGACAGCTCCTCTGGGACATGAGTAGGAACCAGAGGATGGAGACAACGGGTGGGGGGTTTACAGATGATAATAAAACACCCTAGAACTTAGAATGAGTTTGACAAGTCTAATGGACAGAGAAGTTCATCATGGCTACATGGCAATCCCTTCTCTGTGCTACAATATTTTATATTAACAGTTTTGTTTGCAAACATTCAAAGTCTTTTGGTAATTATAAAATGTATCTATTAAATATCACCATGTATTAAAGGGAGTATTTTTGGAAATCTACAGAAACCATCAAATGCAGGACTGTGATGATATTTGTATACTTTGTTTTCTTTATTGAACATTCTATGGTAGGCAATAAACTGATGTGTACTAACTGAATTCAGCTTCTTAGCTTCAGTTATGGGAAGTGAAATCAGTGGCTAAGATTTTTATCTATGACAGTTGCACTATACTTGAATTTTAGGCAATATGTAACATTGCAAGCTACTACTGTAGGTTTGGAAATGAGATATTTGTATTTAAGTTCTTCTGAGAAAGATAATATCTCTCATAAGCAAAGCAAACTGTGACCAAAGAAAACAAACTTTTTACCAACATCTTTCATGGCATTATCGTGGGAGGAATGAATAATAAGAGTGTGGCATTGACCTAGATACACACACACACACACACACACACATACACACATACACACATACGCAGATGCTATGCCTTAGGACCCAAATCAATAGATGTAAACACATGCATGCCCACACAAGCACACTCATTCACACATTTGCACAGAGTAAGAAATTATAAGAACATTGACAAAAATATTAGGGCACACAAGAAAGTTCGGTTGTAATATGTAGAATTAAAAATGACTGTACAAATTAGGTAATCACTATTAACCTTCTCATTCAGAAACTAAACTTACAAATCTTAGTTATACAAAATTCATTATGATATGCATTTATGAAAATGTCATAATGAAACCTAATACCTGGTAAACTATCTTAAAAATTAATTTTAAATAATTTATGTTAAATAGTCACACAGAAAATATGAAACAGAGTTTTCTAAAAAAATAAACAATATTAGGACCTATACTTATGTTTTCCTATTAAAGTATATACAGGCATCCTCAAAGTGCAAAGTCCAAAAATTTAAGCTATAGAAGGATTAGATTAATTCAGTAAATAGGTTTTGGTGCTTATGGTTCAAAGACTATACCATATGACATAAGGGAGAGATGAGAGAAGGATGTTCTCATGTCCCAACATCATGGCTCTCTGTAGACAGGGCACTAGAGAATAGATACCTACAGTAAATTAGAAAGGAATACAAGAGAAGTAACTAGAACATAAATAATTTCCTATGCTCTACTTAAGTCTTTTTCAGTGCTTGGATAGACAATTTCACAAAGTGTCACTGGAACTGGTATTTGAAGAGTCTGGAAAAGACAGTATGAAGGAAAGGCAAATGTAGCATAAACAATATTTTTGAATCTTTTTGTTGTTGTTGTTGTTGTTGGACTGGCATGAAAATATCTGTTCATATAAACTGTGCAATTTTTAGTAAGTATTGTGCTAGCTGAAAGATGAGTAAGTACTTTCAAATTAATAACGTACCCAACAGGTATTGGCATGAAAGTAAAAATTTAAGGTCAACAGAAAGGCTACTTCCTTTATGGGAAATAGAAATGGCAGAGTGAAATAGTGAATTTGACTTTTTACTTCAAAGGTAATAAACATCAGCAGTGTTTAGACTGGTAATGTCAATACAATCTACTAAAAGTCCACATGTACTAGCTCCAATCTCTTATGCTTAAGAAACTTGATCACTTCAACAACGTTTTTTGCGTGTGTAAGAGAAAGGCTGCCCTATACAGGTGCTCAGTAAACACTGTTAGCAAGTGATTGCACAGAAAACTGATTGAATGCTGGAACACGGTGTTAGAAAACAGATCAAATGAATATGGTGCTCACATGAGAAAGGAAGTGCTCTAGTCAGTATTATTATTTTAGTTCAGAACTAATACACAAAATGACCCATCTTTCCTTACCTCCATATTTTGTTCATCCCCTCCAGTAAGAGCAAGGTGTCTAGGTTAACAAAGTGGGACCTATCTATCAGTTTTGTGTCTCTCAAACTATTTCCAATTATTTGAGTTCAATCATTGCAATTAGATCACTTCTCTTAGAAGTCCAGTGCCCTCTTCTACCCTTTGCTTTATATTTTGAATTCCTCTAGACACGCTCATTAGGCGAGGAAAGTTTTGTCATTATGAAGGACTCGAAACAGAGATAAATCCCCTGAAGATTTTCTGATCTATTTCTTGACCTATTTAAAAAAATAATCAGGTCCCACAGCCTTCATCATAAAGAATTTTTATCAGAATAAAATACACTGATAAGTAGAAAAGCTAGCCACCAAATTATTTAGATATCCCATTCAAAGTCCTTGACAATGCATTGATCTACTGGTATTATTTTCTCCTGATGAGTAAATAAGTAGAGTGAGACCCTTTAGCAAAAGGAGAAAAATCTAATTTTATAAAAACGCAAAATGGAATTTAAGTAAAAAACATGCTAATGATGGACTGGGAACACTATACTGCAGCTTGCTTATAGTTTTCAATTTAAATAGTTATAAATTACAAAATTTCTGAACCACTAAGTACCTATTATAAAATTATATATATATATATAATATTTATTAAGAAATCTTGTTATATTTTTTCATTTGATATGACTTTATTCTATTTTTTACTAACTAGATAGGGAAAAGTCATGTAATCCTGTCCTTGTTGGTTTGTTAACCATTTAATGAAGAAAAAGGCAAATTCCATTATTAGAATATGTTCTCACTGAGCATGGAAAAAAATCACTTTGCTTATGGCAAACAAAAATAAAGCCATTTTTAAAAACATGTACTATTATAAAGTCAGTTTCTAAGAAGTTTTTAAGCAGTTTGGAGAGAATAAAGCAAAACATAGGCTTCAGAGTGGTATTCTTTATATGATTTTATTTATTTATTGTACATGTGCACACATATGCACAGAGGTCAGAGAACAATTCAGGAGAGCTGCTTCTCTCCTTGCACTAAGAAGGATTGAGAGATCACACTTAGTTGTTCAAGCTTGCTATCGAACAACTTAACTGACTGAGCTCTCTGTCTCCTGACCCCACGGTGCTGTTCTCTAATGATAACATTATCTGTTTGATAATGTTAATGTATTCATAAAAACCTTGTGTACTCTTGCAGCCAGGAGATGTTTTCAAGTCATGTGCTGCATCATTGCTTTTTACTATAGCTGAGAAGATGGTGCTGAGCATGTCCAGTTCCTGGTACAAGGCCTGCAAGCCCAGTCATTACTAATGGGAGGCATGGTTAGTCAAAATGCTCCCTCCTAATTCCTAAAAAGATGATGTCAACTTATCTACCAACATTCTTTTGCTTGTAACAATTCTGATTCCTAACATCTATTTTCTCTGTTTCTTTCTTGACCAACCAATCCCTTGCTACTTCCAAGAATATGTTTTTTGTAGTGCCTCCTTAACTCCTTCTGCCAAAATCCCCCTGTGATTCCTGAACAGAAATAGTCCTTTTCTTAATAAATAGAAGACAAGTACCAGCTATTTCACCATTTGTAGTATACCAAGGAAGACAGACAGTTGTGAGCCACAGCTTGAGGAGTGTGATATCAGAAATGATGAGAGAAAGGGCAAGTGAAGAAACGTGCCATTATGGAGAAAAGTTGGAAGGTCCAGAAAGGATCTGTGACTTATAAGCAATCCATCGGAATGAAGTAAGTTCTTGCCAAATAAAATATATGCTTAGGTAATCGATTTTAGCTGGAAAAACAAGACATGTTTTTTTAAAGCTCAATTAGCTTATACATATATACATGAAAATTTAAACCTCAAACAATAAATGAGCACTGTTGTTAATGTAGATGAATACAGCTTCCATATTTAGGACACTTTGAAACTGCAAATGTTGAGCAGATGCTATTCTTGCCTTTCATGAAAAATACAGAAATTGGAAATGGACAGGACTGTGGCAGCTCCAAAGCTACTGAGATTGAAAGTACATTGTCAATGCAAAAGCAAATTAAAAGAGTAATCTCGACTCTGATGACTCAAGCATGTTGACTATGCACACAGTAATCCCAACAACAAGCAAGAAGGTTAAGAAAACTCAATTCCTAACATACCTGAAAAAATGATATTCATGTCAATAATTAGCAAGACCCTTTTGGATGTATATTTAATCATGTAAAAAGGATTAAAGAATAACACAATGCATAGTACTTTTTGTTTGCTGATTATTAATAAATCTAACCTCTGTGCCCTGTGAAGTGAGCCTTTTTCCTGATATACAGAATGTAATAATTTATAAACTGTGATAAATAAAATATCTATATGAATTTCATAGAGGAAAAAGAGGTTTATATTGTTTCTTTTTGTTTATTGGGCCTGGTAAACTTAATTTCTTTTTTAAAAATCTGACCCTTTCCTTTCTTGACCAAGAAATTTTCTTCATCACAGAGTAATAGAGCCTGAAAACTTCAGCATCAGCAGGGAAGGCAGGCACTCCTTAGCCAGCCACTGTGAGGGAGAGAAAAATGCAATTAAGGCTCCCACCAGGGAGAGGGCAGGAACAAAACCTGCTTCTGCACACAGAGCCCTTTCTTCAGTGTGAACTACAAGGCCCCACATCTTGTTGGTGAGATGCTTGCATTTAGGACAACACACGTTCAGATTTTCTCACAGCAGATCAAAGTAAATAATGCAGGGGCCGCAAACAAAAGAGACTACTCCACTGTGCTTACATGAAAAAAGGATTACAGGGGACTTACAAGTGATTGAAGGAATAGATGACATTTTTTTATAAAACCGTAAAGCCAAAATCTTTAAGTACAGCTAGCAAACGAAGTCTAGATGCGTCATTTACCTAGAGTGACAAGCCACAAGTGGCTTCGCGTCAATGTGAAATTCTCTAAAAAGGATGATCTTCCTATGCTACGATATTTCTGTATCTCTGGTGACACATTCTTTTTTGTCCCTTCCTAGGATTGAGGAATTTCAAAGCCTAGAGTCATGACAACTGATAAAGGATGTCATTAAAGTTATGGCCCTTCTCAAATCAGCGCCAAAGAATATGCACAGCACTCCTTGTGTTGGAAAGACACAGCATCGCTCCACTTCCCCTCTCTTCTCCTGAGGACAGTAATCAGTCATAAAGCTGCTCCACTCCTTCATACCAAGCCAGCAGCTGGAAACGCCTCTGAAACATTAAATTTAGTGTGAACTCCTTATCAAAGACTAAACTTAAGATTCATGGCTCTGCAGACTTAAATAAGTGCTTATGCCTCTAGTTTGTACTCTGTTTCTGCATATAATTATCATTGACTTTTGAGCAACTCTATACAGGAAGACAGGCTCGAATATCATCTCTTACTGCCAAGTTGACTATTTCTCAACAAAGGAATGAAGTTCTGGAGGATCTATGTTAATAAGCAAAGAATAGATGTTAGGGCAACTTAATAACCAAAGGGAACTTCAAATGGAACTCTGTTTTAGAATCAGTTTCAGATGTGTAGTAACACAGTAGCCACCTAGAATTTAGTGACCCTTTGTTAATCATGTGTGTATGTGTATACATCTATGTGTGTTTATGCACACATTATATATGTGTGTGTATACATATAAACATATGTGTATATGTGCATATCTAGTGTGTTTAGACCTGTGTGCATCTGTGAGGGTTAATTTGTGTGCTATAACTGATGTGATAATTTGGCAAATGATAATTGACCACTAAGCTTTCATGATCAAGGAGTTTGGTTCAGCGATAGAGTTTCCTTAGCACATGTAAGTTACTGAATCCAATCCGTAAGACAGAAGTGGTAAAAATGGCAAAAATAAAATTAAATAAATACTGTCTAAAACTATAAGCTAACATCAGAACTGTCTCAATGAAACAGTGTGGACAGAACTTCAGGATTCTAAAACCCACAGGTGTGAGATCTGGTGTATTCTGTTATTTTACATAGATTATTTAAGTCTACTGGACTACTCAAACCACCCCTGGCCATGCCTGTTGTTTTTTATGTTCATCTGATTCTTGAAAAAGCAGAGCCCTAAACATTTATCTCTACACACATGAACTAGATCCAAGAATTTAGAATCAACACTGATGGTTTCTAAATTTAAAAATCAAAACTGGGAAGAAACATATGCAGTAAGTGCTATAGCATGCTTTAGGAAGACACATGCACACAGCCATGTCCTTTATCTCTCTGTGCAAATAACACTGTTGCTTTTGATTTGTGATAGCAACAGTTAAACAACCAAGGACATGGGGACAGGTATCAGTAATGTATCAGAGTTCATTTTAACCTTTCTCATGATATAACTTCTGAGAAGAGATGAGAAAGGTTTTGCAGTAACTTAAGAACTTGTTTTTGGAACACTTACAAGCATTCATTTGGAATATTAATAAAGTTAATTTTAAATTTCTATATGTCAGTTTTGCTTTCCTTCAACCATACCTTATTTAACAAAATGTAGTCTTCAGAAATCAAATAGAAACCAAAAAAATAAGATTTCTATTTAAATCACATTGAAAAAAAGAAATATCAGAGATTACTTATTGAAATTAACCTTCAGAAAAAGGAGCAGAAAGCAACCTGTAATCAGTCTAGAAACCTCCTTTTGCACACGGAAGTAAAGAAAGCAAAGTTAATCTTTCAGAACTTAAGACACAAACTGACCTCCAAAATTATTTTTTTTCTTATTTACTTTATGAAATATATAACTTAGTAGTATTGGGGCATGAAAGAAATACATGAAGAAATTGGAAGGTGTGATATTATATTTCACAACCCTAAAATCAGCATTAAGTTGTCAATGGTGGTTATTATATAGGTTCATTATTTAACTGAATATAAAGATTAAACAGCAGAAAATATGCAACCAAGTTTAGATACAAAACACAGATTAATCCTATATTGGACAAGACTTTCTTTCTCTTGGACTGATATGTCAGTATTTTCCATGTAGGGTTCTATGTCTGAGTCTGACCTGCATGAACCCATAAGTCAACACATACACATATTTCAAAAGTTTTCTTTTATAGGGTAGATATTTACATGTCCTTTATAAGCAGTTGTTTGTATAGCTTCAATAGTATCATTTCAAAATTAACATTAAATCTGTTAGGGACACAACTATTGCAAAGTAAATAGTAAAGAAAGTTTAACTCATTAGTAGAAATCTTGTGGAACATGTGTATGTGAGTGACTGTTGAGTAACAAGCTGGGGAAGCAAGAAAATTGCATTTCTTCATAGCATATTGCAACTGAATTAGAATATTGGGCAGACATAAACAATGCAATCAACTTCTTTTTTTTTTTTTTTTTATTGAGCTTCTATTTGACTTAGAATTCATCTGAAATAAAAAGGAAAGTGTTTCTCAGGATCTATTACATAGCAAGCCACGGGAGAGTCAATGTCAGTGCCGGCATATAAATTTATTAGTCTATAAAATTTGACACTCTCTTATTTATTCACAGAAAGGACAAATAAGATATTTTTTCATACTTACCAGAAATATCTGAGAGTGTTTATATGCCGCTCCATCTGCAGGATGCAAATAGTCAGAGCTGCTTTACAATTCAGTAGGCAACAGCCTGCTGAAGGAAAACAAATGACTCACAGAGTAACTGCTATTGAAATGCCTTCAGTGTGTGATATTAAAAACAACTGAACAAATAGAGATAAGGGACAAATAGGATTTGAAACAGACTTTTTTTCCTTACAGTGCAAAAGAAAAACAAATGAGTGCTCCACCAGAACCTATATATGCCTTTAGTGAGGCCACTGTGAAGGTTAGCATGTTTAACTGAAGTATCACTAGAGTCCCTTGAGACCCAAAGGGATCCATCCATTCTTTGGGCCAAGAATCACAATGATGAATGTGGAGAAAAACAGCGTCATCAACATGACTTTTCTCTTGGTGTTGATTTACAGTGATAGTTTTTGGCACAAGACATAATGCTTATATGCACAGATATATAATAAATATCTGGTGAGGAGAACACTATACTTAAAGGAAATATTTCAATTGTCTGAAATGCAGAGCACAACCTTATGTTTTTGTAAATTTATGTATACAAAATTTAAAACATAGTTACTGTGAGAAGAGGAGGATTACTTTAAAAGCAACTAAAACATATTATTGAAATATTTACTTCACTCAACTCAGACTCTCTTACGTAGAAGAAGTTCTAACATTATTGACTTTGGGAGTCAATGATGTTAGAAATTTCCAAGTAATCAAGAAAGTTAAAAATCTAAGGGACAAGAAAAGCATTACTTTGCAGTGATTATTTTTATTTTGGGCTTTGAAGGAAAGATGAAAGGCACTTTAGCTGCTATTTAGTAGGTGTTCTTGTTTTATTCTATGCCTGGATCAAAGCAACTATCTCTAAGTTTACAAAACAGTTCATAGAGGCCTTGAAGTATAAAATCTGCCAAACAAACTCAGATTATTAGGTCATGAAATGACCCATTATTTTCCTAGGAATAACCAATAACAGAATGGCTGACTAACATCCTGATGGGATGATGATTTCCAGACACTTCCCAAGATGGTGTAGATGTGTGCTCAGTTAATGAGCCAAATCTATCTGGAGTGTATGTATAGTGACCATCCTTTACTAGAATCTAAAGTCTTCAAATTGACTCTCCATGCTTGCTTATAAAACATGCCATATGTGAGCAGTCAGCAAACAACCTATTTACTGCTTTAGACGTCTGTTAAAGTTAATGAACATTATCTATTGATGCTAATGTTGAGCTTTATCTTTATAATCATTTATTTCATAATACCAGTGTGGAACTATTTATAAAAGTTATAACACAATACGTGAATTCAAATTTTGGTAGGTTATTTTACTAAATATTGAAGTTCTGTTTTAAAATTCAAGTTTTTTGTTTTGATTTGATTTTGTGTTGCTTATTTGTTTGTTTGCCTGACTACATCTATATATATACAGAGAAGCAGATTGTTCCAATGAAGTTTCCTGCTTTCACACAGTCAATACACATCAGGTTGAGGTCAACTGTCAGTCAGACTCTCAATAGTGCTGCTTCTCCCAAAACCAGTTACACTGTGGAGAGCTTGTTCTCAGTTCTGTTAAGGGCTACTCTGGCTGTATTTACTCCTTTGGCATGATTCTAAATGTCTTTGTCACTCTTTTTACATTTGATCATTTCAATTACTTTTCTTCCAGGCTCCTTGCTCTCTTCTGTTTGCTACTTTATCAGATTATATTACTAATATTATGTTAGCATTCCTTACAATTTCATATGTAGTCTGTCACAATGAAATTTTGCATAGGGCATAAACCTATTAAAAATTCTTGAATTACAAACATGCTATGGTCAGCTCTATAGCTAAAACTTGATTCAAATAAAAAGCATTAAATACAACTTAAGGAAGAACAAAGATAATTGTGTATTTAGAAGAGAAACAGAATCTAAAATGTCATACATAGAGACACACCACACACACACACACACACACACACACACACACACACACACACACACACACACACACACACACACGCATGTATGCACACACACATATGCCTAGAATCAAACCATTGGGAAAGACTCTAAAAGTAGCAATGATGATTATGAGAAAGTCCTTACAGTATTCTGACTATAGTGACCATTTCTATTTTACTCCATAAAAATGATACTATTGGGTTGATTGTATATACAATATACATTAATCTCAGAATTTAATTCAGTTTCAGAGTGCTTGTATAACAATTACAAAAGCCTGAGAATGATCAACAGGACCATGGAACCAAAACAACACAAACTAATCAAACAATATAATATTATAGCTACTGCCTTACAATAGTTGTATTGGATTGAGAGTTCAATCTACTTAGATATTTATATTTTAACTCATTGTCAGATTACACACTATTCATTAATAAACGAGCATGCTGCTACAAAATGGTGTACACTCTCAGTGGTAATCAGCCCTCAGTTTACCCTATAGTGCCTTCATAATACTTTTTTAGCCATTATGTGCTTTGCTAAGAGGTTAAGCAAACAACTGAATAAAATAATATCAAGCTACTGTAACTAGTAGAACGTATGTAATTTTTCAAGAGACTGAGAAGGGCAGAATGAAACAGGGTGGTAACTAGACTGAATCTCACGAAACTGAGGATTGCCAAATAGTTTAATCATAAGAATACTGCTTAAAGAACACTTATTTTGGAATACCTATGTGGTAATCTTCACTTTCATTGAACTCACCTCTTCAATGAAGAATTGTCAAACAACTGGGATGTATACACCTTCATAGTGCAACTGAAAGCAATGATAAACACAAGAAAGTACAGGTACAGTTATTAAGTTAGAGTGAAATTAGATTGGGGGGCTGAAGTTTTAAGGAAGAATGCCTCAGAACACACAAGAACGAAATCTCTATTACATTTCTGAAAAGATTCTTAATTTCTTCACTATACCTCATTTAAAACAAAGTTGAAGTCTTTTCGGAAGCTTTCAAGTTAAGGAGAAAATTCTAGAACCCCAGCTGATTCCTTTCCCATCTCAACATCCTTCCATCTAAATGTCCTGATCTCAAACTTCAAAACAACAAAAATCATAATAATAATTGACCAGGCAGTCAGTTGCTCCATTAGCTTTTGTCCTGCAAGGTTCAAGTGAGAAAACAGAATTTATGTAACATGACACAAGGATACACAGATAATGGGCAAGAAGGTTAGATCGAACACAAATCACCCTTCAAGTAGTGAGCACACTCTGTTCTCTCTCAGTTAATTTCTAAATATTATTTTGGAGAATCTTTTGATAATTCAGATATTTGGTAAATATTTAGAAAATATAACTCAATGCTTGTTATAATGAAATATAGGCAGCTTCCCATTTACTTTTCTTATTACAGGTAAAGAAACTAACCCTTAGAGCAGCTGTGTGACTCAACTAAAGACTGAGTGCTAAGGACGGGCAGGAAGAGGCTCTTATCCCAGACAGGCAAACCCAGCCACACATCTTGGAGCTCAGAACTAACAACTAATATTTATCCAGCGGTAGGACTCTTTATCCAGATTTCCCTAAGCCTTCCTACTCATTCTTCCCTCACCACTCCCCAGTGCATAGTTACACACAATGCAAGAGTCAGCCAGGACTGACCTAGTATGGCCAACCACCATGGCATCCATACCCATAGATAGATAGATAGCTATATAGATAGATAGCTATATAGATAGATAGCTATATAGATAGATAGCTATATACACACACACACACACACACACACATATATATATATATATATATATAGATATATATATATCTCAAGTTGCTGTAACTAGTAGAACTTATGTAATTTTTCAAGAACCTGAGAAGGGCAGAATGAAACAGGGTGGTAACTAGACTGAATCTCACGAAACTGAGGATTGCCAAATATATATATGGGTATGATCAATCATTATAACTAGAATCTGCATTTTCTGACCCTTTCAATCTCCTTTCAAAATAATAAACTATTTTAAGAGAAAATGTGAGAATTCTTTATGCTAATGTTTAAACATTCAGCACAAAGACTGCTTCCCATCATTTTAATTAGAAGACAAAAAAAAATACATCAAAGGGGAACTGTGTTTGAGGGAGTATAAAATTGTCTTCTAGCAAAAGTAATAATCATATTCAAGTCCTTGGAATCATATAGTTAGAATATAGTAGTATTTTCTAAGAGTTACCATGAATGGTTAAAGGAAATTTAGGTCAACCATTCTTTGAATTCACAATCAATAGTTTTTATGTTATTGAGGAATACAAGTGAGTACGGAACAAGATATCATCAACATTTCTATCAAAAATTATTTATCTAGAAGTATGTGCTTAAATTGGTTTCTCTATTTATCAAGAGAAACAATCAGAATATAATGGAAATCATTCTTTAAGCTAAAGACAAGGCACTAATGGGCCTCAATGCTTATGGTAGCTGGGAAGCCAGGAGTGAACTCACGTCCCAAGCCCTGCCTTGTAAAGCTTCTCTCAGGATCTGTACAAATCATTGCCAGAATGTCTGATATCCCCACATTGTGCCATGCCTGTATTCCTAGTCCCTTGTTCTTTTCTGTTTTTACTTCCAGGTACTATAAAAGACCTTCAGTCCCGCTAAGGAGTAATAGTCAACTCTGTCTATAATCTCACAATGTTCTCCTATTGAACTGAATTTGTTTGTTCAGAGTTTGTTCCTTCAAAAGAAGAAAAGTAAACATTCCATTCACTACTACATGCACATAATACAAATATAACACAGGGAGATAAATAGCCCAGGATAGTGTGCCCAATTGCAAAAATACAGAAAGGAATTAAAATTGACATCAACAAACATGGCTTCCTACTTTATTATAGGACATATAATTTTGTACAACCTATTTAAACCCTTCCAGAGTCAACATTACAACTCTAACATGGTGTTAATATCAGAATATTAGGATTAAGTCAAAATGTATGTACTTAGCCTAGCATAGAAACTGGTCCATGTGATTATAACCACAATAAATAATTCATAAAAACAACAAGTTATGCTAAATACCATGAAAACATTTTCAGATAAAGTGTGTTATGTAACTCAACAATTCCAGCAAAATTATGTTTGTTTGTTTGTTTGTTTGTTAGAACTTTAAGAATGTAATAGACATCTTTATCCTCGCACTCAGGAGCAAAGACAGGCGTAAATCTGTGAATTTAAAGCAAGCCTGGTCTATCTAGCGAGTTCCAGGATAGCCATGGCAACATAATAAAAATCCAAAAAAAAAAAAAAAGGATTATTTTTGTGGAATGCCTTATATCTGTAGACAAAATGATTTCAAGAAAAAAAAAAGTCCATTTAATTCTGAAAAGTACCTCAAAGTCCTATAACATCTTTGAGGTTTGTAGCTCTTAATGAAAAAGGTCAAACCATAGCTCTTGTCATTTTGGTAGTGGAATGCAATGAAAACTAAAACATACCGCTTGTGCTTTCTATTGGATAAAAATGAAGGAATTATTTCTTATTGACCCAAACTTCAAGCAGGTAAATTTTCATGATTGAAAAACCTTACTATTTCTTCTTCTTAGTAATATATAGCATACTAGTATTTAAAATTTGGTTAGTTACAAAGCTTTTGAACTACTAACAAATTTTCAGCATCAATAATTCCCACTGGAAATGCCATAACACATTTCAGCTTAATGATTTAAGGCCACTGATATTCCCTCCAGAATGATTTCTATATCTCCCAGGGCATATTTATTGTAAATGTGACTTACTTAGCGAGTATGCTCATGGGAAATATGATATTTTGAAATAATTATAAGGACTGGGGCTAATTAATAAATCACATAAAGAAAATCATACAAAAGAAAAAATAATCATATGGTGCTCTTTCTCACATCATATAGACAAGAAGTAATATGTCGTACAAATTCACAACATGGGAAGAGTATATAAACAAAATTATAAAACTTGCCTTCCTATTAGCTCTAAGAGTGTTTCAGGATAAGAAACTGGTTTCTTTTATTTATTGTCTGTTTTAACTATTATCTTCAATGAAATAAATTTATGATAAAAACAGAAGTCAGCTTACATTTCACTAGTAAAAAATAAGATTTTATTTTTTTGTTTTTATTTAATCAAAGGAAATCTCATAAAACCAAACTATGCACTTTTGTCCATCAATGGTTCTGTATACATTAGCAATTTTTCTCATTTTCCTATTTGAGGTATAGTAACTGTGATAGCTGTGGTAGATATCTTTAGTTTAATAATGTCAATTTTGAGGTTCTTTAAATAAGTGTGTGCTTACATGTACGAATAAACATACACATTCACACACAGTTAAGGTTTTGCTTATTACTTTAAATATCACCAGCAAATGTTGTCAAGTCCACTCTAAGGAATTTTAAAAAGAAAATGTGCTATTTTCACATGATACACTACATGAGAAGAAAAGAATTAAGCAGGAGACATTTAACCATAGTAAAAGTTAACTATGCAACTAATAAGACGATACCCATCAGATAAGTCTAGATGCCTTCTCCCATCCACCTGAACTGGCTCAGCCCTTAAAGGGTCAAAATTTATTGTCATTTCAGTTCATCGAATAAGTAATGTTTTTGCCGAACAAAACCAATTCCCAATAAATTCTCACTGTATTTGTGTGCCCTGATTTGATTTAGAGGTCTATAGGGAGACACCATTTGGTAGCATAGGAACACAGAGGGGTAGGTGATGCTGAGGAGAAGTGTGGATCATGTGCCAGAAGTGTTATTGTGTCAGGTTGATTTATTGAGTGAGCTTCACTTCACCGAATGTTCCGAGATATTTATTTCCCTAAAGGCTCTACAAAGATATGAACAGACCCGCATCCACAGATGTCATCATTGCTCATTTTACCGAGTCATGAAATTTTCTCAACTGCAATTTGTCCATCTAAATTGCTGTAACAGAACAATGTCAGTAGTAGCATCCTCCTTCACTACCTCCTCTATATGTGGCTCCGTTGCCAAATTCAGTACTTCTCTGCCACTTCGTGGTAATTAAAGTGACAGAAAGAGTTCACTGCAATTTCAAAAGAGTTTCCTCTTTCCAGACATTACTATGATTGTTAAATTCAATTCTGAGAATCCAAATGGAAAGAAACAACTTAAGGGGAATGAAATCAGCTTGGCATGGCCAAACTTAAGATGAAAGTATGTACAGAAAAGTAAATAAAAGAGAAAGCAGGCTGCCGTCACTAAAGACAGAGTTTCAAAAAATGTCACCTCTTAAAAAACTCCCATCAGCCTCAAAGGTAGTTAGGAAAAGCTTTCCTCTCTCCAACATCAAGCAAATGAAGTATGAAAACTGATTTTGGAAAAAAGGGTACTAATAAAAAGTGTGTGTGTGTGTTTGTGTGTGTGTGTGTGTGTGTGTGTGTGTGCATACACATATCTATGAATAATCAAAAGCACTATGTAAATTACAACAAAGTTTGTCAGAAACGTTTATAATGTCAAGCATTATGACTTATATATTTTCCATAATTTTTGCTCAAACCATCTTCAGTACATAACAGAATGTCAATACCTCTGTTAAATAAAGCTCCGTGCTTGTGCTCTACATCAGGGTTTTCAGGTTTACTTAAATATGTTAATATTTCTCATTATGCCATTAACAATAACCTTCATCCATTTGTGAAAAACATTTTGCCAGGCATGCACATAAAAAATTAGCAAGTGAAGCAAAATCACCTTAATTTGCTTTGGACCAGCAAATAACCAACTAATTTGCAGAAATCCCTGCCAAGCACTCATATTAAATGCTTCATGCTTATTTTATGACCTCTGCTGCTCCTCTCCTTCCTGGGCCCTGAATCATATGATCATTAACATATTGCAAGGTCTGAAACTTTTATTTTTTACATTCTTTAATTAATGCCTGTTTATAGAAGGCCATAGGACTTCAGATCCAGTTAATGAAACTTCGCTCCCCCAGGCCTCTGGGGCCCAATAGAGAGCTCTCTCCTCTGTTGCTTTAGTAGCTTTTTTCCAACTGTTTGTTTATACATACTTAATTGATCTCTTTAGTCCCAGAAGCATTCCAGAGACACAACCTGTTTTGAGGCAAGCTAAGTTTGCCCCCTTCCTTTATAAAAGCCTCTGATGCCCAAGGTTATCAGTTTTAATTTGGAAGTTGAAGATTCAGCTTTATTTGCACTGTCTAAAACTGAGAACTGATACAGGCCTCAGAGTGTTTGTTTTCACATCCAAATAGAGTGGAGGGATCACAAGTGCATACTGTATATAATTATTTTGATATAGAACTAAGTAATTACTAAATGCTACTATATCTTATTTTATGACACTGAATAAACACAGCTTTATAACAAGTTGAAAATAAAAACAAATCAGGCTGCCAATGCATGAAATGTTCATGGCTCTTCAATTTACATTTTACATATTCTCTATGACAAGAATTTCTATTATGCTATTCTCTTTTTTTTCTGCTATAATTAAATTATAAAAGTAATTGCCTGGTGCTGCACACTGCCGCAATGTCTTAATCACATAGACAAACAGTCTTACAATAGCATACACCATTTGCCACATGGGGCAATGACATTATTGTATCAGATGATATACCCAAGACAGATAGCACCTACCAGCTCTCACCATCCTGTTGACATGAGCAGAACAGAACATTTATCCAGCACACCCATTGGTACCTCTATGATGGATTTCTTTTAATGAAGTCAAAACAGCCTAACACTGCTCACATGCTGTGTCCAACTTTCAAAATTCGAAGACGATAAATCTGCAAATGTATATGTTATCCCAAGCTCCGACTATATGGTAGAAGAACAGGGAGAAAAAGAAGGAAAAAGAAAAAGATAAAGATAAAGATAAAGAAAAGAATGGAAAAAGGAAGGAAAAAATGAATGGAAGGAAGGAATAAAGGAAAGAAAGAAAGAAGGAAGGAAGAAAGGGAGGAAGGAAAGAGGGAGGAGAATATGAGCATGAGTTGTATCCTCTGTGAGGATGATGACTGAGGAAGAATCTAACATAAGATACTGATGTACTTAAGATACAACATAAGATACAACAGTACTCAGGAAGAAAGAAGGAAAGGGAGCCTGAGAAGGAAAATGTAGCGTCTGCACAGTACTATACAGAATAAAATAGTGCAATATGGAACACCAACCCGAACCCTAAGAGAAGCAGCCAGTTTTCTATATGTGGGTATCAGTGAAGTTTGGTTTTAGAGGAAACTAATATTTTTTAATGAAAATTAAGTCCCTCCTACTTTTTAAAGTTATTTAGTGATAAGAACACTCAATGTTTGAGGCAATATATTTTCTCACAACTGCCTGCAAGACAGGAAGATGCAGAAAATAAAGAATTGTTGGGATAGATTTCCCTAAAGTTAATAAAACTACGATGTTTCCTGATGCATCTAGACTTGATTCCTGAAACCCCATTTGTCTCAGAGCACTGAGAGATATTAAATGACCCAATATGATAAAATGGAAACCAGTTTTCTAAACTGCAGCTGCTTTATCAAGAAGCCTATGGTAAATTAATATAATTTTGCTGCTAAATTGAAATCTTTAGATACTCTCATTATTACATCATCTTAATTATTGATTATAAATTAATATTCCCTTTGAAAAGTAGCACATATGTACACAGGCCTACCATAAGCCCCAGAGACATTGCCAATACCCCACTAACAAGTTGGTTTTAAGAATAATACTTTATTTAAACAAATACAAATTATAGTTTATAATAGATAAGACATGATGTTACGGAGGTTTCTTGTGCACATAATGTGAATGCAATTTATGGATAAGGAGATTAATTTTTTCTTATAGTCTTCAGAGCCACATCCTCTTTCTCTTCCACACGCCATAACCTCTTACCCGCTGCCCTCTGCCTATTCTATCTCACTTCATGTAAACCAAATTCAGTCATTCCTGACAAGGTGTTCACGAGCTAAAAAGTCTTCAATCTTCACATAAATAAGGTGCAAATCAAATCTTATGATGGTATATTCAAGCTTTCAGGGTCTCTATTTGCCACCAGGAATGTCAGAGTTTAGTACCTACTAAGCCATAGATTTATGAGAAAATGCTTGTAGATTGACAAGCAATTTTGCAACAAATGCATCTTCGGTGTGAGATTCAGAGGAATGTTTAGGGCATGCCTAAATGATTTACTATTTTATACCTTTGCTCAAAAGGACAGTTCATATAAGTCAGTCCTATCTGAGAACTGTCAATCAAATAGAAACTAAAAGTAATTCCGAAATCATGATTTATTTTTAAAAATCCCAACATTATCTCTAGAATTCAGGAGTTCACAGGGCTAAGTGATCTACTGATAAGCAACGTTTGAAATGCTTTAATTGAAACAAGACAGATTACTTTCTTATTGAGATACAAAACAGAACATTTCTGATTACTTTGATTTAAGAGGTGCCAATATTTGAACATACGCAAAGTTTGAATTGTTTCCCATTTGCCCCAGACTTTAAAACAGAATTCTTTTTCCTAAGGTGCCACCTTTCAGGGCAAAGAGTTGTAATGAACACCTCCCAGTCACATAGAATTACAATGTTCTTTATCTCACCCAGTACTGAAAAAAATATAAAGGAGAAAGAAAAAAAAGAAAAGAAAGGGAGGGGGTAAAAAGGACTTCCAAAGGTTTGGAATCCTGAAACCTGTAAACAAAATCTGTGGAGCAGATAAAATTTTAAATGGCACAATGCAATTAAAGCTGAATTCAATTTGAGCGCACCCTGTCCATCTGTCAGAGAGAGACAAAAGCCGAGGAGCGGCATTACTGCTGAAGCCCTGCTCTTGTTAATTTGCTTGCTGAGAGATTTCAATTTCTAGGAAGTGCACAAATTAGTGTTCAGTCAGGGCTAGATCCTTAGTAAGTACAAGCAGATGGTGGAAATCAGCCCTAATCAAGTGGCCAAAGCCTTTTTTTCCCCCTGTCTGATTAAAGCATTTTAATCCTTTCAGATTGTCTGCTTTTTTAAAAAAATATTCACCATACTTTATTTTTCTTATATTCTAGGATGGATTAAAATTTACCCTATCAACATGACAGGAAAAAAAGAACTTTGAAAAATATATCAATGCCTAGCTAAATAACAAGTAGTGACTAGATTCATAGATCCATTTAATGCCTTGGGTTTTTTATATGTTAAATAATAGTCTAAATCAGTATTAACTCACATGCTAATATATATATGGCATAGTGAATCTGTTAATTTATATTACTGAGAGAGTTACAAAATGTTTTCAACATTCAAACAGAAAGCTAGCAAAAGTAACCAGCAACCAGAAAATGTGGTGTGTTATGCACATCTCCCACATCCAGAAAAGAAAGAAAAAGATGTAATTATTTGTGCTAATAGAAAATATTAGATATATTAATTCTTAATAAGGAAATTTGAGTAAGTAAAACTAAGAAGATCCAGTGACTAAGAGAGTTACAGTTTGGGGAACAATGAAAATAGATTAACTAGGGATATAAAATGATGTCATTGTCTTCAGAGTACAGGACAAATGGACTCAGTATCCACATCTGCAGGCCGGCTGAGATGCGCTCAAATCTCTAAGCACAGTTACAAGGCAGAGAATATGTGCCACAACAAACAAACAAACAAACAAACAAACAAACAAACAAACAAACCAAAAACACTTAAGAGACTTATACCACCCATCTAATTGTGTACATTTAATAAAACAGTTAATCCAAACACATCCTTCTGCCTCCATTTTTTTACATCCAGAATATATGCAGGCTGAACTTTTTCTAGTTACATGAAAACCATTACTGATAATAATCTTTGGTTAAAATTACAGTATCTGAACACATTTAGCATTGACTTTTTACATTCTGAAATATGTTCTTTAAATATGTATACATCAAAAATATATATACATCAATGAAGAATGTTTATAGGAACGGAATGCCAGTTTAGTATCTGAAAACTCTTTTGAGCAAGTGGGAACCATCTTATCCCCTGAAGATCTGCAAGATCGCGGGTGAGTGCTTCACATCCTGTTTAGCAATCTCATTACCTAACTGGTCTTAACAAACACCTTCTGAACGTCTGACCAAGTTTTACAAATGTTAATGCATATTTCAGATGTACTTGGTTTAACTAAGCTAGTGACTGAAGAATGTGAAAGTTATCTTCTTTGAGTGTTTATAATTAGATCTACAATTCTAAACTGAGGTATAGTTTATACAGTGCCAAGTTCAGACACAAGTGTATGCTTTATAAAGTTTCAAATTACCAGTTTAAAAAACGTAACTACTATACATGAGAAAAAATACCCCGAAGACAGACAGACAGACAGACAGACAGACAGACACACACACACACACACACACACACACACACACACACACACACACCTTTCCATCGTAAAATTTCTCCTTAAATTGTATCTAACCTTTTCATTCAAAAGATAATCATAAAAAATAAATGAACGCCACTAGACAATGATTTTGTGGGAAAGGGTTTAAATTCTGACAACGAACAGCGACACAGTCAGTTTAGCACAACTTAAGTCAGCTTACAAAACCTGGGAACTTTGTATTTCCTACCCATCCTCATAGCCAATCATGTTCAATGTAACTAAGCGTTGAAATCATGGCTAACTGAGCCTTTCTTGAAAACCACCCTTGGTCACTCCAAGCCTGTTAGAGACTTGGGCATTTTGTGACAGTTACAACCTGTTTGTGCCTAGGACTAAGCTCTACATAATTCATCACTAGGAAATGTAATTAGGCACTGAGCCAAGAAGGACACAGGTGTACAGGGGAACAGATTGACTTTCCTATCTGTTTTTCTGCATACTATTTTGAGTAACATGAGCCATGGAAAGATACACCCTTGAACCAAGTCCAACTCTTTCTTAATTACCATTGTCTTGTACCTTTCTCAGTCTATTTCACATTCTCCTACTTTGCCTTTCAATATCTTTAGAAATTCTTTGATGTTACCTGAGAGATTCTTGGCCTCTGCTCTTAAGGTCCCAGCCAATGCTCAAGGTCCCTGTCTTGACTTTAACTAAATTTCAACCACTGCCTGAGGAGGCTTCAACTCTCCAAAGCCCTTTCTTTGTTTGTAGTTCCCCAGCATCTGCCATTATAAAGAAATTCCATCTGCCAAGGTACCACCAGTGGTGTGTGAATTCCTACTCCAATAATCCTTTGTCTCCCACTTCAAACCAGGATTGGTGTTTCTCCTCTTCTTTTGATCCTTTGTATTGTTTTAGATTTGTGATATATCTAAAGCCCTACAGAACTGTGACCTACAAGCACTTATAAACTATCAACCCTACTCACAGAGAAATTTTATTCTGTTTGCTTATTTTGTCACCTTAAGAACAGTGATATTCTTTCCCTGTGATGGACCATCACTATATGACCCAGGAATAGTCAGCTAGATTAGTAATTTTCTAATTATATTTGCTCCATTTCAAGTGCTTAGTAGCCATATGTAGCAAATGGTCATTGCCTCAAACTACAATGACAGATTTTCATGCATCAGGAAAAGTTCTGCTGCAGAGCTCCACAATTGTCAATATAGCTCACTTTGAATTTGTGTCCAACAGTCATCAATGGGCAGTGAGACGCAGAACAAGGGAGTCTTCAAGACGACCATTTTGATAGTTTGGAGGACAAGATGTTACAAGCACTGGATGGTTTCAATGGCTGCAGAGTACTCCACATTTCCTTTCTGAAAAACCACGACAACTAGGCCAGGACGCTTCTGATACTTCATATATAATTAATAGTGGTTAAAGAAATTTATGTAGCAACTGTTTTGTAGAAACCTGAATTCACACTTTCAATATTTAAAAAGGCTGCTGTCACGGCTGGTAGAGATAAAATTAAACTCACCAGCTGTGGTTTGTTTTTTGAGGAAAACACATAATGTTTTATTTCTGCTTTGTCTCCCATCCTTGTAAATGTCAGAAAAACAGAATAGAAATATACTGAATTACCCTGGCTTACCGTTAGAGTTTTCTGAAAATACGTGTTGTTTTTGTTTGTTTTTATTGTGTTTTTAACTAGGTAGAAATTTGATCATTCCTAGTGGGATAATTTTCTCTTCTAACAGTGGCCTAAAGTGTATAATTCTTAAACATTTTTGAGCTTAGAAAGGTTATGGCAATGTTAACCTGATTTTTCAGTAATTTGTATATTCTTTTTTTTTCATCAAAATTTTTTCATTAGAGGATTATCAAGGATAATTTCTAAGGGATACATTTTTCAAGTCTTAAAATATAATTATGAAACTATTCCAAGAAATTTTAAACAAGATTATTTTAAATTGACCAGGCCTTAAGATACCAAGGTCAACAGTGTTTAGAAGAGACTTAAGTAGAATTTGTGAGATATCATGCATCTCAGCACTAGATTATATGGTTTTCTTCTCCTGTGTAGCATTGGTGTGATAACCTGGGACTGAACAGTAACACTTGGTTAACATAGAGTCCTCTCAGCTTGTAAGAGAAATAACCTTATAATTTCTTCTTTATTGTAAATAATTTTAAAATATTTTTCTCAATTTTGATGGTTTTATCTTGTGAGCATTAGTAATTCCTCTAAATAAAACACCTAACTAAAAATGTGGGCAATAAATATGCATTATATTAAGAATTGTGAGTGTCATTCTGACAAAATCGTATTATTTAAATCTAAGTGGTGTACCTGATGGTGAAAAATTTCCTAATTAGATTTCTCAAAGATGAGCATCAGCTCAAAATGTTATTGATCCACACCCTTGATCTACCTGCTCCCAAATATTCCTTTTGTATCTTACCATATTATCGTCATCCTTCTCGGTCAAAAAGTCTTTATGACAAGAGTGATTTATCTGACTGAGCTCCAAAATGATGGAATCCTTCCAAAACCTCATACCTTTTTTATTAACATACTAGAACTCCTTACTTGCCTCCATCAGCTGATGATGAATCTAGGGATCATAAACTGAGATGAGTTTCTATTTTCAAATAGGAAATGTGAGAAGGATAACATCATGGGATCCCAGGACACAGGAAGTGGATGGAGAAGATGGTAAGTGTTTTTGAATAGAAGAAAAGCAAAAGATAGAAATGTCTGGTACTTAAAAATTTTACCCAAGAAACTCCCTTTTTTTGTAGAAAAGAATGGAAAAGTGACATCAGGACCATTCTATCAACACAAGTACACTTTATGTTGAATTCACAACTCTCTTAAGATTCTAGACTTATATATAACAACAAAAGCATGAGAACAAGCCAAAATGTATTTGCTAACGTATTTATAGTTCCAAACTGTGGCTTCAGAGAGCCTCAAATAAACGTTACATCCTCATGCGTGCCCGGTACTTCACACGTTCAGCACTCCTGTAATTCTCTGTTGCTCTGCCGGTATTTATCACAGATTGCAAAAGAGAGGGGGAAAAGACAAAGGAGAGGCCTGAATATGTAAAAATAACAGCTGTTATTTGCCATTAACAATCGGAAAACTTTATAAATCTTAACAATTTCACACAGACTACAGAGGTGTGTGGGGGAGAGATAAAACTTTATTCTCTCTTGGCCGCAAAATATTTGTTTGTTGGCTTTTTAAGCTAAAATTTCCACTTGAACAAGCATTCCTGAACAGAAAGTTCTAACTGTTCACCACTGGCTACTCTTATCACATTGATGACAATATCAACATTAAATAAATGATATACCATAAGCTAAGAGATAAAAAGTATTTTTTAAGTTTCTATACATCATTACATTTTACTCCCATCCAAAAATTCAAAATCTTTTCCTGGTCAAAATCTCTGCTTTCCTTGGACATAGTGTTTTTGTCCTACCTTATGGATCCTGCCTAAATAAACGAAGCTAGAACAGGTTCACCTAACTCCAACCTTTATGTTCATAGTTGTCTCTTTAATGGCTTCCCTGACATAAGTATCAACCACGTCAAGTAATGTTTTCTAATTTCTTTTGAACTAAAATAGAATTCAATTAATGCATCTCCTCAGCTTAGCATTCTGACCCAGGAGACTTGTCTTGATCTAAGTAAGCATAGCTTTGTAAATGGTATCACTTCCTACCCAAGACCCAGGCATCAGCCACAATCACCAGTCTGTCTATGTCAGATAGATGTCAAATTGCGTCTGCTAATAGACCTACTTCTTTGAAATTCTATTCTTTCTGTTGTATTTTTAGAAATTTATTTCGATGCTAGTTCACATTTATAATACCTCTTTATGTGTTCCTGTTGTAAAATCTCCAAGAGATCGTGTGGCTACTGTTATTTAATAAAGTTCTTTCCTATCACCTCGCTTTCATTATTGACCAGAATTATCTATTTTATGGTCTCTCTTGATCCAGTTAAACATCTGTCTTCAGAATTTCTACTACACTTTTGCTATGATCAAAGCTCTAAACAAATTTGCTCGTAATTGGCAAAGAATTTTCATTATTTTTATAAACACAAAAGCAATCAGAAAAGAAACATAAGCATCTTTAGAGGCACAACTAATGTAATCTATTTCTGCATCCTTCATTGTGATTTCAATATAACATCATAAGATAAAAACTATCATGTTCCCTATTGTGTTCAAGGTCATTTTGGCCATTGATTTCAAAGGACTTGATGTTTTAAAGCAGTCTGACATCCTGTTTCAGCAGTGTTTAGTCAATACAGTAGGAAGAATCATTAGTTATTCAAGGTAAAACTTTCAAACAAAAAAATGTGACTGAGACACTTTGACCTTCTCTGAGTTGGGAAATGCTGTGTGCATCTTTATGCTCTTTTAAATATAATTTGTCTAAACTGTCTAAATTAAATCAAAAAACTATCACTCAACCCCCTTAGTAAAAAGGGTAAATTTTAATTGCAGAACTTAAAACCTCACAATTAAAATCTATGCTGCTACTTAAAGCCAACACAAACACAGGCATGAGAGCCGATGCATACAAATTAGATTTCTTGACATATTTGTAATTCTGAAGGATACTCTAAGCATAGACCATTTATAAGCTTTAAGTGTTTTCATAAGACAGACTAGAAAGGATAATTGTTTTACTTTTATAAAGTTCTAACATTTCTATACTCAGTAATGATTTATGACTAATAAATTTTTAAATGATGCATTTTCCATAAAATACCTTAAACAGAAACTAAGCGATAAAGCATTTCCCTTCATATTAAAATTTTTAATTTTTGATATTGTTGAACATATACTTTTAAATTAAAATACCTAATTAATAGATGGAATAATAAGTATGATATAAAATAAATAGAAAAACTAAATATCTGAAAATAAAGAAAATAGTATAAGAAAATAAATGAATGCCATTTGCTGCTAACCATACAAGAACATGATTATATGTTCCTTTGAAATATGGATATACACACATCATAATACATAGTCATATTTAATAACTTCAGTTAAAATATGTTATACTTTAATGCTATGAATTTTTGTTAGTGAAAATGAGGGAGTATACAATCCTATAGCAGTAACAGAAATGAATTAAAGTATACAGAGATTCTGTAACTTAAGATTAACTAATGGCCAGGCAGTGGTGGCGCACACCTTTAATCCCAGCACTCGGGAGGCAGAGGCAGGCAGATTTCTGAGTTTGAGGCCAACCTGGTCTACAGAGTGAGTTCCAGGACAGCCAGGGCTATACAGAGAAACCCTGTCTCAAAAAAAACAAAACAAACAAACAAACAAACAAACAAAAAAGATTAAATAATGTAAAAACCCCAGTTTTAAAAGAAACTAAGGAAAGGAAGTTACCCATTTAGCAACTCCATATAATTTATATTTTGAATGCTAAGTCTTTTAAATGTATACATGTGTGTGTTTGTGGGTGTGTGTCGAAAAGGAAGACAGAAAGCTGAACTACAATCTATGAATGAAAATAATTCATAAAAGTATTGAAACAGCAATAGTTAAAGGCAAATTTTGCCAACTTTACAAGTTTGCAGAAATTAACACTTATTGAAACTTGTTGATATAAAAGCCGCCACACAATGAGATGAATGAATGTAACCCCACATATTACACATCTTAGTTAAGTTTTGCAACACTGGCAATGGAACTCTGGACATGAAGAAGTGCTGCAAGTAATTTACCTTTAGATTATATACTTATGATTTTAATATTCACAATACCTCACAGAGAATCAATCCCTATATTTTAAAAAAAGAGGAATTTTAGCATCCAAGCCTCTCCCTGACCCTTCAACAGGATACTTTTAATATATGAAATTTTAATAAAAATAATTAACTTTAGTAAACAGTAAGTTGTAACACAAAGGATTGCATTTATGGGTAAATTTTCATTTGAACATAGACTTTTTTCTGAGTGTGCTTTATTCTTGAAGAATTTATTAAGTAAAGCCAAAGTAACAAAAATGCATAGAGGTAAACTGAGGATTGCAACAACTTTTATATTCTCAATAAGAAGAATGTTATGAATCTACTTGTAAAACTGGTCAAGAAAAGATAACTTGATTGCTCTAATCTCTTTGGCACAAGGACATCTGAAAGCTCATATAGTTTCTGCTTCATTATTTTTAACAAAATGAACTATGATAGAGTTACCCAGCAAGTACACAGTACTATAAATTAAACTACAGTTTCAAAGCAAAAGCAGAAGTAGATTTTATGATGCAATACATTTTATGATGCCCTTGATTCCTTAATTTGTGTGTTTTGCTTAGTTGCTAATTCCCCACATACCATAATCTACAAAGGCTGTTGTTCTCAGTAGGATAGATTACCAGTGTTCCTGCTCAATGGGACAAATCAGTATAAAGAGAAAATCTACTCAAATAAAAACCTATTTTAATAACTCCTGTGAATAGCTAATAAACATTCAAAGGAAGACAATGGATCTCTCTATACTACTATACACATTGCATTCTATTCCTAGTTAGATTTTCTGGTTATATTTAACAAATGGAAGACATTTTCTTCTAATTTGTTAATCTGTCTAATGTAGTGAATATACAACTTTTGATCATGGCTTCTTTGATATTTTTTAATTACATATATAACCACTAAATATTTTACTCAAGACTGGAACTTGAGATTTAAATAAAACTAGTATGATGAAAGTTTAAGATAATTTAAACTAGTTATGTAAAATTATAAAATGGCTAACTAGAATTTTAACAAAGAAACTGAAAATAGAAAAATTTTCACATGTGATTATATATAGTAGATTGATATAAAACAAGTTTCTATGAAACAAAATATTTCCTAAAATTAGTGTAACTTTAATATTCATTAAAATTTATTCATTAGTACAAACTGAAACATTCTCAGAGGTTACATTATCTCTACATATCATTAGTTTACTAGTAATTTACCATTGGATAATTTATCCTTTAGCATGTCAGACAGCATCTACTTTAAAAGCAAAAATACATAGAGAAACTCTCATAGAATTAAATGACTTCTTGGTTTTTCATACAGGGTTTCTCTGTACAGCCTTGGCTCTCCTGAAACTTACTCTGTAGACCACCTGGGCTTGAAATCAGAGATCCTTCTGCATCAGCCTCCTGGAGTGCTGGGATTAAAAGCATGTGCCACCACACCAGGACTGAGAAGTAAATAGATTCAGTTCTATGAATTTAACTTTCTTCCCTTTATATAATACTTTTGCTCTGTAGCCTTCCGGTTTGCTCTGAAAGCAATTGCCATGGTGCCATCGAAGAAAGAGAAGCCATTTCTAACTACAGTGCTAAGACATTTCTAACTACAGTGAAAGTAGTAATTAATACCTACATGAGACTAAAGAATGTGTTATTCTTTGCATGACAAGTTTTGAAAATTGGAAGCTATGACATATGTTGTTCAAATTTAACACACTGCTCCTTTCATTACAAGTAAGTCTTAAGCATTTTTAAATTAAAGAAAGATGAACTAAAGAGATTATATACCCGTCCTTGTGCTTTGAATTTTGCTCTAAGGTATGTGAAATCTTTCAAAAATGAACTTATAAGTTAAATTAAATTCCTCACAGCTGTTTGGATTGCGTTCTTAATACTAATTTCAACAATTAGAGTGCTCATCCAGTTTTTAAATTTTAGCCTTAATTTACAATCTATTGATGTTTTTCAACTGATTAAATTCAAGAGTTTATGTATATTTAAATTTCAGGCAGAAAGCTATTAATTTATATGCATTTAAAGAAAATATAGATTCAATTTTAACTGGAACTGCCAATCTTCCTCTGATTCAGAAAACTATCAAATACAAAGAGAAAGAGGAAAAAGATATGTTCTCTAGGTCTCTCAGAAAACACAAAGTTGTTTATAAATCTATAACAAGAGAATCCAAGATGACATCAAAGGAATAGATACTATTCAGGAAAAAAAAAAAAAAAAAAGCCTAAAATCTTTCCATGGCAAAATGAAAGGATCTACAATGTTACCCAGCAGGCTATTGGCATTCTTGTAAACAAATAAGTTAAGGGAAGATTCTTGCCAGGAGAATTTAATGTGCACATTGAGCATATTTTTCACTTTAAGAGCCAAGTAAACTTTCTAATATGCACAAAGCAAAATGATCAGATTAATAAGAGAGCCAAAGAGAAATGTACCAAGTTCAGCTGAAACACCAGCTGACCCTTCCCAAGAAAAAGCCTCTAGGAGAAATAATAAGTAAATAAATAAATAAATTAATTAATTAATGAACAGGAAACTGAGATGCTGATATGCTTTCCTCTGGACATTAAAAATAAAGCATTTATCCTTTTATCCAGTATAAACTGAATATTCCAAAATCTTTGCTTTCCACTTTCTCTTCTTACAGAATAAAGCATCACAATACATTCTCCTATACTACACTTTCACTGCTGTGAGTGTGTGTGTGTGTGTGTGTGTGTGTGTGTGTGTGTGTGTATGTGTGTGTGTGTGTACCTTAAAAGTCTTAGAACCATAGAATTGAGGACTTTTGTTGCTCTTTTATTTTATCAGATTTCATTCTTAAAATACTTTATTATTCTTATCCTTCAGGGTTTTAGTTAAAGATATTACTATCATTCCAAAATCATGTAGTGTAATCTGTAGAGAAGAGAGCTCAGTGCCAATTATGGAGAAACAGAGCGGTTGCCAACAAACTCCAAATTTGAAGCGAGTGTTCCCTGAAGTCCATGTTTAAAAGGCTTCAGCATTTAATAGAATTCAAGTCTGTACTAAGGTCTCCTTGGGAGTCTTCCTTGCAAGAATAGGTTCAAGTTGTGCACCAGGTAAAGGAGACACTACACCTGGAAGAGGCTGGTTCCCATTGCCGTGATAAGATTTATAGTTCATAGATCAACATCACCTAACCAGAGCTTCTTAACATTTTACCACATGTGATCCTTTTTCTGAGAAATTTTTATATCATAATAAGTAGGCATATGTATAAATACATTGCACAAACTGAATATAACTGATAATAAATCACAAAAAAATCTTTCAAAATGATTCTTGGGGATGTATACATCTTTACCATTTACTGATGGCAAATAGCTATGCATGCTAATGAAAGATGTTGATTTTTTTGCACGAAGAATTAAGTCTTGCTGACAATCTGATACTAAAGAACATAGAGCATGTTCAAAGATTTTCAGAGTTCAATATTTTGAATTTATAATCACCAATGCAGAGAATGCTGATTTGTACAAATATGTAATAAAAATAGCAGTAGTGTATGTGGATCCGTTTCAGAAATTGCTGGAAATGCTATCCTAATCTCAATTCAAATTTCATTGACAATTTCTTAAGCAATACAAGCCAGCAACTAAAACAAGAATTTTAAAAGTTAAACATTCTAACATCCACACATACACGACTGTGATACATTCTAAGTAACATCAGAAAAAATATTAAAAGTCTTTATTTTGTGTAAATAACCTCTGATGTTTCTTTAAAGGCAGACATATTGTATGTGCAATAAAAAGACTAGAATTTAAAACATGTAATAGTCTGTAGTCTGAGCCAGGGAGATTAAGTCGGCATTCAGTGGTGTTGAACAGTGCAACAGCATAGACTGTCATGTATTTATTTCAACACTGGCAAGTAGTGCCAGAAATCTCTTAGATTCATTACACTTTTGATTTTTAATTAATTTTTGATCATTGCATATTCAGAAAACTTTATGTAACCAAATTCTTCATAACTCCTCATTGAGTAATGAGCCCACTCCCAGTTTAGGAAGCTAGGACCTAAACTGCTATTGTTATTCATAAGATGTTTCTATAAGTTGAAATGTTGAATATGTGTTAATGAAGATAGCCTTCAGTCACTAGTTCTTCCAAGCCTTCTTTGCAGTTTGTGAAAATTCACGTCTAATCTTCCACCCTATCACTGTTCAAGTCATAGTTTTCTATACATGGCTTCTAAGATGTTGTCTGATGTCTACAATTGCTGAAATGTAGTCAAAATTTTCAAACTCAGAACTCATTCATTCAAAATAGCAAGAGCACAATGAGCTCTAGAAACTCTATTTTATTATCATGTCTTTATGATCCTGTGCTATGTCTAAGCAATGAGTGTTATCACATTTCTTATAGTTTTGGTTGTGAGCCTAGCCTTTAATGGCTGACCCATCTCTCCAGCCTGTTATCACATTTCTTTAGCAGAGACTAGAGTGAACTTAATTTGAAAGTACCCTAAGTTCACTTTTAGTAGTTATTACCACTTTATACAACTACAGTGTGAGATAATTTCCCCACTACCATTACAATGTTTAATATCACAAAACCTTTCTTATACATTCAAGATAAAGAAACAGAAGACTTGACATCTCAATTAATTGTTCAAAATATTATGATCAGGTGAATGATCAATGCAGACCTATCATCCTCAAAATCAGATTCAAATATCAGCCTCACAGTCCTCTGATATCAACAGGCATGCTCTCACCTCCATTTGCAGATACTTTCCCATCTCTTCAGTGAGTTTTCCTTTCGTCATTCTCAAGGAGAATTCACTCCTTTTCCTGCTCAAAGACAGTACAACTGGGAAAGTAAAGTAACCATAGCAAGCAAAACGTTCAAATACAGATTATTGAGTTTTGGGAATAGCTATACCAATAAAAGCAATATCCTTACCACCTGAGTTCAAACCCAAGATCCTTCGTAAATAAGAAAAGTCAAATGACTAGAATCTGTAAAGCCAGGACTCCTACAATGAGCTGGGAAGCAAAGACCGGAGACTTGGAAACTCCTAGGCCAGATAGCAGCAGAGCAACAAACACAAAACAGACCTTGTGTTAAAAATAACCCCTCAAATTTCTCCTTTGACATCTACAGAAGTGTACACTACTACACATATGCATGCACACTCAGATAATTATTGAAACAGAAGAAGTAACTACTAGAATGATACCATCTGAGCATTGTCCCCTGAGGTCATTGAACATGTAGACTGGAATGGGATGTACGAGAATATTCAATTAGGATAACACACAAAAGACCAAGCGACAAGTTCCCTGAAACACGTTCACGCAGTATTTAAATAGATGGCCTTTTTACAAAGTAGTCCACAATCATGTATAATTTATAATCTTTAAAATTATAATAAACATGAGATTATCTAATCCAGTAATTTAGTTTTTAAGAATCATATATTAAATCTTACATAGAGGAAGGTATAGATCCAATACAAGATGCCAGTTTGGGTCAGAACAGGGGAAGCATGAATGCTTGAATTCTGACCAGAAGAGCTCAGTTAAGGCATTTCTCCATTTTCATGTTATACTTGTGTAAAAATAATTGGCAAGCAAAGGATTAGATCGATTTAAGTAATGAAATTAATGGTTTATAATACTGTCAACCAACCAAATATGGCCTTCTCTGTTAACAAAAAATAAATAAAATAGACAACTGAATTTAAATTGATTTTTTTCCTTTAGTGATTTCATAAGCTCTGTCTAGAAAGCCAAGTTATTCCAAAGAGGAAAGCTATCTAAATAAGTTAAAATTATATGGAGTAAATTGTGACCATATCTTTTAGAGGCTTATAAATTAGGCATTTTGCTAAGTTTAGTACTACAATAGGAAATAAATTAACATATTTTTGAATAATTAATATACTCTATCTTATTATAAAGACATATATTTATCATTTACTAAAGTGATTCTCTGAATGTGTGTGTGTGTGTGTGTGTGTGTGTGTGTGTGTGTGTGTGTGTGTGTATGGCATGATGGGAGAATGTGTGAGACTGAAGTTGGAAATAACTCACAAAATATTGTTCAAATAAGATTATATTAATAACAAGAGTAAAAACCTGGCATCAACCAAGTTGAACATAATTCAATACAACTAAAATTTCAAAACATTAAAGGAATGAAATTAGATTATAATGGACTCTTTAAATTAAATCAATGCAATTAAGAATATGATGAAGTATCCAGTTATCTGTTTTCTGAGCCTTTGAAAAGTGGAAATATTAATGGAACTGTACGAGAAATTAGTGCTGACTAGATTAATTGTCATAGCAATTGCCATATTATAAATATGTCATTTGTGAACATTATGCATGAGGATAAAGCATATGTTATCAACATCACTTGAGCAAATCTTTGATTTCTAATGATCAACAAGTCTTTCTCATTTCGAACATTAGTGAACATTTAGACTCGCTTAGATGAGGATGCTGGAATTCTGTATGCTTATAGCATATGTTTTTAAAGTTTACTGCCACTTCATGTGATAAGTTGAGAGAAATTAAGCAGCAAAAATGCAACCTGAGGAAACTCCAACAGGAATGTAAACCGGTGGGGAGGTCTGTGGATGTCAATCAAGAACAAAATACAACTGTCAAGCTTGCTTCCCTAACAAACTGTCACATCAACAATATGGAGTTAATGACTACAAATTAACTGTATACCAGATGCTTGACACTTTGTTATGACACTTAGCAAGCTAGTTGACATTTGGGGATCAAAGCTTCTTTAATTACACTTTGTATAACATGTGCAACCTTTATGCTAATGTCCAAATATTCCTTGGAGCAAGACTGTCCAAGTAAGAGCATCCACAGACTGTTTTCTAGGTGTGGGTTTGGGAGTATTCATGTGGCTGTAACAAACATGGGAAGAGGCTGAATGAGAGCCAGGCGTCAATGCACAATGTTACTTGGCGTTACTATTGCCTACAATGACACTGTTTCCTAATTTAGTGAATTGGGGAAGCACTTCCCCACACTTGCAGGCACAGTTTGGAAAATACCACATTTTCAAAAAAAAGTTGATAATCTGGTTTATATCAATTAATAAAAGACTGAGGAATATCAGAATTTAAAATAGCTGAGAGTTGTATTGAGGAGTACATTTACTGAAATGAAATCCTAAATGCCTTTTGGAAGACTGAGTTGAGAGATATTTTCAGGGTTCATTTTCAAGGAAAAGGTTTGACATTTTCTCAAGTAAAGAAAACTCAATGTGTGACATAAACAAAGTTCCCTGTATCAAAAATAATTCTTAACTGAATTCTGAACCATGCAGGGAAGTTTAACATTTGTATCAGTTCTCAAAACAAACTCTCATTGATCAAATTTAAGATTGCTTTAATATTAGCTAAATTTAGAAGAGAACCAAGAAATTAAAGGAAATGTTTCAGTAAAATATATGTGCATTTATTAATAAATGAAGGTAATTAACTCATGGATGTAATTGGGGTTTTCTTTAGCAAAACAACAGAGATCAGAAGAGGCTACTGTAAGGCACATTAGCACCTGACACTTTTATTCTTTGTTTCTAGGGAATATATAAGGAAATAAAGATGAATAGAAAAGAAAAATCTACTATTAGAACTGGGCATGGACTTGTTCCATGTGTCCAACCATTTTATTCTTCAGGTAACACAGATTATAGCCCAGAGAAAGGAAATTTCAAAATCTCAGAGCCATGGACTAGCTGTGTAATCCATCCCAGGATGCAACTGGTGTGGAACACACTTTCTAGGGCAACTCTCTGGCCCTTTGCCATTGTTAAGACTCTCACATGGAGAGACGTCTAAATATAGGGCTAGGTGGCTACTGGATATAGACTACTCAATGATGCTTGCTTTCTTAGAGAAGGACAGGCACTCTTGTAGATGCTATGACTCTGGTGAAAGAACAAAGTCTTCATGCAATACTCCTTGTGTTACCTAAAGCGGTCTGGATAAACTTGCAATATATATCTTTGAAATGGCTGGATGGCCTATTCTAAAGTGAGAACTTCATACCATCAAAAAAACTTCCTATGAGAACCAAACATAAAGCTTCCCCTTTGATAGTTTTGAGTTGACTCTGTGTTGAAATTGTATCTGGATGATTAAGGAATTAAATATAATTAAATTTAATCTCTCTTTAGGGGGAGGAAAAAGTAAAGGACACCCATGCATCATGCCATGTTTATCTGGGCCAGTACTAAAGTGGCCACCAAAGTCTATAAGGAACTAAAAGATTTGGGGATAAGTAGTGCAATAAGTAGTAAAATATTGCTAACAGGAAGGTGAACGCAGGGTGGCCTGATAGAGTCTCTGAAGTAAATGGTCCCAGCACTGCATTACCATTGCTTGCTGAGCAGAAGACATTGTAGAATCACATGATTGAAAGTTTGAGAAGAGGGATCAATTTGGTGGAAATGAGTTTAAATCAGTTTCTTTTTGGCTATAGCTTTGCTGCAGGTGGATTAAAGGAGGCAGGAAAGAACATGGCATTTAAAATCATGCTGAAAGGTACCAGTAAGGAATTTAGATTTCTTGTGGTTGGGCTGAGAAGTTATTCTTTATAGCTATGACTGTCATCTGAGCTGTCATCATGTCTTATCTTTTCTACCTTATTAAACCCTACTGGGTTATTTTCTGTTTGCTCTAACATGGCCATGAGCATGCTTATGGGTCAGGCTGTTCCAGTTAGGTATCACTAGGAACTAAAATCACCAATAAACTTTCAGTTATCAAAAATAAAATGTTAATGTAAGCCAAACATATCTGGTGGTAAAGTGGGATATGACCATTATTGTGCTGGTGAGCTTTCATTAACCTGATACAAAATTAGATAGATCTGAGAAGATTAATACTGTAAGATTATCCTGTGTGCATGTCTGTGGGGCATTTCCCTGATTAATCATTGATGTGGGAAGGTCTACCTCACTGTGGGTAGTGCTACCATGGGGATGGTGGTCTGGGTTAGTATAAGAATGTATGCAGGCCACAAAATACAATCTAATAAGCAGCATTCATGCATGGCTTCTGCATCAATGCCATATTCCTGCCTTGACTGCCTACTCTGACTTCCTCAAATGGCTAACTGTAAGCTACAAGATGAAACAAACCCTTTCCTCCCTAAGTTGACTTTGTTCGTGGTGTTTATCACAGTGATAGAAAGCAAAAAAGCACAAGGATAAAGTTTATTGTTTTCTTGCCTTTTCTCTTGGTTTGGGATTCTTTGTGGTTTTAATGGTTTAGCAGCAGCTGCATTATCATCATTATCTTTGTTTCTATTCTGCTTTGAGATAAAAATATCTATGCTGACCAGGAACTAACTATCAATTCCATACTGGCCTTAAACTAATGGTCTTCTTGCCTCCAATTCATTTGCATTGCAGGTCTGCATCCCCATACCTGGCTAAGCTGGTTTGAACCCTGATGCTATCTTGTATCACTTAATATACACATGTTTTCATTCCAAGATCCTATTCCAGTTTCCAAAGTAGACCAATGGCCTGGTGTAGACCATAACCTTCTCAAATGCTGGCATCTGGAGTTGGGTGATACAGGGAAGAGTTTTTAAAGTGCCACCAAAGGTAAGAAAAATCAATATGGTGGCACCCAAGGTTTGCAAGGTCTGGAAGACCACCAGAGCACAGAGGTAGAACAGTTCCCAGATCCTGAAAGCAAAGAAAAGATTTACACAAGCATATTTCCTTGCAAAACTGTGTGGTTTTGAAGCAAAATGAAGGTTCTCCTCATTAAGGCATCAAGAAGGAAGGAGAGAAATTAAACCTAAGGAAAGCATTCTGCACTGTTTCTTCTCCTGATCTGCAGCTTGCACTAACCATCACCACACACACACACACACACACACACACACACACACACACACACACACACACACCACACACGGGGGTGGGGGGCAGGGAAGGCCAATAAAGCAATATAAAATCGTGTACATGAAAAATAGCCAGCATGGAACCTAGCAAGTCCCACAGGACCCTGGCTCTCTTTAATTTATATAATCCTGATTTGGAACTGGGACCCTCCAACTGTTTCTCAAGGTTACAACTATTACTACATATTTTACTAGATATGAGAAAGGAGAAGAGCCATTCACCTTTCTGTACTCATTTATCCTTCTATATGCAGAAATATCATTACAGTATACAGACGTCATTCTTCATTCTTCAGAGAAGAGGAGCAAACTGGAAAGTATAAATGTTCTGCAAGGTATACTAGAGGGTCCTATGAAGCCAGGCCCTCACCACAGTACCAGCAAGTAAGAGATAAGTTATTCGATGCTCAGGAGTGGCAACATACAACTAAAAAATGGTGTTATAGTTTTTCAGGACATGCATTAAATGATAACTAAAAAAATTCAAAAATTAGTTAATGATAAGTTAATTAGTACTTAATTTTTCACAGTGACTTTTGTAGCTGGCACAAATTCACTAAATGTCCAAAGATAACCTTGAACATTTAGTCCAACTCTTCCTACTTTCTGGATATACGGATCACATCATGCTTGGTTTATTCATATGCATGATGGGAAAGCACTCTATCAAGTGAACACCATATCTAGCTCATAAATATGTGGTTTTTAAATAGAAATCCAACCTAAAAATTCTCAACAATAAACCCTAAAATTATCAGCTCATTATCTTTATCCCACTATAATTTGCATATAGATAGTGTAGGATTATAATTGCCCCCTGAATTTTCTACAAGAGTTACCCCAATGGGAACACCAAAGGGAATAGGGAGATGCATAATATGGGAACAGGAAAGGTCTTTTGAACTTCAGTTCTTGAACATGTCATATCACCAACCAAGTCTCCAGTGAAAATTTCAACATATGAGCCTCTATGTGTGATCTATCAAGAACAAGTTTTAAAGACCTAAACAGAAGCTGAGACAGTAGCTCTTGGCCTCTGAATCTATTCATAGCACTCCGGTGGAACAAGACAGGCTCGACTCCAAGGGGTTAAAAAGTGGGGATGATAGATGTCTCTACAGTCTCCCAGTCCCAGGATGAAATCATGACCCTATTCAAAGAGTTTACCCACATGTCCAACCTATATGTTGTAATGCAGTTTTTTTTACTGTACAAGAATTGAAAAATAACTTAGAATTCTATCTGCCTATAATCTCACTATTGAACAGTTTCCATTCTCATTTAGTTTACAAAGATACTCGGTATAGCACTGTTTTTCAGTTGCAAATGATAGGAATAAAAAGAGATGGCCTCAGTTTCCCTCCACAATCTGACTGGTTTTAGATTTAAATACTCAAAGCCTGTTGATTTTATTATAATTACTTCAGTTGGATGTATTTTATTTCTGCACAATATTCAACTTTTGATTTTACTTGGAATGTGCCTATGATCTGGAAATGCTTGCTGTCTTTCCTTTTGACATAGTGAGATGAACAGAGCATGATCCCCTTTGAGTGAATATAATTGAATTCTTCTCCTATATATAGTCATCATAAGGATTAGGACTCCGAAAGCCTCTTTGCAAGAGTAATTGTTTAATATTTCTCTAGATAACTGTTAACCACATAGTCTATCACGGTCTTCTTTTCCTCATTTAAATGTAAGCAAAATTATATATGTATAAAATATAGGGAAACAAAAATTAATGAAATCTCATTCTAAATCTGAACTTTTCTTATCCATTGTTAAATGTTCTCTTAAAGAAACTAATACAGAGTTTGAGAAAAGATGTCTCTTCTCAGGTTGTACTGAATAGGCATACTCACCTCATAAAAGCTCTACAATTCACCTTGGAGAATACTACACAGATTGAAAGCTACAATATACTTAAAAACTGGGCATGGGGGTGTGACATCTTTATATTATTCACTTCTGTAACACATTTCTCAAATGAAGGCAAAGTGCAGGAAGGCTGCATTGCTGGCATGCCATTGCTCTTGGACTCTCGTAAATCTCAGATAGTTTACTATATAGAATGCACTGCAGACTTCCAGAAAATTTCAATGGGTAAAACAAAACACTCCGTGAATAAGGTTCACTTTTCTAATATGAGGCTCTCTTGTACAACTCTGTTAGTCAAAACATATAAAAGGTGGCATATGCTCAATCAAGACTGAATTTAAAATTAACCTGTCACGGTAGATGCCATAATCCAATGGATGGTTAAGATGTAAAGGTGTCAACATCTCTCAGCTGAAGTAAATGAGTAAGAGGCTACTTAGGCCTATGTAATATCAATAGAAAAAAGGAGAATGATAAAGTAACAGAATGAACAAGTAGTTCATGATTTTGTTACCCATGAGATAAAAGTTCTATGAAATTATAAGGAAATTAAATGCTAATTTGGATAACAATATACTAAATATAAAAAGAAAGAAAAAAGTCACTTACATGGTCTTCATTTTGTGGTTTCATGCATTTTAAAAATCTTTGGTGACTTTATTTTTGAGAATGTATTTTAAAATATAGAAGAGTATAACTACAAAAGCAGCCATATACCTTTTTATAATTTTATGTATGCTGACTAGTAGTGAATTTGTAAGAAAAATAAAATACTCAAGAACTATTTTTTCTAATTCTATACATATGCATAATTGAATGCAATACTCCTATTAATAAAACTTTCCCTTAGCTAAATAAATAATTAAATAAATAAGAAGAGTGAAGAATTATTTGACTTTTTGCTTCCAATTTTTAAAATCTTGGTCAGACTTGGATGTACTTTCATGTACCAAGAAAAGCATTTTGCTTATTTCATATATTACAATCAAAATCATATGTGAAATGTTACTGGATGTTACACTTGTTTCTATAATATTGAAAATCTAAGAAAGTCATTTAACACATTGTATTAAAGGTATACTAAGGTCATATTAAACACAAAGCTAAAGGAGATAGATGGCAGATGAAATTAATTTGTTTCTTTACCATCAAAAGATGATTTCAAGCTGAGCCACAAATGTTAAGTTAAAAAAAAAAACACTTGTAGTGGCAACAGACATATATTATACTCAAAGTTTAATGATGATGTGAAATAGTTTGCATCAGTAAACAAATGAAAGCTAAATGATTTGAGTTTGAAAGGTTATTCATTTGGAGGTTTATACTAGCTTAAAAAGAAAAAAATTATTGAAATACATTTCCCTAACTCAAACAAGAAGACTAATTATCAGAATTGATATCAATAATAGTTTAAATTCATCATATAAACTCCATTAATCTTTTGAATGTCAAGGAGAGACTTCTTACCAATTTTTTTCATATGTAATAGCTGAAAATTAATCTGTTACTACATATCATGTAATAAATACCATTGTGTCATACATATAGTCATATATATGATGATATATTTATATCAGAATTTCTATAGAGCTTAGTGAAACTTCCATATACTCTTAAGCCATTATTCCCAGTCTGATTTTGCACTGGCTATCTACAATGAGCCAAAATCCAAGCTCTACACATTAAATTATTAAACTTTATTTATCCCTATGAATGTTCTGTCATTATTAAAATTATTTTTAAAAGGAATTAACTTGGACTCAGAAAATAATATTCAAGATTAACTAAGCATAATTAACTAAGCATAAACTAAAAAGCTACAATAATTAGGGAAAAGGGTGAGGAATTTTTCCTAATATTCTGAACACCCCACTGAAATGACAGAATGAAGTGAAAAAAACAGAAGCACTCCAGACATATGTAATCACAGGAAATACACAGCTATATTCTGTGTATTATATATGCACCAAGAAGTACCATATATAGCCAGTATGTAGAAGGATCTCAGTGAATCTATTCAGGAAGAAAAAGAAACATATGAACAGGTGAGTGAGAATGGGGAGAGAATACACAGGCCATGTAACACCGCTGCACACCTGAGTTTTATTTAGTTTTTCTACAGTCAACTAGAATTTCTCTTTTCTCCAAAATATGATTTATTTATTTTTTGCTCCTTGTCGATTGAGGCAAACTCTTTGCGGCCACTAAGGTATTATTTCAATTTCTACTTCATCAATTACTTAACATAGTCCTTACTTCCTCTTGAGGAGTAGTTGATACAATTGGAGGGAGGGCAGGCTCCTCAATGGCTTTGATCTTCTCTTTCATGAAGTCACTAACGTTATGGCTTTGTCCAAACACATACAATGCCTTGGGCTCTATAAGACTAAAGATTTGAATATTTGTATATTTCACTAACAGATGAACTTTACTATTACTTAAAACTTACATTGATATAGATATAGATATATAATTCAAAGTCTTTCCCAAAGAATCGAGCCTTAAATAAAGGAGAAGTTAACAAAAGAAAGACTTGGAAAGTTATCGTTGATTGAAGTCCACTATTAACTTATTAATTTTATTCATAGTGAAATTGGAAATTTAAAAGTAAAAAAAAATTAAAGGAAGAAAAGAAAATGTGCCTCTTAAAGTATTACTAAATTATGCTATTTATTTACTGTTCCACTTTCGAGTGCATTTTTAATTAGCATTATAAATAGGTCTGGAGAGATGGCTTGGCAGTTAGAAGAACTTAACACTTTTGCAGAGAACTCAGGTTCATTTCCCAGCACCCACACTGGGCAGCTCACAGATACATACAACTCCAGTTCTAAGGTCTGATGCCCTCTTTGGGTTTTCTGTATTATTTAACTCCCTTCCTCATTTGTTTATAGAATATGTACCTTTATAGCATTATTTAGAAACGATTCCAATTGTATACATTCACCTAAATGAGAAAATGTGTGAATAAATAGTGTTGACAAATTTAGAAAGCTATGCAGTCTCACCACGACCTAATTTTGTGTGAGTGGCATATAAGTGTGTATGCATGGTTGCACGTGCCTGGGTCAAGGCCAGAGGAAGATGTCAGACATCTTGATCTCTCTGTCTCTACCCTATCCTCTCGTGATAACCAGAAGCTAGGCTGTCTGGCCACTAAGCTTCCAATATCTTTCTGGCTCAATCATGACAATTTTGAGGTTACAGGTACATCTGGCAGAGCCAGATTTTACTTGAGTACTGTAGATTCAAACTCAGGATTTTAGAATTGCACAAGAGATTTTACTGTCAGAGATAATCTAATTTAAAAGCTTCTATGCCCACCACTGTAGAAGAAGCTCTCTATCCATTAGTAACATTGCACCACACTCTGCAATCACATGCAGGGACTAATCACACTTTAAGATTTTGCTTATTGTGATCAATTTTTCATAAATTGAATGATATATACATAAATTATTTTGTTTCTGGCTTCCTTGATTTAGCGAAATATTTTCAAATTTTCAAGCTGTTATAGTACCAGTAGGCTCTTTTTGCTTTCTCCAAACACTGTATCCATGGTATGCATGTATAACATTTTATTTATCTATTCATCAAGTTTTGCCACTGTGGACTATTTTCTTGTTTGGGCTATTATAGGTAACATTTCTGTGAACAGTGCAAGATGAGGCTGGACTCATGTCTGACCACTTTGTTTCTGATTAACACCTAGAATGCACAAAAAGATAGAAAGAAAGAAAAAAGGCAGACAACTCGAATTTATATGTGGAATGTTATTTTATGCTATAATATTTCACCTCTGGGAAATAGCAGATCTGCGGAAAAGCTTCCTGAAGCCCCTACTCTGACATCTGGCAACAGCACAGACAGCTGTGCCCACGCACATGTAAAACAAAAACATGGAAAGAATTAACACCCTGAGCCCACTGCCTTTGGCATGTCAGAGCAGATCCCAAATGCTGCATAAAAACCACTCTTAAACCATTCATTGAAATGTCATTTTCGACTGCCTGATAGTAAATGAAACCTTTTATACCAACAAAATAAGCTTACATATAGTCTTCATGTATGAATGTAAAACATATTCCTCGATTTGATTGCTTTCTTTTGTAATCTGGATTTCTTATGACATATTTGTGTTTTAAACACTAGGTTTGAGTTCTTTTTAAATGATTCTTAAATACACCAGTGGAAAAAAATTAAAGTACTAATCTAGTCTCAGGGTGTTTCCAATGGATTGCCTTCATCGTTCTGTTTCAAATAGTCATTGTCTAAGTTACACAGAACATTTATTACTCATAAGTCTGGACATGTGCTATCCCATCCCACTGGACCACTGCAGTAGTCATACTGTAAGCCTAGGCTCAAGTATCATCCAGCAAGACAGGCAGCCTGCCTTTAATCTCATTACTCTCATTTCCACACTTGTTCAAGGCATACTTGGAAGTTTGTTGGTTTGATTTTTGTTCTTTATTTTTCTTTCTTTCTTTGAGAAGATACCTCTTTCTTGCTACTATAGCATTCTATAATTGTTTACTCATGAAAATTTAGTGAAACAAAACCTGGTCCATTACATTTAATTGTACCATATATATATATATATATATATATATATATATATATATATATATATATATGCATTATTTATATCTAAAAGTACAAAGTATACTAAAAATACAAAACAAATACTAAATATATGTGTGTGTGTATGTAAGAAAAATAAAACATATTTAGTTTTATTGAGAGAGAGAGAGAGAGAGAGAGAATATTCCACAGCAGATGCTAGAGAAAACAAAACGCTCTATATTTGCCATTTTCTCTTAGTACCCAAAAGAGTACTTGACCAGGAAGGCATGCAGAACACATTGACTGCTCAACTGAAGCTAACTGTTGGAATTCTCATTAACTGTAAGTGGGAATAGAGAGCAACAGTAACCTTAAATTTAAATCTATGGATGCTTCACAATTAAATCTGTTCAATGCAGCTAGAAGATATTTAGATTATTCTTATATAGTGATTTCAAAGAAGGATTATTAGTCTCAATTATTGTCACATGGATAAAATGCCCTGGGATGCTAGGCTTACTGTTGGTGTTCAGGACACATTTTTACTATGTAGCCCAGGTTGCTATACAGCCCAGATTTGCTCAGAATTTTCAGGCCTCCTCTCTCAGCCTCTGCAGTATTAGGATTAGAGACTGTGCCACTATGCTCACTTAAACTGACCTTTACAATGTGCGTTAGGAGACATTTTATTGGAAATAATGGATGGGAAGTTGTTGGATTTCTATTTCAAACTCAAGAAAATAAGTCTATTTATCATAGATCACAAGTCCCAACTTTCCCAAACATAGGGAGTTTATAATAATTATCTTCTGGGGTGTACAGGCATGGCTAGGTCTATAACCTACTGATTTACTACTCGCTAAACCAGATCACCCTTGTTATATAACATATTGGCTGCAGGAACTGAAAACTAATCATTACAACATGGGCTTCATTAATTTGCTCAGCCTTTGATGCCAAGCTGGCTAAAAACAAAATCAACTTGCAACTTAATTGGTAAGGCATCCTTGGGTTCCACACTAAGTTCAAACCTCGAGAAAACATTCACTCAACCAGGAAATGATTCCATAATAGCAGAAGTGCCAGCAGACCCGAAGAATGAAGCTGAGAGCAAGAGAGAGAGGACCACATCAAAAGACTGTCAACGTACCATAAAAGAATAGGTCGTTGACAGAATACTCCTTATTAAGTTTATAAAAACATTGGAGTCACCTTCAATGGGAAAGTGCCCTTTCTTCATTGATAATTTAATGTATGTCACTGATAATAAAACCTCAGACTGTGCCTACCAATTGAAGTAGTGAGAGGAAAAGTCAGGGGAAAAAATCACAAATATGCAATATATTGGGGTTTCCCAATATAAGGCATAGATTGAACAGAAAATCATTCCTTAAGGAAAATTTTCAGTTCTTTTGTATAAACACTGGCAGCTGAATTTTAGAGCAACTGCCTTGTATGGGAGCCATTTGCAATGAATGATGGTATTAGTTTCATTAAATCAACATTCACCTAAGAGTATCTGTATTTCATAATACTTGAGATTGCATTTGCTTAACTAGAGATTCTGCATCCTAGGTAAGTGAATTGGGGGGGAGGGGTCTGTCAACACTTCACAACTAGTTGTTATCTTCAGCTCCTAGAACAGGCTGGCTTTCCTCTAAAAACTGAACAGGTACAGTAGGCTCATGGGGAGAAACTAAAAATAAAACTGCACGCTGATATCACTTGCTCTGCTCAGTCTTCTGAGCTAAACGCTTCTGAGGACTTCTTCAGCTCTGAGGATGGCAAAACCACAGTCCTTCAAAAGTCCTAAGCTGAATCTCAGGCTGACAGGAAGGCAGCAGGCAGTGGGAAGATCAAGTCTTTAGCCTCTGAGAAACTGACATTTCCTCATGGGGAAATTAAGCCCATTATATGTACAGCATCTACATTCAAATTTAATGTGGTCTAATTAAGAAAGTAAGCCTGTAAATACAGAAATCTTTAGATTTTTAAAATTATAAGGCGTACTTTGTAGCTTTAAAACTGTTATTTGAATACATATTTAGAGCTATCTACAAAACAAGTAATTTTAGTATGTTGGAATGTTTTCTTCAGGGGTGTGTTAACTAACTGTCCTAAGGAAGGTTCAGGAGGCACACCTGTGACTTTTTGGCTACTCAGTTCCCTCTTTTGTATTATTCCTTGTATTATTGAAATTTTAATATTATAACAACATTTTTCCTTTCCCTTTCCTCTCTTCAAATTCTCCCATATACCCCTCTTGCTGTCTTCCAAGTTCCATCAATTTTCTCTTGACACAGCACATTCTGAAGAGTCATCTCTTTCTCTTCTTGTCTTGGGGTATGTGGTCTATGACTATGGTCTAGGTTTACATCAGTATTTCCTATTCATGAAAGTTACTACTGCCATTCTTGTGACTACTGCCCTCCTTCCAGTGTTCCTTCTGGCACTACCCTCCTGTACTGGCTGGTTTTGTGTGTCAACTTGACACAAGCTGGAGTTAGCACAGAGAAAGGAGCCTCCCTTGAGGAAATGTCATCATGAGATTCTGCTGTAAGGCATTTTCTCAATTAGTGATCAATGGGGAAGGGCCCAGCCCATTGTGGGTGGTGCCATCCCTGAGCTCTATAAGAAAGCAAGCTGAGCAAGTCAGGGGAAGCAAGTCAGTAATCAGCACCCCTCCATGGCCTCTGCTTTGGATCCTGTCCCAGGTTCCTGTCCCATGTGAGTTCCTGTCCTGACTTCCTTTGTTGTTGAACAGAACTGTAGAAGTGTAAGTTGAATAAACCCTTTCCTCCCCAACTTGCTTCTTGGTCAAGATGTTTTGTGCAGGAATACAAACCCTGACTAAGACATCTCCCATAGAAAGTTATTTAAATACTGTCTTCTAAAGACCAGAAGTTTATTTACAATATGGAACAGAATTGTCTAATCTGACATTCAGTACGCTTTAACATGACAGCTAAAAAACAACCTGCATTGGGTCTTTAAATATGCTAATTTACACATGTTTTAAAAAATTTCTACCTAGTGGGGTAATTTAAGTATTTGGGAGGCTGATAAATCAAATATAATCTGCATCGATAAATCACAGGAGAGAAATTAAAATATAATCCACAATTGGGTTTGGTAATATGTGTGTAAGTAAAATACAGCATAGTCTTCTGAGAAAATAAATAAAATCCTATTTAGGAACTTATTTTTAGAAGGTGTAATAAAATGATCTTAATTTTAAAGCCCAATTTGAGAGACTTTTTTTTTCATTTAAATGAATTGTTTATAGAAGAAGGGAACATTAGAGCAACTAAGTCCTCACTAATGCTAAAAATATCATTTACAAATCCAAACAAAATTCAATTATTTTATGTATTTAGTTTTTTCTAAATACTAAGCTTTGACTTCTTTGGATTCTAAGCAAGAGATTTTAGTTTGTTTATCCATTTTCTACAAGCTCCTTCCCCTGTGCAGGATCCACTATGGTAATAGTTTTTTCATCAAAGCCTAATGGTTTGTTTCAAATAATCAAAGTAGTGTTTACTTCACTGTCCTCAGGAGCAACCATTTTGCTTCCCAGATAGCAGTATGGGACACGCTGATGTCAGAAGTGATAAATCACAATACGCACATTTGTTTTTCTACCTTAACCAGGCTATTCAGTGTCACTAACAAAAATATGTGTTGGCATTTGCACTTATCTACTTTCTATCTGAGAGCATCTAGTAATAAAGATTGCAAAAAGATGCATGTGTGAAACTGATGTCTATAAGCAGCTCTTAGCCACAGGAGGGTTGTCAGTGTTACATGTGGGCTGCTATGGATTGAGGGGTACGCTTTACCTAGAGACGGAGGAACATAGAAGGAATTCTGCCTTCTACTCTTAAGAAATCAAAATAGCTTCCCCTTCGCAAATAACCAGATACTTTAAGTAAAGATATTTACTTATATTTTGCTTCCAGAGCAATAAAAAACGTCTAAAGCCTTGACAGGATGAGAACTGGTCTGTAGGTTGGAATCAAATATATGGTATTTTTAAAATATATATATATATATACATTTATGAACTGTTTGAGAACATCATACTTCTATTGACATTCTCACAGCTATTCCTGCAAGGTGGAATGAAGTTACCATGAACCATCTTCCACAAATTCATATTCATAATAGCATTGACCTCGCCTGCATATCCAGTTTCCAGTTCATGCAGTAGCACCTTGAGCGGCCCTAGAGAAAGAAAATGGCGAAGAGACCCAGGGGAACCAGCCTACACCCTACTTGGGCATATAAAAAGAAGAAACAAAGAGAAACTGACAGGTGGAAAATAAACTGAGATGAATTAAAGACCCACTATGTTTAACCGACCAGTCTAATATCCGCCGGGAGACAGAATTCCCTTCATGTTCATCTCTGCTCAGGGAAGTGAACGAGAGAGAAAGAGACCGTGGGATCCATGACTCCTTAAGGGAAACAAAAGAGAAAACAGCCTGCAAAGCTCGGATCAGGCCTAGCATGGTGGGAAAAGCTGTAAACTCCAACTTATTTACTTTTGGGTCTGGAAAAATAGCATAAAGTATACCCTTAGTAATACTACGTTACTCTATCTCTCTCTACTAATGACTGCTTCTTAACAATCAACATTCAGTTGATGGAGATAGCTCAAGACTGATAGTACTTATCACCGGGTGTCAGCTCAGTTCCCCAGAAACAAACTGACAAGGCAAAGGTGCTAACTTAAGGAATGAAAGCCACTTCAGTGCTAAAACTCCAAATGTGCCTCCATAAATATGTTGAGATCAAATAGTGTTGAAGAAGGTTAAAAGTGAGTGATAAACTGATGGGGAAAAACCTTCCTTGCCTTCCACATGGAAGGTTCTAAGGTCAAGTCAAGAAGAAGAAGACATTTAGGACAGCATCAAATAAAGTTTCTCTTCAAAGTTTCGATGCTATTTCTTCAACATTCAGTATAATTTAGAGAAATTTTGGTTTCCTTAAGATTCTTAAGATGACATTTTTTGTTAGCTTTCTTGACATTGAACCTGAAATATTAAGTTACTATGTATTTTATTTTAATGCTATTCTAGAAAAAATAAATGCACAAACTAATTTAAGATATATTGTGAAAATCATTTAAGATCCATGAAACGTAAAACTCGGGCAGTTACTCGATGCAGAATTATTATTCCTTCTAACATGCACTTTATATAAATGTGTGTTTTCTATCACTGAATCACTCCCGCTGAAAGCAATCCTAACATAACACGTTACACAGAGGGTGCCCCACGTTGCTGATGTATACCTGACACAGAGTTAATTTTCTGATTCTGTAAGAGACCCCCTTCACATGAACAGTTTAATAATCTACCACCAAATAATGATTAATTTTCTACCACCAAACCACATCCTGAGATTGCTCCCAAATGTTCAGTTTAATTTAAGTACTTTCTGATTCATGAACCAGGGGATAACATTCAGCTATAAAAGGTAATCCAATCCTAACAGGGCCTTAACCCCTATAATCTACACTTCAATAGCAGAGAAACTGTATAGTTTTGAAACTGTAATCAAGATTTTTTTTTTCAAACACACACTGGAGCTGTCCTTTGCTCCTGTCTCTTATTAGATTACAATAAAATGACCATGCTCTCTTTATGGTGGGAACAGAGCGACCCCGGGGTGATTTATAATCTTGTGAAACCCTGTCCACACCGCTGACCAGACTTTTTTGAGGTCACTATCTGTTTCTTCAACTGATGTCTCCCTGCTGTGATAACACTGTTGGAGAGCTGTCAGCACACAAGAATTTCTCAGGCTATGTCTTGTCTTTGAACACATTTCGTGTGTTATTTCTATTGAGAAGCACTTGTGTGCTGGGTGTTTAGACAGTAAAGGATCTCTCTACAATTTCTCAGTCTACATCCTGACAAAGAGAAGACAACTAAATAGGAATAAATGAAGCTGGCCTCTCTTTAATGAAATGGAATATTTATTTTCTATAAATGCTTTTGAAGACAAAGAATAAGTCAACAATTCATTCTTAAAATGGGAATATTGTTGTTACCAATAACAGAATAATTTGACTCCAACATGATAAATATTGTCTAAAGTAAATATTAGTTGAAATACCTGGGACTCACACAAACATAAAAAATAAGCTTTAGCTGTTTCATAGGTATAAGTAGAAAATCTGTAAGGTGTCTACATATTAATTTTATATAAAACATTTTCAATGTATAGTTTTGCCAAAAATTCTATAAATATGTAAAGTATGTTCAGCTTTAACAAAGAGAAAATTATCCTTAAATTCAAGTTGTCCATAGAGTTAACATTGGATCACTTTTTTCTTGTTAGAATAGAAATTTTTTTCAAATGCTTGGCCTTAATTTATTTAAGGTCTCAAACTAAGACACTTTCTGCTACTGGAAAAATAAAAATGTTGAGAGCACAGAAGATTCCATCTGTTGTGGTCAGTGGAAACATGGCTATCATTTGTTTACACTCATTTCAATAGTGTTTTGTTAAGTTTAGTGAGCAAACACTGAAACACGTTCTGTTGATGCTAATATATCTCCAGCTGATTCCAAAAAGGCAAGAAGTGTTTTTCCCTTTCCTCAGAGCAAGACGACAATAAAAAAAAACAACCTGACTCCTTTCTTTCCTTCCTTCCTTCCTTCCTTCCTTCCTTCCTTCCTTCCTTCCTTCCTTCCTTCCTTCCTTCCTTCCTCCTTCTTTTCTTCCCTTCTTCCTTGCTTGTCCCTTCCATCCTTCCTCTCCCTCTTCCTCCCTCTATCCCTCCCTCTCTCTTTCTTCCTTTCTTTTTCTTTAAAAGAAAATAAAGTCAATCTGGCTTTTGAAATAACACAAAAGATTGTCCATATCTCCTTCAGAAAGGCCTTAGATCTATATTTTTTTAAAAAAGGGTTTTGAGAGCTACAAGAAAGGAAAATATTTATTTTTAAGAAAAAGTGAACAGGGATGTAAAGGAACTCAGAGCACCAGATCCATCTGTAGTACTTGGGTCAGGAATATTGGGAAGGCTGTCCCTAAGTGGTGTCTGCACCCCAGACTTGCTAAATGGTCCCTGGACAAGGGTCACTTTCAACTAGACACAAGGATGGATTGTTTAGAGAGGTGCATTGTACTCTCCAAGTTTTAGAGGTCTTGCTTTATCTTCCGATGTTTAGAAAACAAAGACCCAAAATTTACTTTCTATGTCTGAGAAGAAAATATAACCTGAATTTTATTTAATAATATCATGTATCTGACTTATGCACAGTAACATGGAGTATAATTGGATTTATAGTAAAAGGGACTGACAAGATTAGCATTTAGGTTCATAAACCCATTTGGTAATATATCTACTTTTAAAATATCTATGGTTTAGATGAAAGTGAGTATATTTGACCTTAACAAGCATAGCTCAGAGCTCCCTTCCGTTCTTTGACTGAGCTATAAAAATTAGGCTTTACAAACCTTTAGGTCTTTCAGATTTATGACAATTTAACCAACTAAACTTTTCTGACTTGGGCAGAGAGAGCCTTCTACTGAAGACATAACAGGACTACAGTGTTTTAGGTAGGAGTGGGTTTATGAAGCTAGAACAAGAACATACCTTCATAGTAAATGTATCTAAGATGCTAAGTTGCAATCTCTGCCTTTCTTTTTTAAAGGCTTTCATAAATAAGAAAGCATTGTGTTTATTCTTCCCATTACCAAATGGCATTTCAAAGACCAAATTGATTTTAGAAAAGTTAGAACTAAATGTTTCTGATTATTTTTGTTTTTCACTATAAACTGTTTGAAGATGTGGCTAACTTTACTATGGTGGTGGGACAAACCCACCAGTAGCATCACAATTAAGTCAAGTGCTCCCTTATTTCCGGGAGTTAACTTGCCATTTTCCTTCTCCAAGAACTCTTAATAAAATGGAACTGAAAAAAATCAATTAAAATGGTGAAATGTCCCTTAGGATAAAGTTACTTCAGCACTATGTGCATTCCTAAATAATTTCTTTTATCTTGCACTGCAGTAACACACATTTGTGCCATGTTTTTAAGTGCTATATTCTTCATAATGAGGCTGTTTAAAATTGAGTACTGGAAAGAGAAGGGTGCTGATACAGCAACTGTTATGATATAAAAACAGGGTTATGAGTGAAGCACACACAAGAAATGAAGAACGTGATTAGAGGCAAAATGGATAAGACAGAGGTTCTCATATAACAAGCCTGTGAAATAGACCAGCCTCAAAGACCCCGAATATCTACCTAATCTCTACTATCTAGAGCTATTGCGCCCCAGAGCATCTCTGAACTGCTATTATGGGAAGTCGTTTGTAGGATCACGATCTATATAAAACAAAGTAGTCCCAGGAATGAAGTCAGCACTTGAGAAATTCCACACTTTACTGCCTCTATTCCCAGTTCCCACCCTCCGCCCCAGCCTACAGTTGACCCTTTCTCTCATTTTGTAAAAAGCTGTAACTATCTTAGCATTTCTATGACAAAGGAGTTTTTTTCATGCTCTACTAAAAGTAATTTGGTTTTTCATGTTTCAACATTTTTTTTGTCTCTGATAGTGATAGCAGGGATAATACATTTTTAATAACTGTGAAACACTGTATATACTCGCATGTTCAGAATCAGAGGGCCAGTATACTTTGGGGAAACTAAGTAGATATCAGTATCTGTCAGAAACTGAAAACTCAGGTACTGTATATCTCCTCTCCATGCTTTCTTTTTAACCACTGCTGTCCTCCTACACTCTTTCTTGCCTGACTGTCTCTCAGTGGCTATCCATGCACAGCAAGAAGAATTTAGACTTAAGAACCAGCCCAGGAATTTGGCAAACAAAAGGAGACAAATGCTTGCCAACATTTTCCCCATTTCTTCCCGACTCCCTACCAAAATTCATTATTCCTTCACCATGTGTACTGATGAAAACTGGCAAAAACTTTGAGCATGTTTGCTCATGTCTTCAAAATAAAACCAAAATAGACTGAAGGAAGTTGTTTGAAAACAGTAACTACTGGTCTATTAAAGGAAGAAATCTCCCCTTATGCTTCATGAATAAGTTACCCTGAGCCTGCCAAGAGAAATAAAGCCTTGTTTACTGGGATGTGTGAAAAGGCAAGAAACTGAGCAAATGAAGTCAAAGAAGTAAAGGGAAGAAAAGGTGCTGTACAAAAGATTGAATTAACACGGGCTTTTAATCAACTTCAGAGTCACTGTCATTCATAAGAAATATTGTAATTGTTATTAAAATGAAAACTAAACCCAGGTTAAAATTTTTGTTCTTCTGGACTGCCTCCAAAAATGGTAGTTTGTTTTGTCTTCTCACATTCTTCCCTAGGTAAGTTATCTCATACTTTTTGATATTGACTTTATCTCGATAAGGCCTGTTATATAGATTAGGAAATCTATATCTAGAGAAATTAGTAGATAAGAATCATGGCAATTTTTTTAACGTAAAAGCTGAGTGTATATTAAAAAACTGAAAGTATTTCAAAATTACAAGTAAGGACAGCTCACTGAATGCAAAATTCAACTGTGGTATTTAGAGATGGGGTTTGATAATGGCTCATTAATGAACATAGCTAAAGGATTCCAAGGTATTCTTTTGACCTTGTACAAAAACATACATCATTATAGAATGTTGTCAGCCTCCCTATAGGAAGAGCATGTGGTGGGTTTAAAAAGACATTGGTTTTGGAAACAACTTTATTCTATTAAATAAAAAAGTGAATAGCTATATTTCTACTGTTTATTGAGTCTGTAACTGTGTTGAGTTCTTAATGTATATGATTTAATAAAATATCCTCAACTAAAAAGATGAGTAAGGTGAAGCTGGCAGATAATGGAGGCAACACATCAAAACCCAACTGTGCTGTGTAGCAGAGTGTGCTCTAATCCAGTAGAAAAAGAAAACGTTAATCTTTCCTTGTTCGTCTACAAGGCAAGATGCTATCCCATTACTGCCACATTTCCTACCTTTCTTCTACTGACCTGTGAATCAAAGCCAGATAAAATGCAAAGAGAAATAAGCATTGTTAAATTGCCTTTGAGTTCTTTTCATCTCCAGAAAGTTACTCTAAATGCCAGTTTTCATTCTGATCACTGTCTTTGTAATTTCAATTCTTGCACTATTCTAACCATAAGCTTCCTTTACCAAGTTCTATTCTATTATACCAGCTTAAATCCGTATACTTCTCTAATGTATTAATAATGTATTTATTCACTTCTTCCCTATCCATGAGTGCTAAAATATTGCCTATGAATGCTAAATTTTGTGTGTGATACTTACTAATATATCCAAGATATTTAAGTAATAGTCATCACATATTGGATGCATGCTAAATATGAATTATGTAGGTAAAATATAGCTTTTGTTATTTCATACACACACACAATCCAAGATCTTCTCCTTGTTGCACTAATAAAAATAAGAATAATTTTAAATGTGAAAAGATAAAGGTCAAAATAAACATATATTAATACCTAATAAAATTTTGTATCAATATTTACCAAATGTATTGTCTCATTTCAATTATTGAATCTGTGTACATTGAATCACATTATATTGGACATAAACTCATGAGCAAAAAACATTTGTTCTTTTGAGTGTTTGTCAATAAGTCTACTGTGATATTACTATTAGATTATAAAATTTTAGCAATATCTAAGGTATTTTAACATTTAAACACTTTTAAAATAATAATAATTATTTAGTCATAAGTTGACTAAAAGGTAAGTTCAAAATATGAAAAAAATTTGGACTGGAAATTAGTGTAATATTATTAATTCTAGATCTCAGTCTCCTCTGGGGTTGGGAGAAAGTACAGACAACTTAGATATAGATGGAAATAAAGACTGTATTCTCTCATCAATAAGCTAAGGAAACAAGAATGACAAGCAGAATGCCCATATCAGAAGAAGCCTAAAAATTACAAAGGACAACAAGGGTTTAACCTGCAGTACACTGTCAACATTGTTTTGAATTACTTAATGAACAATGCAAAAGAGACAAAAACAAAGTACAAATCAGGTAGACTTGTTGATAATATATGGGAAGATGTGTCAAAAGTTAGGTTGCAAGAGTGACACTGTTTTGGAAGAGGGAGTCAGGACCCATTGACACTGGGATCTACAGATAGACAACTGGGTCACTGGAAGCATGTCCTATAGGAAAGGAGCTGTAGCGCTCCAAATCCTTCTTTCTCATCTTTGCTTCCTAGCAAAGAGGCGAACAAGTGGGCTATGCCTTCATTCACTGCCTCACCACAGACACAAAATCCTGGGCTAATGGGTCATGCACTGGAATCTACAAGGCACTAAGACAAACAAACCACTTCCCTTTACAGTGAGTCAATTCAGGTAAAGCTCTTATTCAGATGTGAGGAAATGTTTACTATTATAGGAGATTATTACAGTAGATAGACTTTATGTTTCAGTATGTATCATTGTGGAATTTATGAAGGAATTACACGAGTGGAGGTTTTTTAGCACCTATACAAAAGAGGCCAATAACATATTGCTATTAGATATGATATAACCCTTCTTGTGTCTTCAGATTAAAGACATTCACTTATCTTTTTAAAAAGTAGATAGTTTATAGACATACAAATCCATAGGGTTAGTATAAAAAGTCTTCATATGGATATTAAGAGTGTAAGACGGAATAGCATTGTCAAGAAAATAAAGCAATAGTTATGCCAATTCCACTACAAATTCCCTAAAGAGTAAAGATGTCAAAAGTCAAGTATACTGTTACTTGTAAATGATTTGGTGTGAAAATGTTGAGATCAAGTGATTTTAAAGGAGGTTACTTTACAGAAGCTCATGCCCTGTCACGTGTTCATTGCTGTGATGATTTCATACGCTCTTCCTAATTATCTCTATTTATCAAAAAGAGTATATTCTTTATGTTTGCCACGTCCTCTGATACTGAACAAAATCAGACAGAGTTAGCCTATAAGCACACTCTATGGACTGATTTTACTGCAGTGCCTGAGGTATCTATCTCCATGGTTAGCATTAGCTTTTGCACTCAGCTAAGTGACTGTGGTATTCTCTTAGCAGAAATGTCCACTTTATTTAATGCCATTTTGTCTTTCAAATTCTGGAATAGAGTGTTTTCCTCTTTTGACACTAGCAATTATCACAAGCTTGCAACCAAACACAACAAAGGTGTTTCTTAGAGCCCTATCATAACTCAGCAACAAAGGAAGACATCCTCTTTGCAGGTCTTTATATTTGACTTTCATTTAACTTTAAATAATTCAAAACAGAAAATGATACTTGGCCTTTTATAAACAGTTAAGTTTTTCACATTGATATCTGAAAGCAGAAGATGGGGAAAACATCAGCACAAAAGAAGTATTGAAGCTGTATTTTTTTCTTGATTTATAGATACTTTTGAAGTTAGCCCTAAAGTCACATTCATTGTTCTGTGGCCATAACTAACACCTCAAAGTTTCCACTAGTCTCACCAAACTCCCTACTACTCACCTAAAACTAGAAAATGAAGCTCACCTACTCTAACTCGTCCCTTAAACACCTTGTTCAAGTAGTCTACAATTTAAAATGTCTTTTGTCTTCTGTCTTCTTTGTATCCTTCTGCACTTGCTTTACGTAAAACTCTCATTTACTTAAGTCTGGCATAATATTGTAATCTCTGGTTTAAAATGTGTTCAGTTCAACTCACACACATTCACAGTGTTGTGTATCTGAAACCCAAATACAATCGTGACATTCCCTCCAGTTAAAAAAATCTTCCAAGAGAAAAAGAATCACGGGGATTTGTGGTTATCACAATATAAATTTTAAATTCATTAAGTGTGTCATTTAAGTCTGTTTCCAAGATGGCAAGGACTTGCATGTCCAGCTTGATATTCAAAACTTGATAAACAGATATATTCTAATCTCCCACCTAACCAATCTAGATCCCTGTAATAAAATTTTATTTCATATTGCTTCTTCTATCATTCCTAATATTTGCAGATTACTGGTAGCTTTTTTTTATTTGTTTGTTTTAGTATGAAACTTATTAATCCACCTCTGTTTTTTGCTAATACTACAAAGGTAAAATGAAAAGCAATGAAAAGTGAATCAAATCAGAAAAAAAAAAACATAAAACAAGACTAGTGCAAAGTAGTAGAAAATAAAAAGGAGCACTGTAACTTCTAATGGCCATACAATATCTGAGTAGGTATATTTTAATTTAGTGTTTTCATCCTTTAGTCTTTAAATTTGTATTTCCAGAAGTAATGTGATTTATAGAACCAAAGGAGGAATGTATCACTTCTTCAGTCTTCCAAAAGATAAAGGGCATGTGTAAAGTTGAGGAAGACCATGCATGCATGCAATGATCCTAGCCTATACCTTTATTTTCGGAGACCATGGTTTCCTAGGTCCAGGAGATATCTCTCTCTCTCTCTCTCTCTCTCTCTCTCTCTCTCTCTCTCTCTCTCTTTCTCTCTCTCTCTCTCTCTCTCTCACACACACGCACACACACACAATCATACTTGTAAAGAATATACTGTAAGTTTTGTTTGTTTTAAGAATCTTCTTTAGAAAAATAAGGACTTTTTTCCTGGTAGCTATGTCTTCTGAAACTCAAACTTCTTCATAGATGTCAAGAAATCTCTATTGATTAAATGTGTGCTGATTGGTTAATAAATGTATGTAATTTGTTTGAGACAGAGTTATGCTCGTATCTGAAGCTGTATTGGAACTTACTATGCAAGTTAATCTGAAAAGATTAACAAATATTGTTCTATATCTATTCTTCCAAGAGTGCTTTCTTTTTCTTTTTCTTTTTCTTTTTTTTTTTTTTTTTACTGAGTATACTATATTCTCCCAGGCTCTTAGACAACACAGCATTTACATAGTACTCTAAGCTTCAGACAGGCCATGCAGTGGCATAAAATAGAACTGTAACAAATAAGTACTGTGTTAGAAAATGAAGAACTAATTTGTGGTTTATATTTTTTTCCTCCCACAAAACTCCAGAGTTTAACCTCTTTGTTAGAGACTAGTAATGCCCATATTTCGTAGTCCACTGGAATGATGCTTGAACAGAAACACTTTTGCACCATGAATAAACTGTGAAATGTAGGTGAAAATTAAATTTTGTTACAGCTGCCAGCCTTGAGTGTGCTCTTTATGGAACTATCATTCTCTCACTTAAACAAGCATCACTGTTTATGACATTGCAGATAAACAAATATGTACAGAAATAATATTACAAATTCCAGGGGAAAGACTCCACAGAAACATGTTGAAAAGGACAGTGTACAGTGAAGGGGAAAGAAATTAAGATGTGATACTGAGTAGAGTTAGAAATAAAATTCAGGGAAGGAGCGCAACTGTGAGCCAGCGTTTAAGAGGTTGACATGGGAGGAACAAAGTTTGAGACTGTGAGGACAACCTGGGCAACATAGGTTCTGTCTCAGATGCCAACAGGGTTGGGGTAGGGAGGGATATGTAATGATAATGCGTTATCCAGTAGAAGGGGAAAACCAGCAAAACTTAAATATCTATTTCCCAATGTTGAATCTTAAGATATTAAACTATTTCTCAATAGAGCAAAGTTGACACAGAGCTGAAAGTCATATCAAATCCGGAAATCTATTTGTTGGCTATCAAGGTGACTGACTGCAGGTTAGATGGAGTTTGTTTAAAGGGGATTTTAATTTTCAATAATCTTTCAAGTATTTCAGAAAAAAATCCTTTTCTTTTTCAAACATTAGAATAAGCGTATTATAAAATTTTTCTTTCTCTTCTTTTGGTATCGTACATTATTTCAGATTATTTAAAGTATCATGATGATGTTTCTAGAAATCTATTTGATTTTTTTTTCAAAATAGACAAATTTCAAGTTAAAAATCTGTCATTTTGCAGGAAAGTTTGCAATTCTTCAAGAAAAATGCCCTGCTTATCAGACACGTACAAGTGCTCTATCCAATGTGGTAGATCTCAAGGCCCAGGGAAACACTCTTTCTGTCAACATATTGAGCCAAAGGAAAGAGCTTTGTGTACCCTATCAAGATTCTTAGGAAAGATGTATCTATAGTAAAGTTATACGCAGGGTTTTTCTATTGTTTAAATGGGGTGGATTTATACCTTACATACATTTAAATAAGCATACTACATGCAAAGCATTGTGACATTTGCCCTGAGGAGTGATACATGTGAAGACTCTAATTTAGTAGAAGAGGAAAGACAGTCTATTAAGACAGAAGCCTCCACAGGAAACACAAACAACTTCCTTCTTCACATCCTTCCACAAAAGCACCCTCACCTGAATCTTCAGCAATGAGTGGTCACCAAGGAAGAAGTAAAAAATTTGTGACTCCTATGAGGATACACTAATAGAATTTAAAACTAAGTGATCCTGATATCCTTAAAATTACCATTTTAGGGCACACACTTATGAAGATTCCAAGAATTTACTTCATGACATCAAGTACCGCTTGATTAAAATGAAGACACAATAGTGAACAGAACCCTAGACAATCAAAGCCCAAGACAGGAATAGGAGTAGCAATGGAAGAGTCAAGCAACCAATGCACACCAGTGAATTCAATGATAAAGAGGTTGAAATTTATTAAAATTGCTGAATACTTTTTCAATAGTATTTGCTGTAATTCCCAAAGCCACTGTCAAGAAGACAAAATGGAACCTTGGGTTTGAGACCAACCAGGCTACATATAGAACCTCAAAAAAGGCAAAGGAATAAAAATTAATAACAATCCTACTCATTGCTAAATATTATATAAAAACACTATATCTGAATCACTTCCTCTTGATTTACTGAAAAAATTCTAACTTTCTTCCCCTTAATTGCTGGAGACTACCAAACATGGGTGTTCTCTTATTACTCAATACTTTGGTAAGACACTAAATATTAAATGAAAAAAATCACAACTAACATCTTACCTTACAGGAAGACCTCTGGAAACAACAATAGCATCACTTTTCCTGCATAATTAGCCCAATGCAATGAGCATGATTTCCCACACTTCCCAAGAGTGAGCACATTGAAGAACTTGTCCAGCCAAGGAAGTTGCAAATCAAAAAACTTTAACAATATGACAAACCTGTTTTTCCTATGCCATATAAGAATGCCTGAATATCAAGTACTTTTTGACTGTGAAATAAAGTCATCAACAAAATGCTGAATCACTAGGATGGAAAGCAGATCCAGATGGTGACTGACATGGAACGATAGAGATGAATCTGAAGAACAGCCCATAAAGGAAAATAGAGGCCACCACAGACACTGCCTGAATCTACAGGCTCTACTTACAACAGAATTAATGTCAATTCCAATTTTCTGCCCAGATGAGTGGTTTTCAATCCCTAAAAGTTTCTATATCCAGTAGTAACAGTGCTTTGTTCTGAACACAGTCAGTGAATAGACTTATGAAGCAGATACGAGACAATGAACTAACATCTGTCAGGAAAGCACAAGAAGTAGGAGTGTCCCTACTATTATTCTGCATGTCACCTTCCCCCTCAGCCATCTAAATGTACAAAGTAGTCAAGAAATCAGCACTGTGATCAGGTTTTAAAGTATGCACATGTGCAAATGTACCACATTTTCTGTATCCATTCCTCTGATGAGGGACATCTGGGTTGTTTCCAGCTTCTGGCTATTATAAATATGGCTGCTATGAACATAGTGGAGCATGAGGGTGCTAGTGGCCCCAGTAAAAGGGAATGTCAAGGTGGGAATATGGGAATGGGTGGGCGGGTAGGTGGGAGGAGGAATTCCCTCACAGAGGCAGGGAGGGGGAGCGGACACGGGGTTTCCAAAGAAAAGGGGAATCATCGGAAATGTAAATAAATAAAATAAAATAAAATAAAAAAGTATGCACATGTGGATGTGAATGGAAATGCGTATGCATGAGTTTAGGTGCATACAGACACCTGCAGATAGCATTAGATCCCCAAGAGTGGGGAGTTCAGGGTTCTAGACAACCCTCACCAACTTAATTAACAGCTCTTATCTTTGGTGATCTTATTTTAATTTCAGATCAAATGTAATTCTTAAAGCTATTATAGGAAATGAAAGAAGATATCGAAAACACTATGATGTCTAGTTAATAATAACCATAAAGATAATAACACGTAATTATCTAACTATATATGTGAATATAGGTATACACACACACACATGCACACATTTGGTATGACTATGATTGCTTAGTTAAATTTTTTGAGTAAGTTAAGAATTATGACTTTTATAGTTCAAAATAAATATAATAGGTAAAATTAATTACAATCAAGATCAAGTTAAAATTTCAAGTTAAAATCTTATAAATATATGTGTGTCTGTACACATGACAAAGTTTCGTCATTGGTGCTTAAATTACTACTAAAATATGGCAAATACTCAGAAACTAGAGTATGTTTATGTTATGCAATAAAATGGAAACAAAAATGCCGTAAGAAAGTCAACTGTCTTTCCATATTTTATGAATACAGAAATAGACCAATTGACAACAACAACTACACTTCGAACTGTATTGTATGAACTGTCTTTCCAAATTTTCTATACATCAAGGATAATGCAACAAGAGCAACAACCATAAACACCTGCTTTTCTCTATGTCTTCTCCTATGCTGAATTTCAGACAGTAGAACTTTAATAGGCAAATGTCAATAAGAAAATCTTTCATATCCAATTTAAACAATCTGCTAAGTTTCACAGTATAATGGAGGAAAGTGATATGTGTTATATAATTAATAAAATCAAGGATGCTATAAATTTTCAGAGGCAGAATAGCATTTTGAAAGAAGAAACATTTTTGCCATATCCATAAAATATTTTCAGACTAAAAAACTAGAGAAAATCATTATTTCAGGGCTATGGGATCCTTGATAATAAATAATTATAAATTATGTCTTTATCTGAGAAAGACTTTGAACATTTACTCATCATAGAATGCTTTGGACAACTTTTAATGAAATCCAAGATACACTGATCCCTACTTTAAGCTTGTATAGACATTCCAGCATGCACAGGAGTCACATGACAGCTTACTGGAAGAATTAAACCTAATCTCCTATGTGTGTGCTGTAACAAAACATTTTTTTCTTTTCTTGTGCCTCAAAGTATTAAACTTTTTAATCCATTATTTAAAATATGTCTTTGAATGTAAATACTAACAAAATTTTAGTAGATAATATAAAGTTATAAAAATTGAAATTCATATACTTTGTTGATTTATTTGGAATTCTCTTATAAATAAATGCACAATGTGTCAGAAAAAAACAGAACAAATTTTTCTGTATGATTTAAACTGGTAGAGAATTTTTAATATTTTAGATGGGAATCTAAGATAACATTTAAAAAATATGATTTTTAAGCAACCATCATCACATCCTCTCCTCACCACCTTGTTTGCAAATACAAAACTATTGCCATTGTCCCCACAGTACATTTGAGTCTGGGGCTTGGGTTCAGCCATACTAATATCTTAAATGTACTGATATAAGCAAATTATGAAATCAAGTGTCCTAACTCTGTCTCAAGATTCCAAAGTGCCTACAGATAAGTAAGTCACGTACACACAGCTATTGTGATAATGATTGGTGGGTATTAATGGCAATTCCCCATTGAAATATTCATAGCAGTATAACAAACTTTCTAAAAATGATTCTTGTTGCTAAGGCTTTCGAAAGTTGCTTTCATATGCAACAGCATCCACTATTGACAAAGCCTGATGTTACAGGTGTGCTGTCATTCCAAATACTGACAGAAGCATCAAAAGCTGAGGGCCTGTCTGAGCTACAGAATGAGTCTAAGTCCAGTTTTAGCAATCTAATGAGATACAAATATAAAGAACAAAAGTAACTGCAAGGTAGATCAGTAATGGAGGACAGTCTTAAAGTGCATGAGGTCCTAGGTTTAAACCCTACTACTAAGAAAAGACAGCTAATTAAATTTTCTTGATAACCTAACTAGCAAGAGTTGAAACAAATAGAACAGAAATAGACCCATTGACAATGACATCTACACTTCAAAGCCACACCCCTGTAATCTGACAACATTCATTTCAATAGTGACCCCCTAATGTGGTGCCAGGATTGCAGGCTTATGTTCAGTGTGTTATGGGCAGGAGTCCATGCCTTTACGCAATCTAGCGGATTGGTTGGTCCCAGTAAAATCTTATTTTAAGACTCTTTAAGGCACTGATTTATGCACAATTGATCTGATCAGCCAGGCAGTCAATGTGATTTATTAGCTAAGATGGCCAAAACTCCTTTTTCTCCTTTTTCAAGCAGTAGTAATTCACCTCATTAAAGTTGGAATCATTACAGGAAGCTACTGAGAAATAAGAACTTGAACCTGCTGGCCTGGCTTGCATTTCCCCCAATTTATGGATCTACCAAAGAGTCACAGTTAGGTAGCAAGACCACAACTGCCATGCAGGCATCAGAGCTAGTGAATAGTAGTGCATCTAGATATGGACGCAGTGGATTAAAGGGGGTTGTATCCTTCTTCCCTGGGCAGCCCTTCTAGACAGCACACATACTCATTTAGCCTCTTGAGAAATGCATGCATTTGATTTCTAGCCTAAATTGATTCATCTATTCATCCAGCAAGAACAAATAACCTGCATTATTTTGTAATTATGGGGTTTAACTAAACACAAGACTAACAGGGCTGACAGCCTACATGCATGCACACATATACCTACAACCTACTGAGTTCATTTAGCACTACTCACAGATACATGTACCCAAGGCTATCTACTTGGAAATGTGGGTAGGAGAAATTCCACGTGGTCTAACCTCTAGATGAAGAGGTATAGGTAATCAATAGATATTGAGAGGAAGAATCAGTTTTCTCTAAGGACAAGCTCTCCAGTAAGAGACTACAATTCTTGTATAGCATCAATTCTTCTTTCTTGTTGTTATGACATATTCCCCAGAAAGACCTAGTACTCTTAGTCTTTACTAATTATTACCTACCACTTTAAAGTTCATAATGAAATAATTAGTAGGTGAAAATCACAGTAAAACCTGAACAAAGCCTCAACTACTCTACTTTGGACTGAACTGTTGCTCAATAACTCCTGGCCTTCTCATTCAGTCTAGTGCTACAAGCTAGAGACTAAACTATTGCCGTGCACAAGGTGTGTGTATTATACACTGACTTGATAACATTCCATACCTCATAGCATTTCCAGGAGATACGGCCTTTTCATTGGGTTACATTACTTCACTCTATGTTATGTAAAGTCTAAAAAAAAAAAAAACTTTGATTTAAAAATACTGATTTTCTTAAACCAGGTTATATTAATTTCTGTGTGAAAATATAATGTATGGCCACTTCATTTGATTTCCCCTGACAAATGACTCCCTTAGAATATGTAGAATTAATGCACAACTCTTAAGGTGAACATGGTTTTATTAATGTAAAACAAGACAAAAAAACGTGGTAATTTGAAAAATATACTTCTGAGTTCATAACTCCGAAGATACGGGCCACCTGTTGCCATTACCATGTTGGCATGTCAAAAGGTCAAAAATAAGTTTAGCAGTTGTGTTCCTTAATAACAAGTAGAGTACATGGGAGAATATGGGTGAGTAAAGTGTGTGTGACTGAGTAAATGGGTGCTTGTGGACACACGTTTGTGCTGTGCTCTCTGTCTGTAACTATCTTTGTAGTCATATGGCCACACCCAGAAATATTTACTTATTTACATTCACATGGTTTACTTTCACATGATTTATATTACACTGGCCATATTATAATTGGTAAATGATGTATTATTTACCAACTTGAGTTCTTGATTTGACCCCATTCGTAAAATAAAACTTTTCCTATGTTATGAATAACTTCACTGAATAGTTTCTTTTCTTTTAGATACTTTTTTTTCTTAACACCAGTTCTATAAATAGAATGAGACACCCCAGGGAGGCTACAGAGTAGTTTCAGAGTGGATTTCTGCTTGGTGAAATGTATTCACCCTCTGGAGTTGTTAACTACAAAGAATGCACAACTCAGCAAATACTAGCATAGCACATCCCAGCTCATATCTTATTGCTTTAACAAATCCTTGCATTCTCTCATCCAATTTAGATAAATGGGTCTGTAGTGATGATCATAGCAACAACTGACATCTCAGTCTATGGAATGCAGTGCTTCCATCCATGCTGTCATTAAAATAAGGAATACATATTCACCAAGACTAGTTAGTGTGAATAGTCTCAATATTGTCATATATAATTTGGTTATAAAATGGAATATCATCCAGAAATTTTCAGTGGGTTTCTGCAATAGTATAAACTGTCTATGTACAATCACCACATAGACTTCACACTTTCATGGTGAGAGTGCCATTGAGGATGTTTCATCAGACATTCCTGGAAGCTGTCTGGCCAATAGGAGTAGTCTGAAATGGTTTCCTAATCACTATTGAAATCACTGATAGTACTGTCTGTCTACACTATGACAGACAAAAGCTGAAATGTATTAAACACTGCAATCCATCATCCTGCAGATGGGAAGCAGGAGCCAGCAAGTTCAGAGGCACTGACTACCCGCTGCTTAACAAAGGCTGGAGTCCTGACAGTTCAGTCGTGTCCTAGCTCCTCACTACCACCCCTCCATCTAAGATGAATGAGTGTAATCAGTGAGGGAGAAAGCCTACTGAGGGTTTTGAATTCAAACGTTGTTACATTTAAAGTGCTGTGTTTTAGCCTTAATCAGAACTGTTCTTAAACAGTTATCTTCAACTACAAGATTAAGTATATGGGTGAATGAATGAATGTATGAATGTGTGAATTATGAATATATGAATGTATGAATGAAGTAGGGCTCCAGAAAGTTTATTCTTAGAAAATACTTCACTCACATACTGCTCAAGTTTGGAGAACTAGCTTTAAAACAACATTGCCAGTTCAAAGGACACCAGATAAAAGTCTCTCAAGGCTAAATTTATATTGAAGCAACTGGCTACTAATGTTCCCTTTGAATCACCGAGACATTACTATTTTGAAGTAAGTGCCAAGTAGAAACAAAATACCAATTACTAAAGTTCAGTTCGTTTTCTATATTTGTTTCTAATAAGTACACATGAACCTTAAAATAGCCAAAGGGAGAAAAAAAACCTCAACTGCTAACAGCACATTAACAAAGTATAGAAAGGAAAGACACTTTTCTTTGGATTTCAGCCTTGTCATTTCCAATTTTCTGCTCCTTGGACATGCTTGTATTCAAATTCTGGAACATCTATTCAGCATATCAATCCTAATTAGACAATCTGGGTCTGGAAAGGATGAGAGCTGGGTCATTTGCATAATTTAATCATAAATACTCAGTGATACATATTTCCAAATGCATTTGTACAATTATCTTTTCATCCTTGGGGCAATGGTATTAATATGATTAGGCAATATTTCTGGAAAAAACAGACAAGTATGCACTCTTTTTAACTGCAGCTTAAGGCGATATGAAAAATTAATTAATTTCTGAAGAAAATCAATTTCTCTACGTGACCACATTAGACATCGCTAAACCAAGACTCAGAAGGCACTCTCAATCACAGCATCCTATCAGACCCTTCTAAACTCTGATTAGTATGTGAACAGCTCAATAGAAAAACTGTAATGTATCAAAGAGCATCTTAAATTGTGAAGAGATCTCCTGCTCACTTTCCTATCCAGCATTCCTCTCTCCTTTACTTAAAGGAATTGTTATTTAACCAGTCAATGAGAAGCCTGTGCTTTCGGTGTGAACTCATCTCGAGTGATCTTTTATTAATGTACATTAAGCAATTTCAAGGACAACAGGATAAGGTTACTTCTGAAATGCTTTCTCAAGAAATGAATTTATATTCTTCTAAAATAATCATAACTCACATGAGACTGTTTATCAGGAAGAAAAAATAGATAAGCTAAGTCATCTTGAAAGTATCACTGTCATAAGGAGAGCATCCTCACATTCTCTGTAGAGACAGAAGAACCCAGGTGGCTAATCTGATTTTTTAAAAAGAGATTCTGCTTTGTATGTTAATTAGTGACAAAGAAAGAAGTGGCATTTGTGAGTTTAAATACACTATTCTTTCCTTTACAATCGAGCAAAAAAGTAGAAATTACTGCATGCAAATATTCAATATTCATTTAATTTGCATAAAGGTGCTTGAACAAATTTTTGATTCTAACAAGCTCATTTATCATGCGTTTTGTCTTTCATCCTAATCTAGCATCTGTCATTCCTTTTTGAAGTTATTATCGGCCCGATTCCCTCTTGGACATGGTTGCTGGGTGACCGGTATCTTAGCACCCACTTTGACAGGAACAGATGTGAATCTGATCAAGAGATTTCCCAGGGGTACCTGAAATCACAAACAACTTTTGTGAAAAACAAACAGTGTTCCTGTCGTGAGCCCTCCTTTAGCCCTGTCCCCAAAAGAAAGAGCAAGAAAGTTTACCCCAGATCAAATAGAGCATCCTAATGTTAGTTCCTAAACCTGGAATAAAATATCTTAATAGAAAAAAGCAGTATTTTCTCACTTGAAATTAAGAAAACCCAAACAAAACATCAATAGTTTAAAACACAGAGTTATTTTTTTTTTCTTGGCCATATGCTTATAGGTAGATTTCATGGTAAAATGTTCCTATCTCCTTTTAAATTTTATGTAACTTTTTCCCAAAATAAAAGAGGATTATTAAAGGGATAGTCACATAATAAGGACATTTAAGGAATTTAGTTTGGTGTCTGAGAATGTGTGTTTTAAATTCCACGGAGAAGACTGAAAATGAAAAGCATTATTCTATTTTTAAAGAATTGTCCAAAAAGATAGATTTCCCTTCTTTCACACACTTTTACAGAGTTTTTAATGTGCTTTTCCCCCCCAGATTGCATGGTACCATCAATCATTATTAGAAATAGAGTTCCATAGTGCCCAGGGAAGACAGAAAAAGGTCATAGGAACTTCCCATCACTGCCACAGCAGAAGTCAGAACAGGCTGCCTTTCCAGCAATAGACGATTCTTAACACCAACAAACTAGGATCTATCTTTTCTCCCTCTTTCCATGGCAGGTTAAATCCCGCAACTAGCCAAGGAAAACTTTCAAAGTAAATAAAATATATTATCAGATGTCAATATTGTATAAATATGGCATTAAGGTGATTTCAGAAAACTTTCCTATCATTGATTAGTTTATCAACTTTCTTTGAACGGTAAGCATAAAGGCAGGACTGAATAGCTGCCAGCTTCCTCTGAGAGCTTTATGTTACATAGCAATCAAAAGTTAGCAAGTAATGTATGCTTATCATTACAAGTTATTTCTCCTCAGTGAACAGGAGTTATGCTAATGAAGATTATCCATAAGAATTATATTATTATAATTATGTAAATGTTTTATATTATGTATAAGAAATTTCTATGCCTCCATCCCTTTACTCAAAGAAGCGATTCATTTTACAGAAAAATAACCAGTAACAGTTTATCTAAGAGGATTTATAGATATTAAATGTGAAAAAGGCAAGTAATATTTCAGATTCCTTTCTTTTAAATTGAAGAAGGAACATGTTCACTTCAAATCCAAAGTTTGATTATAGAAACTAAAATATTATAATAGTGCCAGCATTTGTGTTTCGGAATACTATTTATGAACTGTGTTTTAGTATATAGATTTTAGCAAATAGTAAGTCAAACTATCTGAACACTAAACATTCCTTCATCTTCCTGTAGTCATTCAATAGTATATTTTCATAAGCAAAGAAATTATGACCTAATCATTTATATTAATCATACATTTGATTATGTAGTAAAATGTTTGGTTGCTCATGACACTAGGAAAACCATTACACATTTTATATATATATATATATATATATATATATATATATATATATATATATATATATATATATGGAGAGAGAGAGAGAGATTTCCAACTTGAACCCATCCCACACTCCAAAGTAAAGCCAACTAAATTCCAAGCAGCAAGCAGCTTCTGTGTGCTCGATGGCCAGTGACCATGTTCAGTTGTTTCTAATGGAGATAAAATTAGGTCCTCTGGAAACTCTACTGAGAATTCCAAATGAAAATAAAATAAAATAATAAAATGTGACACTAAGAAAACTGAAACATACTCATATAAAAATTTATATGCTCAAAGATTATAACAAGGAAAAACTACCTTTAAAATACTTTTCTGCTTCTTAAGTTAGGTCACAACTGGTGAGAAATTAAGTATAAAAGAAATGCATTCATATTCTAATTAAATAAATTTGGGTTCAAGCTCCTTAAATCTAGGAAACATATATAAAAGATACATTCTATTTTATTTAACTAACACTGTAATAACACAAGTAAACTTAAATAGTTTCAATTATTCTAATGTTTTTTTTTTAATTTCATAAGTATATCAGATTCCCTAATATGGGAGTCAAACAGGTGTTCTGCTCCCCTTCCCTAGCCCCAAATCAAATCTGACCCAGAAGGCTCCAATATTAAGGTTTGAATTGGGATCAGTTCATTGTTTTCCCATGGGGAAACTTGTATAAATGTAATTCTATGGTTTCATAAAAGCAGGTCAAGTTTCAACCCCTGGGGGTCTTTTGGCAATTTGAACCATGGAAGCTCTCTTCCTGGACACAAGTTCAAATCTGCATGTCCTGTCAATGGTGTAAAGACAGAAAAGAAAAGTGGTGGTAAACGGACCCACAATCATGTTTGACCATCCTTCTCCCTTGTCAGAGTGTTCTTAGAAGTATAAGAATAAAAATATCAGAGCTATCAAGCCGTAGAGTATTTTGAAACCACTTTAATTACTTATCGTTTTTTTCTCTCTTCACACATTGCACACCAGATGATGTGAAATGTGAGCCTACAAATATTTATTTCCATTTGCTCCATTTGTGTTACCAAATAAAAAGATGAATCTCCTGTAAAATAAATGGGCATAAAGTTTTTCTACTATGTTCAACTTTGGTTGTATCCTTTGTAATTCTAGGATCATTAGATGAGGTTGAAATCTTTAAGTGGAATGAATATATGTGTGTGTGTATGGCATTTTTCTACCTTGCCAAAAAAATTGTACGCATCCTTGCACTTTTAGCACTGATATAATGACTTGACAAGTGCCATGGAATGATTGAGAAAGTGATTGATTTCAACTTATTTGGATCTTTACCAAGTGTTTTCAAAGACAATTACAGTCTGGTGCAAGAAGTGGTAATACACATCTCCTTACGTAGACATGAAGATTAACCCATTGACCTCCTCCTGAGCAGCTCACTGATGGCAAAGCTTTTAAAGAAGCTACTTCTCTCTTCAAGTTATGAAATTATTTTCTCATAATGTATCTACGGATTCTAAAAGATAAGCATCCTTTAAAGTTCAAAGAGAAGTCAACTAAAGTAAGAAAAACATTGAAGTAAGAACATCAAGCACATTTAGTGCTATTTAGAAATGCCTAGAGTTTGGCATTTAATCATTTAGTATCTATTCCTATAAAGAATTCTCATTGGTGTACTCTAGAGAAATAACAGTACATTGTAGTTATGACAAAAATAAACACAGGATATTCATTAAATTTTAGTTATTGTCCTAATAGTGATAGACTCTTATATGTTTTAATTACATTTAAAATATTTAAAAGAAGATTCCTAAGTCTTTACTCTAAAATTAAGTTCCATTTCCTTGGCAAATGCCAGTGTAAAGTAAAATCTTTTTTGCAATTGCATTTTATACTTTATGGAACACCAACAAGAAAACTAAGGATAATTCTAGTGTAAGTCATTTTTCCCTGCCCTACATCCAACAATTGTTAAGTATGCATATGTACATATATGTAAAGGTTTTCTTCCAAATATATTAAAATTATTTACATCATTCATACTTCGGTATCAAGTGGAATAAAATTTACATAAATAAAAATATTCATCTTAGATATCACCACACTATTGGTGAAATTTTTACACCTGTTGCACATGCAAGCATAACCATCCTAATATAATGTGTATGGCTGGCAATATGAATAAGAAAGTGGTTTCAGTCATTCTCTTAAAGGTCAAAGGTCAAGCTAACACATGTCTAACTCCGAAATATCCCTTCTGAGAATAAGGTTAAACAAAGTTTAAAGATTTAAGATGTGCAATAAGAATAGAGTTGAAAGTATCAGCTGATTCTATCAAAGCTGTAATGAACTCAAAGGTTTCACCTTCAAGTCATTTACTTGATTGGCACATCATGGAATGTCTGTAAAATAATAGTACTATTATTAGTACAGACTCTTAATTGTTGCTAGTAAAAGTTCAGAATATTGTTTACAATTTTCAGAAAATATTTTACATGCTAGGTGAATAAAATATTTCTTGATTAATATTAACATTGCTTTTTTGTTAATACATGGCCAGTATGCCTTAATATGAATTAAGAAATAATTGTCCCAGAAGTTTCTTTGTTTCTATTAAGTATTTGCCTCCCAACTGGTCAAATTTCCTGATATATAATTTGACGGTCCTTGACAAGAATGAGACTATTTTTCCTATTGTGCTGGAAAAAGCAATCTAACTATGTAGAATCATTTGATACTATATAATGCCAAAGACAATTCAACATTGTGTATTGTTCCTTCTTGTATTTAGTTTGTTCACTTCTACCAAGGAAAGATAGCATCAACCAATGTGACTCATAAAGTCTGGATCCTACTGCCTATTTGAATGTTCACTTGGTGAAAGTCATGTTTTAATAGTACATAAAATTTTGGTTAAATAAATATACTGTTTTCAAATTTCTCTCTCAGACTTTAGATGGCTTGCGTATAGGAACCAAGCTGCAGAAACAAATACAAAAAATAAGAAAATAAATTTCTCGTGAACTTTCTCTTCTTATCTAGCTAAAACTATGTACCAACATCGCTCTCAGTCCTTGGTAACTACCCATCCGATATGCTTCTCCACTTTCAACTTTTAAAGATTCCACACTTAAGTTCACTAATGAAACATTTGTTTTCCTGCACCTGGATTATTTCTATTAACATCTTCCAAGAAGTGTGGGTGCATTCCAGGTACTGTAACCTGTCTAGACAATGACAGTTTTGAATCTTGATTTTAGATTCCTATTCTCCATCTACTTCTTCTCATTGATTGCTCTTTAAACTTATTTCTGGCTATGCACCAGTGGTTTGCTGTATCACATAGTTTAGAATACTTTATTACAAAACAAATACCAAAAAAAATTTATCAAAAATTACCAAAAAATAAATATAAGATCAATTAAATGACAGTGAGTTTTGCAGTTTAAAAAGTTGTACTTTACAAACTGCAATCAAATCTCATATGATTAAAAACACAAAAGAATCCCAGGTTGAAATATTTGACCAAATTAAGTCATTTGGGATCAGATTACCAAAATATTACAACAAACTTCATCCATTGACAAGTATAGCATCCAATCTAGAAAAATCTAATGATGAATTTCTTAATTGGAAAATTAAGAATGTTATTTTCTTATGTAGAAATCCATCAGTGTATACCAGACAATTTCAATGCACCTGGCTTGAAGCCCTTCACTTGGTTGTGTGTTAACTTGAATCATTTTCTTATATGACTGGACTTGCCCTTAAAAATAGACACTATGCATAAAGTTAATTATTCACTGACTGCAGCTAAGCAGCAATAAACAGACATTTCACAGACCATCAGAACTCTTTGAAGTAAATAAATAAATAAATAAATAAATAAATAAATAAATAAATAAATAAATGTGTGTGTGTGTGCATGCGTGTGTGTGTGTGTGTGTGTGTGTGTGTTAAGCATGTTAATCCAATAATAGCTTATTAGAACAAACTAGAACTATCTTAATCTGGATATTTCTGGTTTCCAAAACAATATTTTTTTAACTGATAGCACTATTCTAACAGTCATTTGTGTATGCAGGATAGCTTTAAGAAAGCAAATGTTAGCCAATAAAATACATTTTTTAAAAAATCAGTTATTGTGTCATAAAAATATTTTGACTAAAACACTTCTAGGAAATTTAGAAGGAAAGTAAATGAGTTTTAATGTTATATAGGTTCATGTTTGCAGAGAGCTTTGCTAAGCTTGAGGTAAATATATCAGTTTAGTAACAGAGCCTTCAGTAGTGAAAACTCTAAGCTCAATTAAGTGCTTTTTTAAAAAAATTCAACATTTCCTCTTTGAACAACAATGAAAACAACAAATACCATAGAAAAGAAGCATCTCAGTGTGATCTCAAAGGCTGAAAATATGAAAGCTTATCTAGATTATTTTAGTTGAAGTGTTTATGTAAGTATTTATTCTTATTTACAGTATCTCATACTGACCAATTAGAACCCATTACCTCAGATTAGAAACTGATACTTGCTAGCCAATGATAGCCTCATTCTACTCTTTGTAACAATTTAATTGTAACATGTTCAAACCTGGAATGAACCCCATTTAAAGACTCAGATACTTCTTATCAACTTCATGTTTCCTAGTATTTCCGAAGCACATAATTCTCTATGACATTTTTGGGTTGGCAGCCTGAAAATGATAACCTTGAGAAATAAAATTCAGACAAAGTCGAAATGTAGCAAAGAACCTAAAACACACTTATAATCAATGAAAAGCAGAAAACTCACCTGTGTCTACTTAGAAGGCATGTTTTAAACTGTTTCCTTCACGCAGAGATTCAAAAGGAGACAACTTGCAACCTGTGAGAGTTCCGTTTCCTACTGTGTTTTGCAATAGCTGTATTTTGTGTTGCTGATACAATGCTATTAAAATATCTATTTTACTTGATTGACAAAGACAATTGTAGGAAACAATTGAATAAAATATCTTGAGAAGGTAATGTAATACTGATTGATAGTCAAATCACCTTGTGTTCTTAAAATGACAACTACTTGGTGGCAAATTAAGCTAATTTGCAAATGCTACTTACATTCCAGAAACAAACATCAAATGAGGAACAATAAACCATATTATGTTTTTGTATGTTGGTGAATCACATGTAGTAAATCGCCAAAGAAAGGAGTGATTTATGCTCAAACCCTGCCAAGACTTTAATCAATATTGGGTGTCACATCCCAGGGGACAGGGGAAGTAAGTGAAGAAAAAGAGGTGTCTAATATTTGTCTCACTAATTTACATGCAACTCCCATGAAATGCAGTAGATTAAACAAAAAGAAACAACAGCAAGCACTGACTAATAAAAAGGTGATTTTGAAAAATCTGTACCAAATTTATTAAATTTTGTGTAAAGAATCTGGGCATGTGTAAGGAAACTGGGCATGGAGAGAATATTTGAAGCTATAAAAATAAATTATTATTTACGAAAATTAAATCTATTTCATCATAACATGTACTAAATGTATTTTTTCTAAAAGTAAAGCAATTTATAACCATGCACATTTTTGACAATAATTATATTTGAGACTAACTGCAAGGAACATCTTAACAAATATTAGCTACATAACTCAAACACTTAGAGTCTATACTACAAGGTGATAGTCTCATCTCTCATTAATATATTAGTAATTAAGGTATAATTTTCTAACATTTGCAAACTAGAAAGAAATAAGTTATAAATTCAAACTAGCTTCCATATTTTATGACTTGGTCATCTAATCATGTCGCTTTCTGTTTGAAATATTATAAAATGAGGCACTTGGTTTTATAGGAATTATTAACCTACCATAGCACAAACACTTCAAAAGCATAGTTTCTTTGCATGAAATAATTCTTGAATGTCTCTGTGCCAAGTATCATGATTGTCTGTCAGAAGTGAGTGAATCTGGATTTGTGTTGAAAGTCCCTTGTCAATGCAAAGCAGACAACGGGGGAAATGTTAAATAAACACTGCCTCAGCATTCTATCTTTATTAAAAACCCTTGACAAGAAAAATAAAGCAAAGAATTACTGGGAAATCTACAGTTCTTAGAGTAAAACTGTATTCAATATGACCCTGAAACATAAAAGGCTTGGCATATCTTCCAATTTATGTTTATGGATAGCATCTACTTTAAAGACAAAAGAATGCTGTTTATGAATGTATATGCTGTGTATATAAGTAAAAGGTTGAATGAGGTAGTCTGCTTAAGTTAAAAACTTTGGAAATCTCAGGCTACACAGAAGCCAAGTCATAGTCTGGTTTAAAAGAAAAAAACAGAAATAAAATATTCTTCTTCCAATAATCAAGAAAATAAGCATTTGAGATAACAAATGCAAGACTCACTTTTCATTCCATGAATTCACAGAAAAATCAAACTTTAATCCAATTCTACAAACAAGCAGTTGACTGACACAAACAGACTTGACCATGGACATAATGACTTTTGTTGTTGTTGTTGTTATTTAATGGTTAGCAGTTAATTAACTGACCTCCGCTGCAACAGCCAAGTTCAGACAACTAATGTTTAGTTTTAAAATAATAATTGGAGGAAACTGATCAAGGTCAGACTTGTCTTTTAACAACTTTCAAATGGATTTCCTTAGATTTTCTTTCATGTTTTGAAACCAATATTTTTTAGCTTTCCTATCTAGAAGGTGACAGTGCCTTTTTCTTCTCCTAGAGATAATGACAGATGGCTTCAACATGTACTCTCATTTTCATAGAGAGCATGCTAATTCAGTAGCCCCAAGCAAATTAAACCGACTTTAAGATTTGCTGCTGTTCCTGAGTCACTCTCAAAAAGTTTATTAATGTTTCTTTCCTTCAGCATCACTTTTTAGCATCCTCAAATTCCCTGAAATTTAAATATTGCTGAGTCCTCATAGATATATATCCTAGCAGCTGAGAATACTAAAAATTGATATCACAGACACACTGATACACAGAACACAATGTTTATCTATATAATTATATATGAGAAATGCTATTACTTCTTCTATATTTTCAATAATACAACGAACAAAATTTCCCTCGGTCTGTTAACCACCCAGAACAGAAAGAAACTAGGATGAAAGATGTCACTCTAATCTAAATTAATAAAAACGAAATCTTAACACCAAAGTATAAACCATTTTTAATGAAAAAAATAGTTTTCAAGTTCAAAGTACAAAGTATTCCAGCTATTGCTTCCAAAATAAAGAAAAAGATAACCCTTATAATTACCATTAAGCTGCTAATGTGGTAACATGCAAGTTCTATATTTTGGTGAGAGAAAGTTCAAATGCAACTTTTCATTTCTTGGCCTATGGCAGTGTTTGGAGAACCTATGTAGGTATGTATTCACATCTCAGAAAATTCTAGCAGAATTTCCATGTGTTTAAATTAAGCAGACTTTTTTGTTGATATAAAATCAAAATTTAATAGTCAGTCAGCACTTTTCCTGCCTAGGAATAGCTTGAAGTAGGATTTTAAAACAAAACATTTAATCACAAAATATTAAGGCCAAATGAAATATAATTAGGGTACAGATGAGGGGTTTTTTTCTTTTTTTAAGGGAAAAACAATTCTACTGGGTTTAACTGACCTTTGGCCTTGCAACTTAAGACTCCAGAATTGTTGGGAACCTCTGGGAAGGAAAAATGTAAAGAGGAAGAAAGATTGATGATTAGGGGGACTGGAAAAGGAGAAAGGAAAATGAAAACTTTATATAAAAAAGTAACTTTCAGATTATCCTCCAGTCATATGACTAAAACTGCCATTTAAAGTCTCGGTATCATAACAGCACAAAGCCACTGTAAGAAGTTTCTCACAGGCTGTGTGTGTGTGTGTGTGTGTGTGTGTGTGTGTGTGTGTGTGTTCATGCCTATGTGTGCCTGTACATATGTAAAATAACTGTTGATTATCCAGCACCAGAAACACAATGGATATGGGGAGAAAAGCAGACATTTCGTTAGTAAAGAGGAAAGCTGCATCTCAATTTGTCACAGAGTCGATGTGACAGCAGCAGAAGTGTCTGAACTGATTTCCAGTTTTACCATGCATTGTTCATAACTCTACACCAATGTTCTGGTTGTTTCTCGTAGTTTTTACGACGGGTTTTGAACAAATATGTTATCTTCTGGACAACCAAGAATGACAGTTATCTGACTAAATGGCATTTAGCGATCAGCATGCCCACCAGTGCCCACTGCCATCTGGCCATCCACCGGATCCCGTAGGAGCATGTGTGCGAGCACGTATGCGTGAGCAGGACACACACACATACACACACACACACACACACACACACACGCACGCACACGCGCAAACACACGCACACAGTACACAGCTGAAATAAAAGGTCAAGACAGAAACATCAAATAAACACAGAAAAGAATTTCTAGCTAGGTCAGTGAGGTTGGGAAGGAGTTCCAGTCTTTTCCCTTTTCTTCCCAGGTCCCACAGAGGAATAGTCTCAAGGAAGAAACAGCTAGTGGTTTGGGGGTCTCCATTTCCTTCTGGTCTCAACTATTGCCCTTTCACCTCTCCGGTCCAGTTTCCTTAGCCCTGCTAAGAGCCCCTGTTTTCCTCCCCTCACTATTAAACTTACTTTAAAGGTACCAAAGTGTGTATAAATATATATATATATATATATATATATATATATATATATATATATATATATATATATATATGAATCTTTTCGCCCAGTGCCCAAGTGCCTGCTTATGATCTCCAACTTTTCCTACTCTGTTTCTCGCAGAACCTCTGAACTTATCCCTCTCCAGGCAGCTGGATCATTTCTACCCCAAAACTGACAAGTTGCCCCACTCCCGCCCCCTCTCGGTAGATCCTCCCCCAGTGAGCGTTCATTAGCATAAAACTGCTTGGGTCAGGGACTGTCCCAAGGCCACCTCGGTGCACAGGCTTTACCAAGGAAGACTAGGCGGAAAGTATTCAAGACTTTAGCATACTACGGCAAAATGTACACCTGCCCCTTTCCTGAGCTACTAAACTCAGAAAAGAAAGTGGAAATAAAAAAGAAGAAGAAGAAGAAAGAAAGAAAGAAGACCCGGTAAATCGCACTTTGAAAAAGGGCAAGCAAGTCCTGCTCTTTCTTCCCCACGTCTCCGACTCAGCTTCCGAGAGTCTGGGGCACCGGGTCATCGCCTAAAGAACAAAACGTGTTTGTGCCCTCGCATCAACCCCGGGGCAAACGTACACACACACACACACACACACACACACACACACACACACACACACACACACACACACACACACACAGAGATAGGAAGACACAAACACACACATGTGCGCACACACAAACCCCTCCCCTACATAAGCTTCCCTCTGGGATTGTGGGGCTGAACTCCTGGTTTGAACTCTCAGATCACCCCTGCTCTTCTCAGCCGCCCAAGTACTGTTCCCCTGCTGACTTCTCAGCGCGGCTTTCAACTGCCAGCCCACTCTCTTTTCTTACTAGAGGAGTCCCCTATCACAGAGCGCATCCCCCAGTTTCCGAAGCCTGCGGGATTAGGGTCATGACCTCCCTCCTATCCCAGAGGTGCCCAGAGGCTTCGGAAGGAACCCAGGATCCAGGAGTGCACACTCAGGCAGTAGTGCCCAGAGTGGGTGCAGGTCACCAGCACGACCGAGAAGGGGCTGTGACTCCTGGGAAGACACCTTCCTCCTGTTTCCCACTCTGCACCCCAAGCGCAGCGGCAGTCTAGCCGGAATGCCCTGGGGAGCACCAGGAAGACCTGGCCGGCACAGATCCGGCCGCGAGCGGTGCGAACTTGTCCAGGAGGTCGGGCGAAGGAGACTAGCCCTGGGGACCAACAGGAGAGGGCCGCGCTCGCCAGGACGCGCAGCTCGCGGACGCGCTGAGCGGGCGGCGCCGGGAAGGGAGCAGAGGAAGGGCGAGGAGGAGGGTGGGAAAGGACTAGGGCGACAGGAGGTTCCCCTCCGCTCTTTACCTGGCGTTGGTGCAGTCATTGTAGAGGGTCTCGAAGTCCTTCCTGGAGATGAGTTTGCAGCGGTTCACTCCGGGCTGGATGGCCCCCAGTCCCCTCAGGATGCGAACCTGTTCCACATTGCACACCACCGGCGTGATCTCCAACCGCTTCAGCTTGGTGTAGACGGTGTGCAAGCCCCCCACCAAGTGCTTCAGGAACAGGTCGAAAGCCTGGGGCAGGCAGATCAGCTCGCAGCCCTCCACCGTGAAGGAAGCCACTTTGGCCCCTCTCAGATCCACCATTTTGCACTCATTATTCTGGGGGGTGTTTTCCACTGGGGACGGGGTTGAGTACACGGGTTTCCCAGGGAGGGGGCCGCAGCTGCTGCTGCTACTGCTGCTGCTGCTGCTACTGCTGCTGCTGCTGCTGCTACTGCTGCTGCTGCTGCTACTGCTGCTGCAACCGGTGCTCGCAGTGATGGGGGTGCTGGAGGCGCCGCCGCCGCCAGCGCTAACGCCGCCGCCGCTGCTCCCGGCCGCCAGGCTGGGGTTGCAGTTGCTCCCGCCGCCGCCGCCTCCGTTGCCGCCGCTGCCACCGCCGCCTCCGCTGCCGCCGCCGCCGCCACCAGGAGAGGTGACTGTGGCCGCCGCTGAAGAAGCAGAAGAGGCAATGGGCTCCGGCCGGAACAGAGTTGGCCCAGACGACGCCGGGGGTCCGATGGATGGAGCCGGAGACGAGGTCGCCGAGGAGGTGGAGGTGGTGGTGCCAGAGGAGGAAGCAGAAGTGGAGATCGGGGGTTGAGGGGGGACCAGCTGGGTCGGAGGGATCAAAGCCGCCGGCACTGCCATGGTCACATATAAGGGGAAACAGAAGGAGGAGAAGCAAGGGGAAAAGTTGCCACACACCCCCCAGAGGGGAAGGGGGAGAAAGGGGGACAAGGATCGAGGGGGGCAGAGACAACAAGCACTCTAGGAAGGAACCCTAGCTGGAGAGAGGGGAGAGAAGAAGAGAAAAGGAGGTGAGGGTAAGAAAGAGCGAGCGCAGGAGGGGCGAGCGGGAGAGGCGCTCGAGAGAGAAACGCACAAAAGTGTCCCGCAAGTCGAAATGCGAGTCCTCTCTCGGGGCTGGGATCGCGGGCTGCTCTGGGGGGGAGGCGGGGGGGGGGCGGGGAGGCTCCGCTGGTGGTGTGTGGGTCCGGCTCTAGCACAAAGTTAAGGATGAAGGTGAAAAGGAGGAGGGTTGAGGGACTTGGGTTCTCCCTGGCAAGTACATTGATCAAAGATTGAGAGGGGAATGACAGAGAGAAAATGAGCTGAAAGTGCAGGCTGCCGGCTGGACGAGTTGTTGTTGTCACACGGTGCAGAGGGGAGGAGCTCCGGATACTTGAAATACCCTTTGAAGCCGCGAAAACCTCACTCACTAGTATTAACCCAAATTATCCAACCAGGAACTCGGAGCACAGACTCCAAGAGCGCGAGACGGGGGTGGGGGGGGGGGACGGGGGTGGGGGGGTTGGTTACGAAGAGAAAGGGTGGGAGGAAAGCCCTAGAAAAGCCGCGGCCCAAGAGTGGTGCTGGGAGAGAGGGAGATTGAGCTGGCCATCTACTTCTCTCGCACTGCTACCGTTACATTGCCTGCCACCTACTCTGTGGCTTCCGAGAAGACTCTTAGCGCTCACCCCCCAACCCACCCCCAAAAAAGGTTCGGGAGTAAACGCCTGAGGACTGAAAGAGCAGCGGCACAGCTGCCAGCTCACCTTCAAGGATTTAGGATCACACACACACACACACACACACACACACACACACACACACGCACGCACGCGCACACACACATACCCACACCCCAGGACATTTGTGCAACCATTGCAAAAGGAAACATCCACAGCTCATGAATATTGAGCAATTATTTTTTAGGAAAATTCACATGTAAGCGGAGGGGACTATTTTGTGTATCTGAAGGGTTTTTTTTTTTCTATATTAAAATGTTTATATAAAGATCGAGAAATTTCAGAAGAGTTTTCAAGTTGAGGGAAGAAAGTCACTTAAGAATAATGGGTGTTTCTGATAGAATTCCTTATTTCCTAGTAGACTGGAAATACAGAGGATTAAAACAACTTCCCTTTCACCACCCAAAGACTGGTCAGAGTTGACTACTATATCTAACCATTTCTAAAGAGATCAGCCGTCCTTGAAGATTAGAAAGTGGAATACAAAAACACAGTGATGTTTCTTACCCAAAACTCTAATTAATTCACCTGTCTTGCACAGTAATCAACTCTCACTTCTTCAGTACCCAAGCAGAGTCGAAAGCATGTTATTTAAGTAACACAATAATTATGGGGTTCCTTTCATATTTGGAAAGTCCTGCTATGTTTTGGGAACGTCGTTTTTGGTTTCTCAGTGGGAATGTGTTTGTAAATAATGAAAATGGAAACTAAGCCTCCTGGCTGACTTGTAAAGACTGAAGGGAGAAGGAATGGTGTTTGGGGGCTGCATGAGGGGACCCCGGCTCTCCTTTTCTCCTTCTGTCTACTCTAACTTGTTGCACAGAGGTGTTTATTTGGGGATGTTTGACCACATAGTATTTGAGCATAGGTCCTGTGTGTTTGTTGCTTATATCTCTAGGAATCTGGAGTAGTTAGGCATTGAACCTGTCTACACATGTCCGGAGATTTCATATGATGTGAGAAGGAGGTAGCATTTGACAGATTTAAGAAAGAAACTATTATAACAGGCTCATAGCTTTGAGAAATTTTAGTGGTTTTTTTGTTTTGTTTTGTTTTGTTTTTTTGCCATTTAGGTATTGAAATTATCACTTTCTCTTTATCCTTTTAAATCCACTGAACTCTTTGAAGTTTAGTGTTTAAAGGTACACGGATCCTCTAAAGTGAAATATGAGACTATTGTCTTATTACTCTTTTATGCTAAACTTTGGGGGCACAATATTTGGATTAGAAGTGTAAGAATTTAAAAAATATTGCATAAAGGTATACAAACTTCTACAAAGATGGATGTAGTTTTCACAGCTGTTTGTCCTAGTTAACCAATGTATTGTAACAAAATAAGATGAGATTTATTGATTTTTGAATCATCAAACCTATTCTTAACTAAAAGCATGGATTCAGTATATATATCACAAATATCAAAACATATTTTAGAAACATTGCCAATTTTTAAAATGTCAAATTACTACATTTGTGAAATACAACACTGTAGAAAGTGTTAAACTTTAAAAGAAAAAAACCTAATTTACTTGTGAATGCCATTCTTAACTTCAATAAAATCTAATGTGCTTTTTAAATGGTAAATTATGAAGCGTTTCAAGTCCTGGTACCACAAATAGAAAAGGGGAGTTAAGTGGCCAAAGCCTGACCTTACCATTCTCGTCCTTACATTTCCTTAAACTATCACTCATCCAAAAATCTGCCACACTCTGAAGCAACAAACAGGAAGAGAAGCAGTGAAGCATAGCAAGCCATAATCCCACCCTGCTCCCAGTCAACTTCAAATTTTCTGCAGGGAAACGTGGTGTGCTCGAAGCACATGCTGCACTTAGAAGCAAAGCTCCGGAGCAGAGTCCTCTACCTATATGTGACTCTACCCTCCCCCACCTCAGGTTTTTAACCTTTTTCAAGGAGCCACCACTTGCTCCTTCCATCAAACAATAGGGTTAGAAAAGCCAAATGTTGCAAAAATGAAATATACAGGAAAGAGAACCCCTGAAAAATCATATTGTTTTATCTTTTTCTTCCTTGTGTTTGGAGAAATTATTTTCCTGTGGTGAAGAAGTCAAACCGTGTTTAACACAGCACATAGATCAACTTAAGAAAGATTTCAAATTCTCCATTGAGTCTTTAGCATTGAGAGCTTTTGTCCTGTTTATTGTTTTACGCCTCTTGTTATTTTAAGATATACACCCTCCATCTCATCTTTCCTAACCTTCTTTCAGTTTGTATAAGCAAAACTCAAAGTACTGTAACTGATATTAGAAAATTCTCCCTATGTTTTTGTGAAGACGTATTGTGCTGAAATCAATAAGACTGTTTAAAATTCAAAGACCTGCAAATCGTTCTGTTTGTCCTTTGATAGGGCCTGTGCTGATTAAAATGCTACCAAGAAAGCTTAATTGCTGCACTAATTAAGAAGTCTTTAATTTCTTTCCTAGGATATCGTTTGAAGCTTAGCTTGTACAGTTCAGGGAAGGTATTTTCTTCCCTCCTTCTGCCCTCTTCTGGCCCCTCCCCTCCCCTCCCCCTCCTTTCCCCATTTGAGGAGCCCGGTTAGAAGGGGAACTAATAAAAAGAATGGTCTCATCATCTATTACTTAACAAAAATCAGCACAGGATACAGACTTCAGCATAGTAAGAAATGCAGTTTTGAGGAGAGCTGTAAGCTTTGCAGGAGACAGTGAGAAAATATAAAGTAGCTGTTGCAGCTGAAGTCCTGGTGATTACCTGAATGACAACAGGCACTTTAGTGGGTGATGAGAGCATCCTATTTGGTTAAAAGGCTCAGTAGCAAATAGGGACACATAAAAACATGCTTCCACAACCTGTGGTTTCAAAAAGGAAGAATAAATGACTAAAAAGGTGGACTTGTAGTTGGAATTTGGTAAGTATCATTTTATTTGAGTATAAAAAGATGCATTCTGTGGGGATTTATTTTTGACCCTTTTTATAACTCAGGGAGGCAGAGAACTGTGTTACATCTCTCCCGTTGTTTTTATCTATTGGCATGTTGCGTTCACTGATTTCTCAAGTGGAGAAACTGACTAAATGATTTCACAAAGCTTTTTCTGTAATCAATAGTCATTTTTTAGGTTTATTCATGCTGCATTATAATTCTGGTAAATGACTGCAGAGAAGAAGATTGTAAGAAAGATACAAATATTGACAGGTCTAGGATAAGTCAGGTCTTCATTCCTCAGAGTTTCAATATAGAAACTGGTATAGTGTTTTTCTTTAAAAATTAAGAAACTTAATTATTTCTAGCAACATAAAAAAGCATAGAGTAACCATGCAATGTACATATGAATACATTCTTTAATATCTCACAATGTTCTGAAAGCTTTGAGTATATTGTTTTTATGGTACTGCTAAATGAAACAGAAGCAATTTAAGCATATATGAAAAGAGATACACTAAAGCTTCATTATAATTTTATTCTTTAATTTTTTGCAAACTCCATTAGGAGCATATATGTTAGAAATTACAACTGCATGCTATAGATCTATACTAAATTCTTTACACTGACAGGACAAGGAGAAAACATGCTTAATAGATTCAAAGGCAGATTTACCATTCCAAGCACGACGTCACTCTAATTATGTTTACCCTAATTGAAAGCAAGGTTTTTTTGGAATCTGAAATTACTTTCAGATTTTTTTTTTAAATAACGCAAGTGGATCAAATGTTGATCACAAGCATTTCAATCTTTCAAAATGTATTGGAAAATTAAATGAAAAGTAGAGTTTGGTACAAACAATGCCCCAGGGCAAAAAACAACTAACACTAGATTTTCCAGTCCAGCCATAACACAAATCAATTTGAGCACACTTCTATGGCCAGACTGCCAGATTGTTATGACTGCTAATTCACTCAGTCAAAGAGTGCATTAGCACACTCGCCACAAACAGCCTTAACAATGGAATACGTTTCTCAACAGTCCTACAATACACCACAATGGCTAAGTGCAGAAGACCATTTTTACATCTGTGTATTTACTAATGGACCTGTTTCCTTAATAGAAAAAAAAAAAAAAACATAGACTAAGATAAACTTCAGTCATAGGTTTATTAAAGAGCTATCAGAGTTTGGCAAATCTAGAACGGTATCAGGGTACCAGTAGTTCACTGACTTTGTTAAATGTTTCTCAGGAGAGAGTCCAAAATTGATGTTTGCATTTCAGTAGTAAATCATTGAAGATGGAGAAATTATGCCAAGTAACTCTCTCAAGTCTTTTTGACTCACAGGGCCTAGCCAAGAAGCCAAGGAGATAAACCTTAGCTACCTTAAGAACAGACTTCAAACTTTTTAATTCCAGCCTTGCCCACCCCCATTTTCATCCCTCTGCCTGAATTTTGGTGGCTTTTGTGTTTCTCAGCTCCCATTCTATTCTAATTCTCTGCCTCTCCTTTAGGATCAGGAGTGGGACTTTTTTTCTGGCTGTGGCAGTCTCTAATGAAAAGCAGAGGGTTTGCAGATGAATTACCCAAAGGACAGAAGGCGGGAAGCTGAACACACCTAACTTGAAGCACTGAGACTTTTTAGTACCAGTTTTGATACTAAATGATGAGGTGGTTAAAATTGTTTTAAATAGCATTCAGGTTTTCCTTTTCTACAGCAGAGAGATGCAGAGATAGGACATAAGCTTCTGTGTGAACATAGTAATCATCTATTTGCATTAATGTAGATCCAATTCCAGATGGTTCAGAGGGAGACCACCATTCCTCCCTCGCTCCTGCTAAGCCCTTTCTGCTTATTCAGAATAAAGGTTGCAAGTGTCACAAAATACTTTCCTGGTTATGTGGCAGATAATAAGAAATATCCAAACTCAGGTGAGGGAAGATATAGTAGTGGTAAAAATAGATAATGAAGAAAAAAATTCACCGTGGAATTTTTTCAGACTCTAAAACTGTATTACTCCCAGAGTGGGTAGTCAACTCCTCATGATGAATTAGTTATCCGTTCCTATAAGTACCCACTTCCAAGGAAGTGTAGTCCATTCCATCTGTGGGGTTATATGAAAGCCTGCCCAGACAAATAATACTTAAAATAGCAAGCACAGTGAGATCATCGGACAGTTGAATGGTAGGAGGGAGCAGCAGCAACAATAATATAAATTCAGATTAAATTCCTTCACCTTTTAAGTCAGGCCATCCTCCTGAAAATAATGGTGGGCTTGATGACAGTGAGCGCAGACATCTTTAAATCTCTCCTTTTCCACTAGATATTGGGCCTTTCATTGCAAATTTTCATATCCATTTTCTAATTTTTAGGCTCTTTTCTCTTTAAACCAACAAGATCTGTATTAGGGCATGTAAGTAACTTTAAAGATAAATAGTTAAGAAGTTTGGAATAGTTTGGAAGGAAAACATTTTATTTGTTATAGTGCAAATATGTGCTAAGCATTGAGACATAAATTACAGCATAATTTTGTCACATTAGAAGAAAATTACTTGATTATATAAGTTTCTCTTGATTAACTGACTTTTTGTTGCTTTACTTTATTATCTTAGTTTTTTGTTTTCCTTTTTTTGTTCTTTATGAAATCAAAGGAGAGGTCATCAACCAACAAATAGCCCATAAGATTGTTTTACTTGAAGACAGAACTTTCAAGGATTGCTAGAAAAGAATAAATTCTTGGTTTATTTATTACTTTTTGGACAGAGAAATTTTTTTAAGTAGGAAAACAAAACAATTGCTACCTCCTAGAAGCCTGATATTGTATGTCAAGTTTCAGCCCAGAGCAAATTTTTACAACAAGTTATAAACCCCTGTAACAGAGGGTTTATTATAATGGAAGTGCTGACACAACCTTAACTATAGCGTTGTAAACGGCTATGCTATAATATCCATTAAGCAGAAAGAAAAATAAGCTGGCTGATCAATAATTTATACAAAGAGTACCAACTGCAGACATAATAACTGTAATGTTTGCAAAGCAATCTCTCTGCTCTCCAGGCTTAACAGTGAACACAAACTAGCAGCGCTGTTAATTTCCAACTCCTACGGATAAGAATACAAACAAATTACTTAAAATTATATTTTGTTCAACATTTAGCATGCCTCAATGGGATAAAATAAAATTTAATTATGATGCAACTTGTGCCGGATGTAAGGCTGCTTTGTTTTCCTGAACATTTTATTAAGAAAGGACGCTCATTTGGAACATCAATTATCGGGAAATAGTATGTTTCAATGAGTTTTCTTGGGTCAGTGAGGTTCATGTAAGAGTTATTCAGACAGGGAAACAGATTGACACAGCTCAACTTCAAAGAAAGTTAGAGTTTACAGAGTCACAAGATGAAATACAATACTGCATGCGCTGATCCAAGTTAACTGTCAGTTAAAACAGACCTTGCCATTAGAGTTCATGGGAAAAAAGTCATTGGTTTGGAAATGTGTCCATTATTAGTATCCAGTGTATGTGGGAGTGCTTACCTTTCAATGGCATATCTTGTTTCAGTAGGAACATTGTGTGACATTTCTAGCTAACAGACCTCAACCGCAAAATGTGAGTATTGTTTACATGTCTATAAAATTGTTTGTCAGTATTGTCGCAGATGTCAATGTATATTTAGTACTTGCTCCTTAAGTTATCTAAATATGAACATGTTTTTGTGATAACTTCATTTTAACGGTGGCTCTTAAGACAAAAACACATTAGGCAGGAATTTGGTAAGTTAAACAGGAGAATCTACAATTCCCATTTGTTCAAGGCACATCCTCGGGAAGTTGGACCCCTGATCCTGAAGCTCACACCCTCCTTCATCTTTTGCTCTGTTCATTTCATGATGGTGAAGATAAAGGATAGGGAGGATGTGGAGCCTTGTGGAGTGAAGAGACTTTGCTATCCAAGTTGTAAAATGGTGTATTACCCTGTGAGCGACTGCACTTGGATGGGAACCAGTAATTTATCTGAGAAGTGTTTAAGATTGCATGCTCACCCAGTGATCCGTGCCTGGTCAGCTTTAGTGATGCTAGGAAACTAAATAAGGCACAGAGCCCTGGGAAAGAGACACCTTCCTTGGCTGAAGACCATGGAAAGGGAAGCACCATTTTCTCAAAGGAACTGATCATTACCATTTAGACTCCTGAAGGCTCTAGGACTGGAGAGGGGAGAAAGGATTTTTCTTTTGATTTAACAGGGTTGGAAAATACTGGTTTTAAAGGGGGAGGCATTTTCTTGTGATGTGTCTCAGTCCTATGCTTCCGTAGTTATTAAATCTCCAAACAGACGCTGTACTTTGAAACAATGATGTGGAAAAGGGGTGGGCACAATGGCTTTGTGAATTTACTTGGTCATTAATTGCTTTAAAAATAACCAGAACAAATAGTAATGCAACTTTCTATTAATATCGTTGCCAGATTCTGGGAAGAGAGTTTTCTCGGGTCAGCTTCTCACTCCTCCAGTTTGCATAAGAGAAATGTGGGACACCTTCAGGGTGTGAGGTAGGGATGGACATCTTCTCAGACCCCTTACTTCAAGGACAGATCTGAGAGTACCAGAGGCGTCCTCTTTGTCAAACTCATTTTAAGTTTGTAGCTATAGTTCATCCTTGTGTCTACAACTGAACATTTCTCTTCTAACTCAGACTCGACATTTTCTGAATGGTTCAAAATTCGTCATATCCCAGAATCTTTGCTGACTTTTTGCAGTTGGTTTTCTCCTTAGCTGAGGTCTGGGGACTGAACTCGGGTTGCCAGGGCTTGCAGGCAAGCACCTCTGGCCAGGGGCTAGCCAATGAACCCCATTGTTGTTGCTTCAACTCTATGCATTATAATGATTTACACTTTGTATTCTTGCGGAAAAAAATGATCATCTTATGTTTTCAAACTTACTGGTATGTTTTTTCTTTCAGGTGGCCTTAACCAATTTTACTCATTGCTAATATCTAGTATGATGCTATGAGCTTGCATATTGCTCAATAAATGTCACCTGGATAATTAGAACATCTTTTTCTATGTTACCTTCACCACCAAATTATACAAATGGTTCATTCTTTATATCATGCAGGGTGTCATTCAGACCAGATATGCCAGAAATAAATGCTTAGCTATGCATACCCAGGTATTTTGTAACCTAATTTGGGAAAAAATTCTTGAAACAAAAATATGAAGATTCTACCAAGTTAGATATCTAAGATCTGAAAAATAGAGTCCTAGCCCAGTGAGATGAGCTTTCTGGGATCCATGCAGAAAGAGTCATCTTTTCTTAGACGTCAGAAAAGATGCTAGGGAATCTTCAACAAGACCGAAAATAAAAGAGACCACACTGGATTGTCCCCTGAGACGATGAGTATAGGTAGATTTGTGGGTGCAACTTTACCTTCCACTCTTTGCCTTTCACACAAAGGGTCTATGAAAAGGCTTGTGAACCTTTTAAAGTTACACTCATTGTACTGTGCACAACAATCTGCTGTGTAAAGCACACTCAGCTTTGCATGCTGTGTGCTGCTTGCAGAGGATGCAGAGAATAAAACCAATTTCATCCTGATCATTTCTTCTCAAGCAGTATCTGTTGTAGCATTGCTACAACAGGATGGAGATTTTGCATGAGAATATCGCAGAAGATTATCCAATCAGAGGACTGCAAATACTGTGCTGCTATTCCCACAATGACTATGACATATATTCAAATGGTCCACTGATCCTTACCTTCCTTATCAGGGACAATCTGTGAAATATTCTAAACAAGGCTCTGTAGGCAACCTCCCACTGTGTGGACAGAAGATCCATCTTCATACAGGCCTGTGATCTTCTGAAAGAAGAAATTTTCAAGTAGTGTCTTAGGGGCACATTCCCTTACTGTCACTTGTAGCTGAGTTGTAAGCTAAGGATTGATTTTAAAGGAAATAATCACCGATCATCACCTCCCACCCACCCAGCTTCCAAAGAAGACCCAAAGAGATCCTTTTTGAGGAAGCAGGAGTAAAATAGTTTTCATTTTTCATTTTACAGTTAAAGATAATGGAAAACTAAAAGACTACACATATTTGGTGGATATATGTTACTAATTTTCTGTGTATTTTAAACCTTCATGTGTCCCCAGTATCTGCTTAGAGGTACTCATGAGATACAAGCCAGCATCATAGGGATAAATAATCACCCCTGCCCACAAAGACACTTCTGAGATCTTGAAAAACATTTAATAAAAGTGTGATGGCAAAATCCATAGTATTTCTTGAAAACTCTATGACTTCTCTGGCTTCATTTGGTTAGAGTACAGCAACATCCCCTACTCCCCACTCCCATAAAAGTTACCTATGTGCCTTAAAGGGACAGTGCATGGTGTACACACTTAGCTTTTCTGGAGTCTTTCCCTCACCCTAATCTGCTTTTTCCTGGGGAGTTAACTAGGCTTCTTCTCCAATATTTTCTCCTGATTTAAAGGAAGGTCCCCTTCTACTTTTCCAGTAGATGATTTAGGGATCACTCGCAGCTATTTCTAACAGAGCTATAGCAAGACCTCCTGCTGCCCCATTTAAATTGTCTGAACTGCTTGGCTTTTTCATTTACCCTCCCTTTAGAGGGAAGTAAGGGGAACTTGAATGGCCTGTATCTTCAAAGATGTGAGCTGTGGAATGCATCAAAGTGCCAGAAGCCACAGAATACCAGGGAATGTCAACAAGGTGTCAGAGACTCCTGGGGAGGTAGACTGGGGCCTATCTAGGTGCTCTCTCCTGGGAAGCAACAAACTCAGCTGAGCAGAAAATGGATCTCTTTCTCCCAGAAGCTAATTTAACTGATTTTGAAATATGTCTGATTCCAGCGTCAGGACAAATGTCAGTCTGTTGCTAATGGAGTTCTCTATTAGGTTTTCATATGAGGAAACTAATGGACAGGGTAGCTAAAGTCAGTACTGAAGAAGAAACCAACTTCCCAGAAGTTGCTGGTAAGGAATTCTAGACATTCGCTTAATACATTTTAAAAGGTAACTAAGATGCATCACACTTGCTTATTTGTTGGGTAGGGCAAGTATAGAACAATCATAGATGCAAATAGTTCAATAGTAGCACAGGAAGTTTAATTGGTTCTGAGAGCAAAATATTAGCTGAAATTATAGAATTAACAATATGTAATTGATATTGGATACATAATTCATTGGAAATATAATATGAAGTACATGCTATATCTAAAAAACAAGCAGATATCATTTCATTTGAAAATATAAAGAGAAAAAGTAGATCTCTTTTTTTAGTATCTTAATATCCAAGAATTGCTATCATTAATATTTTGATTTTATTATCTAAAATAGTTTCCTTTAAAAAAAAAAAATCTTAGCACTTTCTGGATTTCGTAAGAAGCTTCCTAAAGAGGAACAGTTAAGGCCAAAACACTAAAAGTTATTTGTACTCATTGGATTTATATGTGTTATGATTAGCCATCACAAAATGCAGACTACTCCAGAATCAACAACAAATTAATGCTCCATTTGAATCTCTCTTGATATATGTAGTGTTTACTTTGTGCTGATAAATGTTAAGGCAATATTTTCGATTCTATGGTCCTCCTGTTTCCACAGCATGATAATGTCTTATTTCAACAGTATGATCTAAAACAAGATACTAAACTTTCACTTAAGGATTCAGCTGAACACAAACAGCCCCAAGAAGCTGCTTTACCTGGGGACAAAAGTTCACATGCTACTTTTCAGATTCCTTTCTTTACGACTCCCTTAGAATTAGTTTAAACTGACTGTACTTTTCAGTGTCTAAAAAACATATTTCTTGTTCCTATGCAAATAACTCTGTCCAAAAGCACTTATTAACCATAACAACACAGCAAAGACGGGTTATGCCAATACTGTATGTTATCATTGGCCTTTGTTTTCCAATACAACGCTTTAAAAAATATCCTCAGCTGTATAAAGGACATTGTTGCAAAAAAGGCAGCTCAAAACTTGTCCTTCCTTCTCTTTCATTGATCTGTTGCCTCTTAGGCAATATGAACAGCTATCTCGAGCTCACCCACAAGCAAGCTGAACATAATAATAAGGCTGTGTTAGTATCCTGTATCTAGCAATGATTGGACATAGGGTTGCCAGCTCTTATTCATTAAAGATAAGGTAACAAAGACACTATAGAGAAAGCTGGTTCATGAAAACAAGCAGATTTGCTGCTGCCTTACAGGTCCTTTCTCTGCTCCCCACTGAGATTCTCTTTCACATGGGTTTGCAATAAGGTGAAGGTGCCCTCTGTAGGAGATTGTCAGGAAATGCTGCTCTTTTACATTTAGATGACATCAGGCAAGTTTCCCCCTCCCTTTCAGTTTACAAATAAAATAATCACAGACTTTTGCCAGAGCACAAACTTAAATCCTATAATTGTAACAGGAAATCAACATCTTGTCTAAGATCAGCTATGTAAATCTAGTGTCTTTTCAAAGTAAGCAACATTGAACACTGAGAAAGCTGTTCGGCATGTTTGCATTTGCTATTTACTGGCTATAATTGTGGAGCGTTATAGGGTGAGTTTTGTAAATTAAGAGGTGTTGTGTGAAAGAGAAAGACAGGAGGTCTTGGCATAGCAGAGTGAACTTGCATCTACACAGAACAGCATCCACACAGTGAGAGATGCACACTGTCTAATAAATACAGCTCCCCAAAAGGTGTTCTCTTTCCTTCTTTCAAAGGTTACCATAATGCAGATTCATTATCAGTCCCACTGGGTAGTATATAGCTTGGTAAGAAATTGCTTTTGTTAGCATGCTCATGGAAAGAGATTAGCTATTTCATCAGATCTCTTGGGGCTATTTGAAATTTTGGAGATTCTCTCTGTAATTTAAAATGGAAGTTAAAGCCAATGTGAATAGACTAGGGGAAATTCTCACAAATTAAACCTCTCCATCTGGAAGTTTCTTCATCACTCATTGGAAAAATACAAAACTCAAATCCAAGCAGAAAAGATCTCATCAAATTTGAGACAACTGCTTATATATTCATGTTTTAATAATTAGGCATTTTCTTTGCAGAGAAAATCTTAAAATACTGTAGAATGCTTAGTGGTGTTTCAGATTTGATTTTGGTCTGTATTGATTTTGCATGTTATGTTCACCCTGGACATATTTGTGTCCATTTTTAAGACTATGACTTAAGCGTCTATGGAATATATATATATATTAGTCTAGTCTTGTTTGTATTTGGAAGTTGGGGGATATTCAAGAAGGCATAGAGGTATAAGAGATGGGAACAGTTGCTACTTTCTTTCTTTCTTTTTTTTTTTTTTGAAACAGGGTTTCTCTGTATAGCCCTGGCTGTCCTGGAACTCACTCTGTAGACCAGCCTGGCCTCAAACTCAGAAATCTGCCTGCCTCTGCCTCCCAGGTGCTGGGATTAAAGGCGTGCGCCACCACTGCCTGGCTTAGTTGCTACTTTCTAATATATAATTGAATTTTTCCCAAACTATGAGCTCAAATATCTGTAAATCCCCATCTGCGTCGTATCCAGCACCGGGACCATATCTTAGCTTTATCTACAGAGCAGCTACTATATATGTCAGTCTTTGTGTTAAAGTTGTTTATGGATGATTTCATTTAATCCTCATATAAGAAAGGTAATTTTCCTTTTTTTTCTTTTACAGCTGTGTGTGTGTGTGTGTGTATGCGTGTGTGTGTGGTGTTCTTGTGTGTGAATGCACCTGTATGAGAGTATGTGCTTGTGTGTACAAATTGAATTGAACTTGATTTGGGGAGTCAATAGCCACTTTGTTCTCTGAGGTAGGATTTCTCAGCTGGTTCCAGAGCGCTGATATGTCTAGTCTGCCCAGTCAAGTTTCGCTGGAGATACACCATGCCTGACTTCTGATCACTCAGATTACAAGCAGACCACATTGTCCATCCAGCAATTATTGGGTTCAGGGAATCCAAATTTCAGTCCCAACAAGTATTATGTATATAAATGCTGAGCCATCTTTCAGAACCCAGTTATCTTTACTATCGTTCTCTCTCTCTCTCTCTCTCTCTCTCTCTCTCTCTCTCTCTCTCTCTCTCTCCCTCTCTCTAGAAGGGGGAAGAGGGAGGTAGAGAGGGACAGATAGAGGAAAAACAGAGGAAAGTGGAACTTGGGTGGTGAAAACCTTTGCTCACCTACACTAGGGTTGTGTCAACCCTGAAAGGTTCCCATCTTACTCCCCTTACTTTTTCACATATCTGTCACTCGCATGTAAACTAGCTGTGACCCTGCCTTTCTACCAGAGCTGCCTGCTGGATCCCCAGTCAGTACTAACTCAGCAGTCTGCTATCTTCCTGAATGGCTGAGTATTGCTACAGAGTCTCCCACAGCAATGCCGATTGGCATCCTTAATTACTCGTGACTCCTACTTGCAAGCTTTAAACTTTAAGCTAGTTTATCCAGAAAGGGGCCTGAATAAGCTCACATCATCACTTTAATGGAAGGTTAGGGCTCCACTTAGTCTCAGGGTGACTGAGACCAGAGACTCAGACACCCCATCAAATCACCTCTGATCTCAGAAGACACACTTCAGTGTCTTCAGTCTCTTGGTCTGGATTCACATAGAACAATTCATGCTTCTATCAGAAGTCAAACGCAGTTACTTTAACTCCAGCAACAGAAACACACCAAGTTCTGCCTCTTTGATACTCCGGTTGGGAATCTGGGAAGGACACATTTGTGCGTTAATAGATGCACAATAGAACAAGAGGAATATCAAGTGCTAAGACTGTTTGTGTTGGATGACATGTGAGGTACATGGAGTTCAAAACCTGGTGTGCGTATGATTCAGGGTTACCTTTATCTACCTCAGTTTATTTACTATGACAATAGGTGTATCTTCTCTGGTGCATTTTCATGATGACTAAATGAAATATTATGTGTAATTTAGACAAACAGCCCCCTCCTAATGTTAATGATAATTATATTGGGGCCTTAGGATTGATTCATCTTGACTTAGAATCTCAAAGCTACAAATCTAAGGCCAACCAGGCAGAGTAATTTGAACCAAAGGTTTGAGGGATAGTCGTAACATTTAGGGTTCAGATACTTTTCAGAAGGAGAATGCTTTTAAAATGGAAGATTATGCTAGAGAGACAAATAACCAGATATTTATTATACAGATATGAAAAATGTCAGGACACAATCCAAGAATGGAATCATTTGAGAAAACTCCAAGAAAACAATGCAAGAGTCTTGAAACATCAATTTCTTCAAAGCACAGAGCTGTTCTTGGAATGGGCTTTTGTGCTCCTCCCAGGGATATAGGAGTGTGTTTACTTCAGCTGTTGTTATTCATAAGTCTCTATAGAAAAACAAGTATTTGTCATGTGCTGCTTGTCCTTGTGATTATACACTTTACTCAGGTGACTCTTTTTAACCCTCAGTGTACAAATTGTCTGATGCTCTGAATAAAGTTGGATTTTGCATGAAACTTTAGTCTACTTCATTTTTAGGCCCTGCACTCCCAGGCTCACAAAACCAACTGGAGCAGTAAACAAAAAGTATATGACTTCAAGTGTCACTGGAGGGTCATTAAACAATATTTTCAGGTCATTAATTAGCTCCATCTCTTTCATCCCTCACTGACAATTCTACTGTGTTTTAGAATTTTCATCATGTATTTTTGTGTTGTGGTGTGCATATTTGTAAACATATATATGCATCTGAGTATTTATGCACATTCAGGTAATGTGGGTTGACGCTCAAGATTGATGCCAGGAATCTTTTATCATTCATTATGGCAGGTTCTCTTAGTTCAATCCAGAGCTTTTTAACACACCTGCGGTGGTTTGAATATGCTTGGCCCTATTAGGGAGTGGCACGATTAGAAGGTATGGCCCTGTTGGAGGAAGTGTGTCACTGTGGGTGTGGGCTTTAAGATCCTCATCCTAGCTTTCTGGAAACCAGTCTTCTCCTAGTGGCCTTCAGATGAAGATGTAGACCTCTCAGCTCCTTCTGCACCATGCCTGCCTGGATGCTACCATGCTCCTGCCTTGATAATGGACTGAACCTCTGAACCTGTAAGCCAGCCCCAGTTAAATGTTGTTCTTATAAGAGTTGCCTTTGTCATAGTGTCTGTTCACAGCCAGAAAACCATAACTAAGGCAATACCTACCTTAGCTAGCTGGGTTTTTTGTTGTTGGTGGTGGTGGTTTTGTGCTTGTTTGTTTTGTTTTGTTTTTCTGGAAGTGACTTGTTTTTATCTTTGGAGGTCTCAAGTTACAAGAGAGAGGCCATCTCCACCCTACATTTATTTGATTCTGGGGAATCAATGTCTAGGGCCATATGCAGCAAGCCTCCTAAGCAATGAACCGCCTCCCAGGCCCTTCCAAAGACAACTTCAAGTGTTAGACCCACATCTCAAATCTGCATTCTCTAGCGACACTCCCATTAAAGAAGGAAATTTAAGAGCATCATCAGGTCATTAACATTTCTTGTGTGACTGTTGACAGTCTCTCAGTTGGCCACTTCCCCATAACCACAGAGCTATCTCTCTAGCCCCCTATTCAAATACAGTCTACCTTTCTTTTTGTTGACAGCCATTGCAATAATCCAAATCTATGCTTTTTCTTTGTCTATTTATTGTATTACTATGTACATAAGAGTAATTCATTATCTTATAAAGTCTACTGAAATTATTGTCAGGAATTTCTATTCTTAACTTATTCATTTAAACTTTGGATTGGTCTTTATTTTTCTTCTCAGTCAGGGAGTAATGAAAAGGGGCAAATACACATATAATGTGCATTTATTTTCTTTTGATTCAATTGGATAAATCTGAAGCATGTATAAATTAAGAGAGACTTAACTGATCAAATATACTGTGTCAGCTATGCTTGTATAAAAATGTAACTCAGAATTTAAAAACTAAAATCACTATTTCATTTAGTTCATTCTTTGCTTTGCCTTTTGTGAAATTGAAGATTGAACCAATGACCTTGCATGTGTTAGGCAAACACTTGACCACTGTATCTTTCTGGGAAGCCTAGGATTACTCCTTTGGCCTAGATAAGCTCATGTAGATTCTGTATTGTAAAAGGTTTTGTGATTACATGATGGTTAGTAAATTTAAATCATAATTGGGTTGAGCTTTTACCAGGCCATTGTGCTGGCTGTAAATAATTTTGAATACATAAAATAGCGGACATAAGCAAAATGTTCTTTAGGTGCTATGATCTTAATCAGTCTCTTCAAATTCACATGTTAAAATTCAAACCTCCAGTGTGATTGTATTTAAAATAAGGGTTCCTAGTACAGAGTTAAGGTAAAAACAAAATTGAAAAAATGATGTCTTAAGGTCTCTCCTTTCTTCTCCCTCACCTTCCTGTACCCTCTCCACTTACCTTCTCACCTCTCCATTGCTCTCATAAATTCTCCTCTCCTACTTTTCTCTCTGCTTTTATATGTATATGCCAAAGAAAGGCAACAGAAGAACGAAAAAGAAAATGTCCATCTATAGGCAGCGTAACTGTGGATTTTTCCACTTATGTCCCAGTTTCCAAATAACCATTTGGAGGCTAATTATTTATTGAAAAGTGCCCAGACTATAAGCTAGGCTTGTTCTCACTAGCTTGTGGTTTATTTTAACCCGTTTATACTCTTGTATGTCTGCCACACGGCTAGTTGCTTCTCCTCAGTTTCATACATCCGACTTTCTCCAAGTCTGGGCAGCAAAGCCACCGCACCTGATTGTTTCCCAGATTCCTTTCTTCCTGCTGGATGTCCCACCATCTAATCCTGCCTCAGCTCACTGGCCATCAGATTTTTATTGACAGGTGATACTGCCACATAGTACGCAAGAGATTATCCCTGCAGTGCAGAATGGTCACTCTTACCAGAAACCCAGTTATCAGATACCTAGTTCTTAGACTTTCTAGCTGTCAGAAGAGTGAGAAACAGCTTTGTGTGTTTTAGCTGATCAGGTCTACAATACCTTCTTACAGCGCCCTAGGCATAGTGCACTGTACGCATATACCTAGGGTTTGTCCTATAGTGATGAGAGGGTCCATACATTAATTTTATGGCATCAGAACAAATTACTTTTCAAATTATATGAACTTACATTGCAGCATTTGCGCCATATCCTTTCTAACATATGATAACATTTTAAAGTATTTGTTAATTAAGTAGCCATGTGCTAGAAACCAACCACTGTTTCAATTTATATCTTATAACTGAGTCTGAGAATATTTCTATCTGTTTTGCCCATTTTAATATTTTGCCTATGAAATAAATGTATTACTTGTGTTTTCCATCTTGTTGCATGAACTTAAGTAACAAATCAGATTCTGTTGTATTGTCCAGACTGGGCTCAGAGTCACAATCCTCCTGCCTTAGCCTTTCAGCTGCTAAGATTAAAGACATACACCCAGGCTGTGAGAGGGAGCCCACTTCTGACACTTCTAATGATATTCCGCTTTACTTGCAGACAGGAGTCTATCATAATCATTATCACAGAGGTTTCATCCAACAACTGATAGAAACAGATGCAGAGACCCACAGCTAAGCATTAGCCAGAGCTTGGGAATCCTGTGGGAGAGGGAGAGGAAGGATGTAGGAGTCAGAGGGATAAGGACACAATAAAATACAGAATACCTGGGCCCATAGAGGCTCACAGAGTCTGAACCACCAACTAGGGCACATGCATGGGACTGACATACAGCCTCTACACATATGTTACATTTGTGTAGTTTAGCCTTTAAGTGGAACTCCTAACCTTGTTAGCTTTGTGATACAAAGCTTTCTGAATTTTACTAACTTTTGACTACATGATTTATCATTATTGAGAAAACTGTGTTTAAATCTCCTGGTATGCAGATTAGTGTTGCTTCTTAGGCTTTTGTCAGCTCTTGCTTTAAATAATTCAAGGTTATATTTTTAGGCAACACAGAATTAGAATTCGTATGCCTTTCTGGTGAATTGAAGTGTTTTATCATCCTTTAGTGACTATCATTTTAGGTAACACCAAGTATTAAAATGTTAACTTTATTTTGTCTCATCTTTTTTTAGATATATACTTGACATCCTATGTTTTATTATGTATCTATCATAGGCCTTGCTCTTTATTTCTTTCATTAGTGCTTCAGAATTTGGGGGGGTGTCCCCTTTGAAGAGCATGGGGTGTCATTTATTTAAATCTAGTTGGATATTCTTCATGGCTTCAAAAGGTTATTTAGTTCAATTACATGCTTTTGCATTTCTATATATAGCATCTATTACTGTGGTTGAGTTGATATTTTTAATTTATATTTTAGTTTCTTTATAGTTTATACTTCTTCTTTCTGCCTGTTCTCCATTTACAAGTTCATTGAGTCCCCACCACAACACTGCACTGATGACACAAAGGCATTTACTATTTATATTATTCCTTCTATATTCCCAAGCTACTCATCTGGAGGGCCTAGACTTACCTTCTCCTACAATTACTTATTACTTTCTTTATACAAATCATTATAATCTATTCCATAATCATTATTTCACATCGAAATTGGCTCACAATTGCCCATTTCAATCCTACTCTCCTTTGTACCTTTAATTTTGATGCTTATATCATTTATTGGGAGTTTCTTAAATTTTTGGCAAAAGGCTAAGTTCCACATTATGTTTTCAAGGTCTCAGTTTTGGGATTGGCATTGTCTCCAAGGAGACTTGCTAATATGAAATATTGTATACAGCCAGCAAGATGAAGACATAAAATGCGATCATGATTTTATATGTTTTGTAAGTTTTGTCACTGTAAGCAAACAGAAAGAAAACGTGAAGGTGTATATAATAAATACATTTGTATATAACATATATTTACATCAGTCTACTAATCTATTGTTTCCAACAACATCTAGCCACTATTTATCCATCATTTTATTAAACAAGTATAAATACATACATGTGAATTTATTTCTACTTCCAATAAAAGAATATTTACAATATTCATTGTAAACCATTTATTTTCTTTCTGTTATCTTACAGTGAGAAAGCTAACTTCCAGCAGTCTCAATATATTTACTATTTGTCTTGCTTCTTGTGGATAAGTAATATTCATACATGCTGTTATATTATTGCACTGGACCATCGGCCTTCTCCTTGGTTCTGATACTGCCATTGCTTTGACAGTTGACTGCTGTCAGAGAGTCTAGTACCATCACCACCTCTGGACCATACTTCTTCAGTACCCTCTGTTCTGCTGATATCTGGAATGTTCTAAAGTACATCATTTTCCCCAATCACCCATCTTCTAGGAAATGAGAAGAATGAAGAAGGAAGGAGGAATGAAAAGGAAGAGGAAGGAGGAAGAGGAAGAGAAGAAGGAGGAGAAGAAGAATGAGAAAAACAAGCAAACAAAAAATCCAGCAGGATCCTGAAATGCAGAGGTGAATTGTATCAGAATATTTAAATATATAAATCAAGTTCAATATCCCCCTTCTATCACTGGCATTCTCATTTGCTGAATTATAAAAAGCTTCATATTTCTTACCTGTTAGTTGATATGTTTATTTTTCTTTGGTTTTGGTTTTCCTGAACTGGAGACAAGGTCTCACTATGCCTTAGCTAACCTGGAAATTACTGTGTAGACAAAGCTGGCTTCTAACTCATACAGATGTGCCTGCCTGCTCCTCTTAAGTACTGGAATTAAATGCATGCACTATCATGCACGCCTGCCTGTGGATATGTTTATAAATAAATAAATAATAAATAAATATTATGTATGTTGTTCTTGGATTGTGTGTGTGTGTGTGTGTGTGTGTGTGTGTGTGTTAAGATACGTAAATTCTTAATGGAGCCCATGTGGAGACTAAAAATGGTATAGGCTTTTGAAGTCTCAAAGTCACGCAGTACCCAGTGTACACTTCCTCTAACAAGGCCATTCCATCACTAACAAGGCCACAGCTTCCAATCCTTTCCAAACCCGTCTACCAAACATTCAACTATTCTCATTCAAACCACCATAGAAACTGCTTAGATTAGGCTAATTTGTATGCATGTTTATGGATATGTTAATTAATGAGAGAAGAATGGACCACTTTGGGTGATCTCATCCCCTAGGTAGAGGACTTGGAACTGTGTAGGACAGGAGATAGTGAGCTGAACAAACTCTATCATACATGTAATGATTCTTTTCTCTCTGAGTTTTATTTTTTAATTGAAAAAAGTATATAATCTGCTCTCACTTTTCCCCTTCCCCACCTCCTCCCAGATCCTGTCCACCCACCCAGCTCCAGGCATTTTCTTTCTTTTTTTCTCTTTCTTTCTTTATAAAACCACAAAACGGGGCAAAAATAGGCCAAACAAAAATACACACAAGCACAAAATTGTATAAAAATACTTTTGGATTCATTTGGGATTCAACTACTGGGCTTGGGGTCTACTTTGAAGTATGATTAATACACTCAGTGAGACTCCATTGGAGAAAACTAGTCTTTTCTTTGCAAGCAGGTGACAGTTTCAGTTAGCTTCTTTCTTATGGGTGGAATTCTGTTTCTTCTTCCCACGCTTATCTCAAGGACTCCATCTGGCTTGAGGCTATGAAGGTTCTGTGCTTACTGCCCTAGGCTCTATGAGTTTCTGTTTGAGCTCCAGTCCTGTTGTTTCTAATACCTTCCTCTTTATTTATTTGGATTTGCTTATAATATAATAATAAGAAAATAGATGAAAGTCATTCCCCCTTATCATTTTTTTATGTAAATATAGTCACTATTTTCAAAGACTTCAAAATTAAACAATTACAAATTTGTGGGTCCAAAAATACCTGAAGAAGTAAAACTCCATGCCATGAGAATTTGGGGACCTAAATTCAAACCCTGGAACTCTGGGAAAAGGAGAAAATGAACTTCTGAAAGTTATCCTCTGACACATGTTATAGTTCCCAAGCGTGCGTGCGCACACACACACACACACACACACACACACACACACACACACAGAGGCACGCATGTATGCACAACACTTGTGAGAGCACAAGCTCTGTATATTCATAGGACTGGAATTAGATAGAGTAGAGGTGAGGAAGAGTGTATGAGGAGAATGTGAACATTTGTTTTTTAATGGATGCAGTGTTTTCACTGAGAAGCATGAAAAAATTCCCAAAGATAGGAAGTGCAAATTATACAAATGTGTGAATGCACTTGAGGTTAATTGGTAAAGTTTATGATATTCATTTTACCACAATGTAAAACACATTTGAAAAGAATATATTACGTCAAACCTACATTTAAATACACATGACACAAAAGCAGAAGAGGACTCTGGAGAAGAGATGGAGGACCACAAGTAGGGAGAGAATGTGGACGCAAGGCCAGAAGATGGGGGGTGGATATGTGTAAAGCACAATAATGCAATGTCTGAAGAAACTCAAATTTGATTTACTTACTAAAAAGTTAATGACTGTTGAAAACAATGAGAAATATCTTTAGGTGACACAACATTTGCTTCAGAATTTTAAAATGCTACCATTTTTTGATAAAATATTGTTTCATCAATCAAATAAAATTACTGGGCCCTATATAGAAAATAATATTAAAGTGGCCAAATATAGCTCTTCAAAGCATTTATCTGATCTGCCTCTCAGTTTGCGTGAAAGCAAAGATTTGTACTTTCTCATTCTTTACTATGCCCTGTGAAGAAAGGATATTTACATGAGCCAGGATAAAATTATCCAGTGTGTAAAGTCATTCCAAAGCCATGCAAGGAACTTCAGTTGCAGAAATTACCACACACATTTTTTCCGATGCAATAAGCATTGACCTTATTTTGCTTTGCTATTTAAATGAAGTATTGAGATCTTTTCTTTTACCTACTATAGAGATCTCATTGATGACAAAGGATATCATTTTTTCTTTTGCATTTAAACTACATTTTTCAGCTTTTTGTCAGCAAGTAATTATTTACTACAAACTCATACTTGTTACCTAACTAGGACTGAAAGTAATTTTTCTCATTTCCAAAACTTCCTTTTTATTACATTTTGTTTGTGTTTTACAAATTGACTCAACTGGATTGGAGAAAATAGCTTTGTATTTCCAAACACTCAATAGCTATGCGAAAAATCAAAATCTAACTCTGATTTATAAATAGTTTAAAATATCTATTAATTTTTCTTTCTTCAGTTTGCTTTATTTTAAAATACCGATTTGTGAGAAAGAAATGCTTGATTAAAGGATGGATAAACGAATCTAAAACATCTACCCTAGACCGCTCCCTTCAAGCACTGAGAAAACCTATAGTTTGAAATATGTTATTTCAATGCCAGTTTGTATTTCTTTAGGCTTTTCCTAATTTCTGGATTTTTTTTTTTGATACTTTATTTACATTTCCGATGATTCCCCTTTTCTTTGGAAACCCCGTGTCCCCTCCCCCTCCCCGCCTCTGTGAGGGAATTCCTCCT
>CM052708.1:23913584-23938705 GCA_028551405.1 Uromys caudimaculatus | reverse complement strand
GCCCTTGCCTTTTGCCATCTTGTTGACTCTGTTGTTAGCTGATCTTACTCTGTCTGGTTGTGGCTTGCCCCTCCTGCACGTCCCTGTGTCAGTACTCCTTGAAGACCAGCTCTCTCTGAGAGGTGTTTGGGTTTGGAGAGCTGTGGCACCAGGTCTGATCTTGGTCCTGGAAGTTGCTGACCTTCAGTCTCTGTGGCCCGCGGAAAGCGGGCAGAGTCAGTGAGCTCTGGGAGCGCGTTGCCCCTGCTATGGGCTTTTCTGCGTTGCTGGGAGAGAGGATTTTTCTCCCGGAGCTGCTTGTCTATGGAATCCTAGTGTCCCAGGCAGAAGTTTCCTGCCACAGCCGCCCGCTTTTGGGATCCAGGGGGGTTTCTAGGTCCGCCTACCTCGGTCCCTGTGTCTCGCGGGTTCGGGCTAGTATCTGGTGAGCTGTGGGGCGTGTCTTTGGCCCTCTCCTGGGTCTTGCGGTCTCCTGAGAGGGGTCTTTGTCCCGGCGCTGATTAGCTGTCCTAATTTCTGGATTTTAAAGTGGACAAGTCAACATGAATTTAAAATTTCTGACTATGTCTGATTAGTTTAGGACACTTTATTTCTAGCGTTGTTACAGATTATCCTCTGAAACTCTTAACTCCTTTTCCAAAAACTTCAAAACTCACACAGGCTAGCCCATTTAGCCAGACTAGCCCATTAAACCCATCTTGTATTCTCAGCGATCCCATGTAGGTCTTAGAAAAAAAATGGACATACTACTGGTTTACAGACACTCCCTGAAGACATACATGTAAGTAATGTTACACAAACAAGCAGCATGTACTTTTGTAGTTAAAAATACATACATATATGTGTGTCAAAGTAATTAAAGAAAAGTTAAGCCATGGATTAAAAATACATCAAATAAGAGGAGATAGAATGTTTGGAGAGAAGAAACTGAAGAGGAAAATGAAGTAATTGCATTATATTCTCAAAATATAAAATAAAATAAGAGAAGGAATTTTTTAAAACTAAATGGAAAGCAAACAGTTATAGATATAATTTCAGTCCATATGAGATATGACCCATACTAACAATCAAGAACCATGTATGCAGAGTAAAAGAATGTCGTATACTTAATATGTCAGTAATCATAACTATTAAAGCCATCATAATAACACTTTACACCAGCCAAGCACTTTCATCCAAGAATCTTAAAGTTCTTTTTGATCATTAATTAATTACATCACACTCCCACCAGATAGATAAATCTCACCATATCATCCCTGCCTCCTTAGTGAGGAAGCAAACACAGATTTGGACTACTCTCCAGGCTGCTGTATCCCAGCTTCACAGTCCAAGAGAGAATCTTACTGAGCAAAATCCCAACCTATGTATCTCTCTTTAGCTACATTGCTTTTGTTCTGTTCTGAGCACCCAAGTTCTCAGACAATTGTCTTGAAAATGTCAATGAGTTGTAGAGTCACTTTAATCATATAAGAATTTCCCAATGAAACTAATAAAAATAGGACCACGGGAATATGATAGTATGTGAATATTTCCCTGACATTCATTTCTAAAGCTTTGTTCCCTAAGTGTCACAACAAATAAGACTAAAGTCTATAATCAATTTGTACCTGCCTTGCCTCTTCTCTAAGTTTTCATAATTATGTCATATCACTGTTTTTACATTTTTTACTTGTTCAGTTGCTCTGTGGTGTTTAATACTATGGGTTATTCGTATTTTTATAATTTGTGTGTTAAATAATAACTGAGAATATCTGCTGCATGCATTCTTTTTAATCCCTTGTGGTGCTGAAAGTTTTCAACACAGGCTCACGCAGAAATACAATGCACCTTGGGAAACTGAGATGAAGTTTACACTTGGCTTTATTTTAAGTTTGTCTTGACAATCTGGTTACTACTTAATTGTGTCACTGTGGTAGGTTCTTTGCTCCCTACTTTCTCATTTTACGGAATAGATTTTCACTGTTGTTGTGAATATTCACTGTGAATAAATGCCCACTGCAAATACCACATTGCTCACGATATTGACATGAACAGAAAACCTCATAAGCACTTGTACTTAAGTATGATATAGAACTTGGGGGAGTCAGATAATTATGTTGCAGACACAAATTTATAGTGCCAGAATAGTATAGTGTCACAGATATTTAAATCCTGTACACCAATTCAGAATTAGTTATATGAATGCTTTATTAAGGCTAATTATGGAGTCTGAGATCTGCTAATGTTTAGTTAGAGTCTAATTGAGGGATACTATGAAGGTCATTTGCAGAACATCTTTCCCATTTCTAGAAATCTAGTAGACCTTGAAAGTACAAGGATGCTGTTTATTGTGGTGTTTTATTCACTGCTACCCTAAGCTGATCAGGTAAGATCAGTTTTACTTAACATATATGAACGTAAACAGCATTCCTTCTTATCCACAGTATTTTGGCCGGTGGGAATCCTTTCAAAGCTGGGGCACTTTTCATCTACTGTGATCTACCACCGAGGACCTGGCATACTTTACATGATTCTTACTGATGAAAGTTACACCTTTCCAATATGTACCCTTAAATACTGCTTCTCACATTTGTCATCTGCAAGGACCTAACCTTCTGAGTCACTGAGTGCAGATCAGCTCTCAGCCCTGTCTCACCCGACACCCCAGGTTAGCAGCAGGACCAGACACGCAGGCGGAGGGGCCTTGGGCAATCTTTTCAGCCTCCCACAAAATAATTATTGAGTAACCACTCGGGGCAAGGATTAAGTTGTAGAAGGTTAAGAGGAACAAGAAAGGGTGGGCAGAGAATAATTGTGTTCTATTAAAAGCTTTTCTGAAATGATAATGTAGAATATCGCCTTTTGGTGGACTAGGGCATATACCAGGAAGAAACATCTGAGGTGCTAAAATACTTGTACTTTTATTAAGTTGTGGTGACCTTGATTTGATATCACACAATTTAATATTTGCCAGTGATAAGAGAAAAATAACTTTTTTATTAAAAGCTGTCATTGAAAACAAACTACAGAGAAGTACAAAGAAATACATAATGAATCTCACTAAGTCAATGAGGAATATTGCAATAAATTTTTTTCAGGCCAAAGTAACCTGATGTAGGTTTAGGTTCTATACACATTTGAGAAGGGAGTAAGAACTGCTGATGGAAGGAATAGATTCAGACTTGGAAGAGAAAAGGAAGGAGGCAATGGAGACTAGCAGAGTTAGGAAACCATAGTAAAAAGGACCACCATTGGCGTGTCTTCATAGCCTGCTTCTCTGGCTCACAGCACCAACTTAATAGACCGTGTGGGATACCTCTGCCAGGACCAAAGAGCTGTAGACCTTGTGAGCTCATCCCCTGCCACTGAATGATCCCCTAAGCTGATCAGGAAAGATCGGTTTCACTTACAGCATGAGAATGTTCTATTACAATAATTCATCCTCTCATCCAAAATAGCTCAGCCTATAGAAATCCCTTTCAACCTGGGACCCTCCTTCATCTGCTTTTGGTGAGCCTCTGATCACTGCATTTGACATAGTCTGTCAACTTTGTATTCGTTTGAGAAAATGAACAAGGAAACAAATCAAGTACTCTTCCTACATGATTTTAAAATGGCTCTTGGCAGACATTTTGATTGAACAAGCTATATTTGATACATTGGTACAAAATATTATTCAACCAAAAATACTCTCAGAGCAAAAACTTAGTACTTATTTATTCTGTTATATACTGTAGGGTTTCCAACTGTCCCTTAGCCTCCTATGAAAAAGCTATATGTGTCTCTCACAGTTGTGTTTGCCTGCTTGCTTATTCATTCTTTGTGGAAGTCTGGTATAAAGTTTATAACAGAAGTACTGAATACAGGTTTTAAATTAATGAAGTCAGAGAAAGACAATTGCTCTGTGATCTCACCTATGCAGAGAACCTAAATACTTTAAGTTTGTCGAGGCAAAAACTAAAGAGTTAGTGGTTATCAGGGATGCAGGGTAGAAAGTTTAGGAGTATTGGGAAAATGACACACACAGTTTCAGTTAGAATAGAAGAATCAGTTTAAGAGCTGGGCAGTGGTGGCCCACGCCTTTAATCCCAGCACTTGGGAGGCAGAGGCAGGTGGATTTCTGAGTTCGAGGCCAGCCTGGTCTGCAGAGTGAGTTCCAGGACAGCCAAGGCTACACAGAGAAACCCTGTCTCGAAAAACTAAACAAAACAAAAAAGAGAGATTTATAGTATAGCATGGTGGCTGTAGTAAATGATGACGTAGTATATTTGTTGAAATTGTTTAAAGAGTAAACATAATCATTTGCACCACAAAATTGTAAATTCATGGGATGATATATGCATGAATTAACTTGATTTTGCCATCTCACCAAGTGTCAATATTCCAAACATTGTGTTATATACCATAAGTATACATACTTGTCCATTAAAAATACTCAATTGAATGAAGTGGTGCTGTTTATTCAGAGGTTACATTGGGAAAGCTAAGGGTAGAGCTCAGTGGTGGAGTATTTGCATACTTGCCTTGCATAAACAAGCCCCTGGATTTTATCCAAGGCAAAATAAGAAAATGTACAGAGAAAGTAAGGAAAAGCAACTCCATCACATTTACTTAACAAATATTTATGTGTTTATTGAGCAGCTACATCCATTCCTTTGTTTGCTAAACATATTGATTATTTTAGATTGTCAGATACTTCAGACACTGAAACAATGTAATACTATAACAATGTAAAATACTTCTATGCTCTCTACATGCTACATTAAAATTACTTACATCCATCAAACAAGTGAGCAACATAATCTGGAAAAAATTATGCCATCAAAATGACTGCTATTCTGTGAATATTTTTTGAAAGAGACAATGTACGAGGGGGATAAAATGAGTAATTATATTTAAGAACACATGCTTCTCTTATCTTAACATTTTTAATGAATGAAACTACTAGTAAATAATAGATATGTCCTAATAATAATAATAATATAACTGGACCCCTCTTCTTCCTCCTGCATTGCCTGGCCCAGCCTTAATATGAGGGTTTGTGCCTAGTCTTATTGTAACCTGCTAAACTATGTTAAGCTATGATCTTTTCTTCTTTTGAAAGGAAATGGAGGAACACTAGGTCTGAAGGAGTGGGGAGGTGGGGAATGGGGCCCAGGAGAAATGGAAGGAGGGGAAATTGTGGTTGGGATATAATATATGAGGGAAGAACATAAAATATGACACAATTGGGTTGAACTAACACTTGATACCAAGATGGGATAATTACTGTTTTAAAAGGAAAATAGCCCGCTTGAACCACATTGAAATGAAATTTTGAGTATGTATTTGATGTGCAAATATAAATAAGGTAAAATATAAAGGGTAGATGACATTAGCTTTATTATTTGAAGACTATTTAGCTAGTTCTATTGTGGTCTAAATGAAATATCCCTTTATAAATTCAATTGTGTGGGAACTAGTCAAGTAAAGTAAATATTATGGAACTAATGATTTTATACGACACAGGAATTAAAGCTCTCCGAATCCTATTCATGTATTTTTACATATAGATATGTATGCTTTCTTTGAAAATATTAATAAGAAAAAGAACTGTGATATAATGTGCTTAAAATAATGAGAACAAATGCCTACACTCCACAGAACTACACCAGTACATTGAGCATGAAATTTAACTTCTACAGAAATTTGGTAAATAATTTATGGTAAGATCTATTTTCTACATCTTTAAATTAATTATAATACACTTGGTAGTATGTCTCTGGGTTTCACTTTGCTTTCGTCCTCTCCTGGAGAGGGTAATTAACAGTAAACTATGTGCTTAATACAGCTAAACCTCGGCTATCTCATGTCTAAAGCGAGGATAATGACAAATTTGTCTGGGTGACTACATAAGATTATCTCATAGAAGGCAAAGTCTGATATACCCATACCTGTATGTTGGTTTTTAAAACTTCATTTGAAGTTTTACAATGAATTCTATTAACAACATATTATATATGTACCTTAAATAACAGAGCTTAGTAAGATTTGGTAAATGAATTCTTGTACATACAAATATCACTATATTTCAGCAATATTTATGTATCTTATTGCACAAACATACTGTGATTGACTTCTTAATGGGATTTTAATCTCTTATATTACTAAATTTTGTTATCAATACTAATATTGTTTTAGCTTTTGTTTCTTTCTTTCCTTCCCTTTTGCTCCCTGTCTTCTTCCTTCTCTCTTTCCTTTTCTCTTTCTTTTTCTTTTTGATGCTACACATTGAACTCAAGGTCACCTTTATGTTAATTTCTTGACTGTATTTTAGAGACCTATGACTTCTACCAGAGTCCTGTGTGAACATTCTAGACATCAAGAATGTTCATCTGAGAGTATGTTCTCATGGTTGATTCAGAGTGTGTGTGTGTGTGTGTGTGTATGTGTGTGTGTGTGTGTGTGTGTGTGTGTGTGCACGCGCGCGCACGTGCACATGCGTGAGTTCTGTTCCTACCCCGGACACTTTAATGGAAATCAATGTTGATAAAATCCTTGAAATGTGATGAGTTATATGTTTGCTGTTCTGGTTAATGTCTGCTATCGAACAGTATATGGTCTGACTTTTGCCCTGACATGTTGCCGGTCGGCTTTGAGCCTGACCTGGCCACCTTCTTTGGCTACACCAAAGTCATTGCACTATCTACTGTTGGTAGGGGCTCAGCCATCCTCTCTGTTGCTCATATTACACTGAATTAGCCTTTCTACCCATGAGGGTAGAATCTCTCATCCGGTAGTTGTCATCTCTGGCAGTACTGACAGGTCAGTAGCCTCATGTCTGACAATGTGGGTTCTTTGGCTTTTTGTTGGTTGGTTGGTTGGTTTTTGTTTGGCTGGTTTTGGTGTCTGGATTCCAACATGGTTGGTGGTACTTTTAGGCTACTAGTCAGGATGTCTACTGGCTTCTCCCTAATCCCCCATTTCTTCAATACAATACAATGGTTTTGTATTCTACTTTCATAGGTTAAATTCCTTTTTGCTTGGAGGTACTTCTTTTTGAAGATGTAAAATCTCACTAATAAATTCATCCATTTTTTTCCATAGTGTTTTGTGTTCTCAGGTAAATACCACTGGCCACTAAATAAATCAAGTCACTCAAAGACTTCTATACACCTCAAATGACACATCACCTTCCTGATGTTGCCATTATCACAGAGAAGCAAAAGACAAAACCTAAATTTTCAGGACTAACTAGTTCTGTTGCTTATCACTTTTTCATTGCTTCAAACCAGACCCTGACTGGCCTGTAAATACTTGACATTGTCTTTGATTCTACACAAACATGTATGTGTGTGCTTGCGTGTGCTTGCATGTGTATGTGTGCACATACGCATATAAACACATGCTACTTTTACTTCAATATCTCTGTCACCTGAATTCCACTTTTCTGTTCTTCTGTACTGGAAAAAAAAACTCTTGAAGTATTTTTGTAGTATTTCTCATCCTTTGGAAGCTCTTCATTCTGTCTGAGTCTAATTTTATTCTTACCACCTCAACTGAGTCCTGCTAAGATCCCCAATGATCTCCATCTGCTGGGTAGGAACAGTTATCTACCTTATCTACCTTGACTTTTTAGACACACGAGGCATAAAAATACCATTTCATTCTTGACATAGGTTTCCAAAATGCCACAGCAGTTTGATTCCTTCTGCCTGCCTGCTTACTTTTTGTTATGCTCATTTCCCAGGTGTTCGTTTCTGTGATTTATACATGTAAGAGACTCTCAAAGTGTAACTCCTAAGTCCTATCATCTTTTCTTCCAGAACACAAATATGACTCCTATTCATCTGTATATTTAGCAATATTTCTATCAGAGCTGCTCCAGACTTGTAGCTTCCTTGCTGCCTTCAAGAGGATGTGCAAGAAATACTTCAAACCTAGTTATTTTTCACTTCCTTCATTAAAATGTACATCTCTTCTCATCTTTACCCTTTCTTGTTACTATTATTCTCTCTTACAATACCTCCTGAGCAGTTTCCTCTCCCTCCGTTCCCCACCCCCACTCCCGATCCACTCTTCTTCTGTTTTCCTTCAGAAAAGAGCAGGCCTGCCAGGGATATCAACCTAACATGGCATAGCAAGATGCAATGTCTAGGCCCAAACCCTCATACCAAGGCTAGATGCTTTAAGTAGTGCTACCACAAACCTAGCTATTCAAGCCAACCCCCAATCTCACCCTTCTCTCTTGTCATCTACCACAATCACCTTGAACAAGAATGTTCACTTCTCTCTGTTATTCTCATTCCTCTGGGAAATTACTTCCCAGTCACCTAAAACTGCGTAGTACATGTGAGCAGCTCACGCTGAGTCAGAGCACTGTGGTGAAATCACAGGGCGAACCTCTGACCATCCTAATTAAAACTTTTCTGTGCTCCCCCCATTAGTCTCATTTGCACAGCACACCAGAGCCTGTCTCCTGCTAGCCCCCCCCACTCTCACTCACGCATCCCTTCTGCACTGTATCCTCTGTTTCCTCTGAAGCAAACTTATCTTCTCATGTTATTTTCTCTACTTGAAACTCTTGTCTTCATAGTCTTCCTTTAGCTCCTTATCTAACAAGCACCTAGACTGTGTCTTCTTTCTTCTTGGACCTCTCTGCCCAAACATCTGCTCAGTAATTTCTTCTGGTCTGTTTCCCTTACAGCACTGATCAAATGTAGAAATTATTTTGACAATTTTTTATCACTATAAACTAAAAGAAAAATTAATCTTAACTTTAACTAAATATTTTTGTCCTTTATACAGAAAACACATTAAAAGTTCTGGAAAAGAGACTGTACTGAAAATATCTTTGTTAAAAAGAAAAATCACATCATTTGAAACCAAGAGTCAGCAATATTTTTTTTTTACAAACTCTAATAATAGATGAAATCAAAGAATTCAATTAGAAGTCAAATATAAGTCACAATTTTTAATTATTTTCAACCTTCCTTGTATCTGGAGTGTGTATTTTTTGTTACCAGTGAGTAGTCTGTTAGCAATATTATATTAAATAATACATTGTATTGATTAAAATGAAATGGCATTTTGATCTTTTTTTCTGTCTTTTTGTTTTTGAGACAGTAGTCTTGGCTATCCTAGAACTTGCTCTGTGGACCAGGCTGGCCTTCAACTCATAGAGAACTTATTCCCTATTGCTGGGATTAAAAGAATTCACCACCTGCCTAGCTTTTTAAAAGAATTTATCTATTTCATATTATTTTACTTTACCTTCTTTTCTTTTCTTTTAATTTATATGCATTGGTATGAGACTGTCAGGTCCCCAGGAACTGAAATTAAAGACTGTTGTGAGCTGCCATGTGGTTGCCGGAAATTGAACTGAGATCCTTTAGAAGAGCAACCAGTGCTCTTAACCACTGATCCATCTCTCCAACTCCCATTTCAATCTCCCTGAATAAATTGTTAATATATTTACCCTAACTGAAGATTTATTTTATTGTTTGTAGAATATTCTTTATTGGAGAACATAAGAAAGTCTTAACAGTGGATTTTGAATTCTAACCAGATAATTTGATTTTGAATTCTAACCAGATAATTTTGGGGATGATAATAAAAATAGAATCTTGGAGTTCAGTTTCATCACCTATTAACTTTAAAAATGTGTGAAAAGATTCCAATGGTTTCTTTAAGCCACAGTGTTCTGGGATGCTGGAGCAAAGGAAAAAAAAATAAAAGCAAGGAATCTTTGTGAGAAATAAGGTCTAAAACTGAATGATATCTAAAAGATAAAATACATATATATATGTCTAGAAAGAAATTTTAGTCATAGTCTTACTCCTTCTAAGTCATCTAATAATGTCTTGTGTTTTATCATCCTAGATTACACTGTAGTGTCAACTGTTGCAATCCTCCAGTGCTAAGGTAGTTCACCAGTCAGTCCCAACTACAGCAATAATATTACAGAGCACCTTTCATCTTCGGCTCCCAAATCACTTTATAAGCAGCAATTAAATCTCAAAACTTCTCAATGCTAGTATTAATATGCCCATTTAAAAGATGGAAAACTGACCCATATTCTTGTTTAAACCATGAACCAAAGTGTTCTCATTTTAAATCAGTAGACGTCTCTACATAAGTAATTACTGGGCAGGCAAATACCTAAGGTTGAACTTAATGAATGGGAGTTTCTACATATGGCATTGTTGTGACTACAGGTTTATGGAGCTATGTGTGGTGTCTGTGAATGTGTGTGGGTGTCTGCGAGAAGTGCAACTATGATTAAAAGTGTAGTTAGTCTGTGGGAAAATGAAAATGAATATGCTAGGTGAGAATAAAGTTGAACTCTGTAGATTCTCGTTTTCCTTTTTGTTGTTGGTTTTTGTTTTCTTTGGTTTTATAGGTAGGATTTCTCTTGGTATCCTTGGCTGTCATGGAACTTGCTCTGTAGATCAGACTGGCCTTGAACTCAACGAGACCTGCCTGCTTCTGCCTCCTGGATGCTGGTATTAAAGGCTTGCACCTGGACACCTGGCCTTTCTCCACTGTTTTTCCTGCTTTGGTTTTATTTAAATATCTTTTAGTTCTGTTTAGCACTGATCACGTGCCTTGGACTTGTCTTTATGTATATTTCTGGGTTTGTTCATACGCTTCAGCATTTCTTTGCTTTCTACCCCCCTCAAATTTCTCTCCTCTCACATTTTCCCTTAGCTCATGTCTTCCACTTAGTACCTTGTGTCCATTGCAGAACTGACTCTCTACATGCCAACACTACACATATCTATTTATACAAGCTGACTTTCTTTCCAATGATGTCTCTACAAATGTACACACATTTCTCTTTATTTAGGAATCCTAACACTACCTTAAAGTCAGATTTCCTAAGACCACAGTAGGTGTATTCATTCCTTCCTCCCCAAGACCCGAGCCAATTTGGCTTTGGTTTTGGTTTGGTTAATTTTTCTTACTAATATTCTTTGCAGAGATTATCAGATACCCAGACATTGAATACAGATGTCCAAGACTGACCTTCCATCTCCCTATTCTCTAATCGTCTATAGTTAAACACCCAGTCCATATTCTAAAGTAAAATTTTATTTCTAATTTCTTCTAGTTCTTGATAGTTTCAAAACTCTCACCACTCCCTTAGAAAGGACCACAATTATGTTCTTCTTTTATCATGACATGGCCTTTCTAATATACATTCAAGGTTCATATTCAAGTGAGTTTTCAAAAATAGCAAGTTGATCACATCTCCCTGCATACAGCCTTCCTTCCAGTGTGCCGTTATTATTAGAATCAAGTGCAAACTTTGTAAGATTTTCAAGATCTTGAATGATCTCAATCATCACTTATTAGTCTCCGTTTAGCTCTAACAGCCATAATTATTTATATTTGTAAAATATATAATTTTATTTCCTTGAACATTCAAATTTTCCTTCCTCTAGGTTTTTTCTTCCTCCCCCTTCTCCTCCCCTTCTCCTTTTCCTTCTCATCCTCTCCTTTTTCATTGTCTTCTTCTGCCCTCAAGAATATTTTTCAGTCTGCAGAAAACCTGACATGTTCTGCATGGAAGCTGCCTGTACGTTTTCCAAGGCCACTCTGTCACCTACCACAGCATCTTATTGGCTTAGATGTAATTTTTCTTTTAGAGGATGCAAATGTTAAATTTGGAGAGCACAGAAATAAGACCTATTCCTTCAGGGACAGCACTCTTCCAACACATGAAAGATGCTTTGTATACATTTGTTGAATGGTTGACTAACTTAATGGGTGACCACATTCAGCTTGTATAAGCCAGTTGGGTCATAATTGTAGGGGAAGCTTGTGGGAATAAGAATGACCTAAGGAAAATATATCAGGCCTGTGCTGCTCTAAACATTTAAGTAATTGTGAGTAATTGTAAATTTACTCTAAATACCATTCTCTAGTTGTAAAGAAATATTCATGTATCTTTCAATTTCCTATTATCTGCCAAGTGCAAATGTAAAGTAAGACAGGGTGGTTAACATTATCTTAAATTTGAAATTCTGAATGTCAATATACCCACATGGGAGAGTCCACTTTTTCATATAAGATGGAAATTGTTGGAATGTTGGGGACATCTATAGGTACAAGCTTAGGAATTAAACCCAAATAACTCATTACCACCATGTGTAGGACACTTAATACTTACTTTTGAGAGCTATTTTCTGATGACTGTCTGGGCCACATTTATGTCTGGATGTTTATCAGGAGATGAGTTTATGAGGAAAGTGAGGGCTGAATACAGACATAAAGGCCAAAGCTTCTAGAGACAAGCCAAAGCAGCGCATAGTACTGGCTTGACTGGGAAGGAAAGAGCAGGCAAGGGGAGTATGATGTCATGGATAGGCACCAGCTATGAACCTACAAGGAGAGTGGGAATCATACTGTATATGGATCTGGCTATTTTATGCAATTTTCAGCTATGCATATGCATCTGTAGGCTCTGGTTCAAGGTCTACACTTAATAGGAGCTGTCCTGCTATTCAAATGAGAAGAGAATTTGTAGAAGAGAATTCCTCCATAGGACAGTATGAAGCTGCTTATCAAAAAGGTTTTTTATGTTTGTTTTTTTTAATAATTGTCAGTAATATAAAAACAAAATATATTTCAGTATACTTCAGGACAAATTTTATATTCATTAAAATACAGAAAACCAATATCAGTTAAGTCAAATATGTCTCTCGACTTAATGATAATCAGATTCTTCATGAAATTTTCTGATGGTAAGTTTAAATGCCGGGGGGGGGGGATGGAAGATCATTTAAACCACATCCTACTTCTCTTACTTTGCCCTTTATTGTTCTTTTTATGAAGTTTCATCACTTTTTGATCAGTACAAATTGTACATAGAAAAACTCTGTTACACTGTGTGTGATTTAGGATGTTTTAATAGAAGCTTCTTGAATGCTTTCAAACAATTTCTGTTTTCACAATTTATCCTTATTCAATAATAACTCTATTAATATTAACTAATTTTGAGCTTTGCAATACATTGGTGCATGCATCCCACATTCTCCTCACTCTACAGATGAGAAGACTTGAGCAACAAGACATGAAGGAGCTTGCTCAATCATTGCAGCATTTCTATGAAAAGCAAAGAAAGTCCTGGGACAGCCCGGCTCTAGGGAAACTGCTCCTTAGCAGGGTTCTGTTGTCCCCCCCAGAGACAGTGCAATTTTAACAAGAAACTATCTTTAAAAGGTATTTGCTGACTTGAGAACTTACAAGGGCTTAGTTTTACATCGGATAATTTAGAATTTTGAAAACTTAGGAGGACTCTTCAAACTTAAATAAATTGAGAGTTAACTGTATATGTTTCGAAAGAAGCAACATGTTTTGTAAAGAAAAGCAATTAGGAATATTTTAAATAATTTATAGTAGCACAATCATGCTTCAAAGTTTGTCTGTAACAATTAATGAACAAAAAGAGGCCCTGAATCTGACAGAGAGCAATAAGCCGTATGAGGGAGGACTTGGGATAAATGGGATAAAATGAAGGGATAAAATGAAGGAGGAGATCATGCAATTCTATTGTGATCTCAAAATAAACTTAACACTTCCTTTTTTTACTTGACCTTAATTAAGAGAAAATGTTTTCATTTCCAAAAAGCAGCAGTCATAGTATATACAACCCAAAAAGAGCATATGCAAGACACAATGAGATAAAATAGATGAATTTCAATTCCCGTGATGAACTAACTATATTAATAAATAACAAAATAACAAATCTGAATGAAGTAATGCTGTCATGTATAACAAAGTAACAAATCTGAATGAAATAATGCTGGCAAGTTCTTTTTCACAACCGGTATGCATATGTATGTCAAAAACTGGAATGGGCCAAAGTGGTCTTTAAATAGACATTCATACAGGCTTTGAAATGCTTTTCATTTACGCTATCTACTTACTTCACATTCCCATGAAGACTTAAACATCTGTTTTCCAACTTTTGAATATGATTGTCTTTAAAGAAAAAGTTCACACAACACATATTCACCTACTTTACTGTACAAATTGTTCTCCTCATATTGCATGACCTTATCTTGTAACACAATAACCAGTGTACGTTATGTTTCCAATGTGTTATGAATGGCATTTCATAATTTGTAGATTAAGAATCACTCTTGAACGTTAAGGTGGATTCCAGATTTCATCTCAGGAAAAACACTGAAAAGTATTATTTGGCCTAGATCAGTTCCTTTTTATATAAATTAGACTGGAAAATTGCAACAGCTTTATTTAGAAATATTCACAAGAGAGATACTCTGATTAGTAAGGTTATTTTTGTTACTATAGTAGTGACTTAAAATCTAGTTTCATAAGCCAGGTAGTGGTGGCGCATGCCTTTAATCCCAGCACTCGGGAGGCAGAGGCAGGTGGATTTCTGAGTTTGAGGCCAGCCTGGTCTACAGAGTGAGTTCCAGGACAGCCGGGGCTACACAGAGAAACCCTGTTTCGAAAAAACAAAACAAAACAAAAAGAAAACAAACAAAAAATCTAGTTTCACAATGAGGAAATTTGTGTGGAAAGTAATTAACCCTAGCTAAAATTAGGGAAAATTATAGATGGATAAAAATCTACTTTCTAAAATAAATACTTAGAGATAAATACGTTATATTTTCAGGGTAATGACTTTTTAACTCCCTCTTCCTTCTCTCCTTCCTTGACTCATTCTCGTCTCATCCCATGAAATGAGAAATTAAAGGAATGCTATGCTGGTGTGGCAGTTTATCTCCTTAGTGGTATCCTAGGGACTCAGATGATAAGGAAAGATAAACCACAAAGTCAGGAAATAGCAGAACATATTGAATGTAAAGTAATAGTAGCCACACAGTTAACAACAAAGCAGGATAAATTGCAGGATGGAAAATGTATGCATTTTAAAATAGCAACACCACAGTGGCTCAATAAATGTTACTGTTATTATTACTCATTCTCTAGTTATTTGCTCTGATATTTTTATAGGCTACAGCAAATGAGACAGTGCTTATTTCTCATGTGCTTGGTACTGACACCACATTCCTGAGTATTATGTGATGAGGTAGAGAGTGAAAAGACAAAAACTACACTGAAAAGAGTCATTCTTCACTTGCTCTATGACTGTGCACTAACCGTGTGACAAGGTATTCTATGTGGTGACATGACAGCCTCCCATTTGTGTCTGTTCCAGCAGGTCATTCTTTTTAATACCCTGTTTTATGTCCTGTATTTTAATAACCACAATTTCAAGGAATTCAAGACTTAATACAAATGTTTAAAATGTAAAAGAAAAACAAAATCAGTGTCAAACTATAAAGCCACAAGAGAAATCATATATCTTGAGAAATGTAAAAGTTTGTTAACATATGTCTCAGCATAAATGGAGTTGCAAAACTACAGAATTCTGAAATATGAAAATCTACACAAATGTACAGACCTTGTGTACACTATGCTTGTGTGGTCATGTTGGTGAGACATAAAGGACATAGAGTCATATGTTACCAGGAGACACAGTTTCACAGCAGGTCCCTGTTCCTCTGGCTCACAGAATCCTCTAATGCACAACTCTTCACATGTCCCCTGAGCCTTAGATCCAGGGCTATTTTGTAGATGTATCCAATGGACCAAGCGTCACAACTCTTCATTTTGATTGACTATGGTTTTATGTAATGGAGTTTGTTTCAAAGAGAAGTTTGCCTAAGGAGGGGCGAACATTACATTTTTCTGTAGGTATAAGGACAAATAACCAAGGAAGACATCAACCAACATGTAAAATTGGGCAAGGAAAAGCACATGAGGCCTCAAGCCTAATCAAAGAACTTCAGACAACTGAGTGAAACTCAGAGCCGGAGAAATGGTCCTTCCCCAAGCACGAGTACACTGCTAATTTATTAGCTCTAGAAACACACATACAAGTAATATCATATGAATTCAAGAGCTTATATTTAGTTGATACACACACACATACACACACCTGTATAGATACATTTACACATATACACATATATACATATATAAATGCACATATTACATATATTCATATATACATTATATATACACCATATGTACATTATATACACACACATATATATATACTTATATGTATATACATGACTGTAATAACAGTTGATGAAAAAAGAATCCATGAATTTGAAGAACAGACCTATGGAAGGATCTGGAGAGAGGATAGGAAAGGGAGAAATGATGTAATTAAATTATAATTCCCTATCAAAAAAATCTCATTTATACCTGTAATTTGGTAAGAGTGTACTAGTTGGCAAACTATACTTCATTGAATGCTTTTAGTATATATTTATTTCATGGGATGGCTATTCATGCTTAAATCCCACTGTCTATAAGCAGGAAGTCAGTGCATAGGAAATTGTATTCGATAAGGGACTTTTTACATCAATCGCCACTTTCCTTTCATGTTACTAAGCAGTCTGGCCAGATTTTACAGTTATTAAACTGTACCTTTTAGTTTTCTAAAAAGAAATATTTTTTCTCCTTGATCTTCCTACATCCTGACACACCCATATCTACTTGATGCATGGGAAGTCTTTTGATATCTATCTAAGCGCTTTCCAATTGACTCCCAGAAGGGTTAGTACACTTTTATAATGCATTAGAGAATTTCGTATTTGCTATATTTACAAAAATATCACTTTTCATTATAAGGCTTATAATTATTCTGTTTGTCTTTACAAAACAACTGTCTAATAATTTTATAGTCAATTTTTAAAAAAATTTATTTTAATTTTTTTGATGCGTTATTTACATTTCCTATGTTTCCCCCTTTCCAGGTCTCCACTTTGGAAACCCCCTATCCTCTCCACCCTCCCCCGCCTCTATGAGGGTATTCCCCCACACACCCACCCGCCCACCCACTCCCATCTTCCCACCTTGGCATTCCCCTGTACTGGGGCCTCTAACAGCCTCAGGCCCAAGGGCCTCTCCTCCCCCTGATGGCCAACAAGGCCCTCCTCTGCTTTATAGTCAATTTTTATCTGACGATGTAAAAGTCTGAATAAACATTTGAAATTTCTCGCATTTCTTTCTTCTTTTTGTGAACAGTAAAAGTTTTCTTTTATTTAATTTTTAACATTAACATTAATTTTAAATTGCAGCTCCCTCAAGCATACCAATAGAAATATGATGCAAAATGGGGTGCAGAACCAGAAGAAAGACAAGAAGGAAGGAAAGAAGAGACCTGACCCATTCAGGCTTGAATACATTTTCTGACTTGGAAACTATTAGCTATTTCCTGCAGATATTTCTGTATTTGTAATAACCCTCATCACACAAATGTTTGATTATTTGTACAGATCTACCTTAAATTCTTTTCATTCTTTCAGTTTGCTCCTTGGATTACCTTCCCCTAACTGCTTTTCTGACACCACGTTTTAACATTAGGACTGTGTTGTTTACAGAAGAGAGTAAAGAAGGGGTTATTTTAGATGAGGGCCTTCACCGTGAGGTTATTTCTGTATGGTTGTGCAGCAGATTTAATGTGAAAATAGTATTTCAAGTTGTTTGATTTGCAGAAATAACTAGCCTTAATGCTTCAGGTTCCAATGGTAATTAGTTTTCAGCCCAGACAGTCTGGATAACTATGTATTTACTACCTTGTAAAGAACTATCATAACAAGCCCTTGAGCATTATTTGAAAATTAATAAACTAAAGTAGGAGGAAGCACTTTGCTTTCCCATAGCAACATAGACTGAGTTATACTGTTTTATTGCAAAATTCACTTTTCAATTATAGGTTTACTAAATTAAGTGGCTTGAATAGCATAAAAACAATTATTAGTTTCTTCACACTGCAGATGAGTAATGCAATGAGTCCCTTTTACTGTAAAAAAAGAAAAAGAAAAGAAAACCCCTTTTCTTTAAAAACTAAATTTTTTCCTTTAATTGCTGGGGAATTAAATCCTAATTCACAAATAAATCTTGTTTCTACTGTATTAATAGAAAGCCTTCTGTAGCTAACTGGGATTTTCTAAATTGAGTAAAAAAAAAAATAGTTCATGCTACAATCTTATTGCTAAAGCCTTTTCAAGTTTACATTTTTATTTTCTGAAAAATGAAATGCCAAGTTCAGCCAACATAATTGCTAACATTTGCAAATGTGCAAAAGATTTGGCCATCAGGATGGAGCTAAATAACAATTGCCATTGGTGATTATATTAAATTTAAAGATTACATATTAACTTTAAAAAAAACTAGTGTTGTATATAAATTGGGTTAATTGTTCAGAAGAGAGTGAGGAAGACAAAACTACTTAACCTAATTCTCACCATCACAGGATTAGGACAGAGCTGATGCTAGTATAACCTGAGAGAAAAGAGTGCTGTAATTCCTACTACAAGCCCTAGACAGGGGCTGTATTACCTAACATGTAAACTTAATGGCTGACTCCATATGAATCGTATAGTGTGTGTGTGTGTGTGTGTGTGTGTGTGTGTGTGTGTGTGTGTGTGTGTGTGTGTGTGTGTGTCTGTGTGTGTGTGTGTCTGTGTGTGTGTGTGTCTGTGTGTGTGTGTCTGTGTGTGTGTGTCTGTGTGTGTGTTAGAACCTGAAGAAAGAGCTCTCTACAGAGAGTCTGAAAGAGTGATAAACAATGACAAAAGATAAGTATTTCCCCCCCACGTGTCCTCCCAGCTTCAGTGAATCTCAGTATATTTACTCACTTGTATTTTACAGCATGGTGGAAAGGAAAATGCTTTCCCAAAATACATCCAGGCTTTAAGCTTTCGTTCTGAAAGTTCTAAATGATGTCATACTTGCCAAGTCTGATCTGTAACTTAGTTTGCTCATTTACCAAATGAAAGTAACTTCCACGAACTGTTGCAAAAATGATGTGAGTTTTTAGATCCAAGTTTCCGAAGGGTACCTAATATACCCAGGTCAGCATAACATGTCTGTGCCAAAGACACTTGTTTCTAGAGAAAAATCCTCACATTTAAATTATTTTTGTACTACCTAACACGTTTCACATGTTTTAGTCCCTTGTCTTTAAGTAATCAATTTAATGGTGATAAATGAAAAATAGGAGCAAAGGAATAGAGTGTATTAACTATTGACTAGGAAGTCTCTAAGCTGTTCAGTTTGGTACGTCTAGCGTTCAAAGCACTGAGTGTGGGCTAATACGAGTTAGTAAATGACAGTAAATAAAGGAGATGCCTAAGTACGTGTTCCCATTTAAACAGGGAATGATGCTAAAGGATAAAAAAAGAGACCAATAAATCAAGTCAAAATACAAGAATATGAAAACTCAATATACTATTAGGATCTTAGTAAGGAATATACCGGTTAGTCCTTTGGACCATTTGGACTTGAGTTTTGTGCAGGGCGATAAATATGAATCTATCTGCATTCTTCTACAGGCAAATATCCAGTTAGAACAGCATCATTTGTTGAAGGTACTTTCTTTTTTCCCTTGTGATGTTTTGACCTTTTTGTCAAAACTCAAGTGTCCATAGGTATGTGGGTTTATTTCTGAATCCTTGCTTCTATTCCATGTATCACCCTATCTGTAGACTGAACACCAGCCAAAGAGCATGCAGGGGCTGGACCTAGGACCTTACATATTTGTAGCAGGTGTGCAGCTCGGTCTTCATGTGGCTCCTCTAACCATTGGAGCAGGGTTTCTCTGTGACGCCGTTGCCAGCCATTGGATCCCCTTCTCGTAGCTGGACTGCCTGGTCGGACCTCAGTGGGAGAGGATGTGCGTAGTCCTACTTCTACTTTGTGTCCCAGGGCGAAGTGTTGCCCAAGAATGACTTCCCCTTCACTGAGGAGAAAAAGAGGTAGTAGTGGGGAGGGGGTGGGGAGGGTCGGACTGGGAGGAGGGGACACTACGATCGGGATGTAAAGTGAATAAATAAATTAACAAATGAAAAAAAAAACACAGTTAAAGGTGTGCTCATTACCATTGAAAAATCAAAACTCTTACAATAAGAGTCCCCACGTAATCACAGACAGGTGATCAGCTAATGTCAAGTTAATTAATGGAATGTATGAGAATGTATGAATGAATGGTACCATGTCAGAACACAAAAATAGATTAAAAAAAAAAGAAACACCTGTGGCTCTAGCACAACTTTCTGGCGAGTTGTTTATTAGTGATGTGGTGGGGAGGTGTTAGGGAAAGGGAAATCATTCTTTCTTGAGGAGGTGGCCACTTTTAGGTTTCCTGTGCTGTAATGGATGTGCCCACATCCATGCAAACATGGTCATCACTAACAGGGCACACTGGTATAAAAAAAACAATACATAAATGAATAAATACATAAACAAAATAAATAAATAAATCCTTGAAATTTGAAGCAGAGCATGCTGGGAGTATGTAAGGGAGTTTGAGGTCATATATGTATGAATATATAACATATATATTATATATTCATATTTAATTGTACACATGTATGAAATAAAAAAATCTAACATTAAAAAATGTAAAACATTATAAAAGGCAAATTTGACTTCCAGATATGTTTTGTTTTCCCATTCTATTCTGCTACAATTACAAACATTCAAAATTTATGGGATTTCTGCGAAAAGTAGAGATCTGGATTCTTCCGGAAATGAGCTGGTCCCACAGCAGCAGCTTCTGATGTTGCCAGCAGCACAGTTCTGGAGATGGACAGCGTGTGGTGCCATGTCTTGGCTGCTGAATTCACGTACATCTCCAGCAAGATCTCTCCTGTATAACTTGGGCATCGATGATCTACAATTTCTAAACTTTCTATTTTTTTGTTTTTTATAAATTGTTATCATAACTCCAAACAAGTGAACGAGCTTCTAAAACCATCCAGGGTTTGTTCTTTCTCCTGAAAGGATGAAGATCCAGAGTAACCACTAGGCATTTGCATCCTAGGTGTGCCTTGTATTTTAAATGACTAAAACTTCACTGGAAAGTTAGAAGGCATAATAGTCTATATTTGCTAGATATTTTCACACTCAGTAGGGCAACTAAAAATGTACGCAGGCATTGCTAACCTTAAAAGTAAAATAATCTCTGAGTTGAACACTAAATCAGTAGTGCAGATATACAAAGCAAAAGATGATGACAGGCTAACATTAGAGATGTTTTCAGGGTTGTGGATTGTACATTGACTACATCCTTGGCACTGTAGACAGGTTCTTTGTGTAGTTGGGTGCACATGACTACTAATTTAAGTATATTTATTCAACCTTAAGCTATTTAAACTTAAGTATGATAATAATATGGTTTTACTACATCCACTGATTTTTTTTCAAGTGGAGAAGAACAAGGAAGCCTGTTAACAACATGATGTCATACAATTCAACGTTCTGTGCATGGTGATCTCCAGGGAGTATTAATATGCTAGCATTTTATTCTGCCTCCTACTTACACATTGTTCCTGGTGAATTATATTTTGAGCACCACTAGGCTATGCATTATGCACTATCACCATTATTTATGTAAGTGAGGTCTACCACTAGCATTCCAATATGGATTTCTTGTTCTTACTAAGAGACCACTAAAGCTTCCAAGAATAGAAAACCATGACTAAAATTAAGTAACCCTTGTGAGGTACACCGTAATGCTGAGGCAGTAGTGCAGTGATTGAACATTTAAATCTTTTTTTTTAATTTTAATTTTTAGATACTTTATTTACATTTCAAATGTTTCCCCCTTTCCAGGACTCTACTTTGGAACTCCCTATCCCTCCCTCCCCCGCCTCTATGAGGGTATTCCCACTCCCATCCACCCGCCTACCCACTCCCATTCCCACCTTGACATTCCCCTTTACTGGGGCCTCTAACACCCTCAGGCTCAAGGCCTCTCCTCCCCCTGATGGCCAACAAGGCCTTCCTCTGCCACATATGTGGTCCAAAACATGGGTCCCTTGATGTGTATTCTCTTGTTGGTGGTCCAGCCTCCAGGAGCACCGGGGGTAAGGTCAGTTGACAATGTTGCTCCCTCCATGGGGCTGCAGACTCCCTCAGCTCCTTCAGTCCCTTCTCCAACTCCTCCATCTGGGACTCCATCTGGTCCAAGGGTTACTGTGAAGTGAAGCTTGGCTGGAGAGGTGGCTCAGTAGTTAAGAGCACTGAATGTTCTTCCAAAGGTCCTGAGTTCAAATCCCAGCAACCACATGATAGCTCACAGCCATCCGTAATCAAATCTGATGCCCTCTTCTAGAGTGTCTGAAGAACATCTAAATCTTAAGGGAGTCTTTAATAATAATAAATTGGATAAAATGTTATTTATTATTATAATATATTCACTTAAATTTTATATATGCCTGTCATATCTTAAAGTGAGATGAGGAGTGTAAGTTAATGGTAACATATTTAACTAGTATGTGCAGGGTCCTGGGTTTGATTCTCATGTAAGCAGCCAAAAATCTTAAAATATCAAATTGAACTGCCACACCATGACAAACATCTGTCATGCCTTATCTACTCATACAATTTACTTCAATGATAGTTAGATAGTACTAAGTAATGGTAAAACAATGTCATAGCTAAATTTTATGAGTGCAGATTCAGAAAAGTAAACAGCACTCAGAATTTTCTTGGTAATTTGGAACTGCTTTCATTATGCTCTGTCCCCCTCCCTCCCTTCTGCATTAGAGGAAGTGCTGCTACAGTGCCGGTGAAGTTATAGCCTATGTAGGTTGCCCTCTGTGCAACGTCCAACGTCAACATCAAAACTCATATTGTAACTTAAAGTACCGTTCTTCTAAGCCATGCAGTTGACTACTGGAACTAGGTTAGGTGTGATGCATTAACTTTATCTCTTTGCTCACTATCATCAACACAGAATCACAGAAGGATAAATGTCATATATTGGGAGATGTCCACTCTTAAAGACAATTGTTTATTTTACTAAAGTATGTAAAACTATAGTCTTCAAGGCTGGAGGGGCTCCTTACTTCAAAGGAGAAAGTATACTTAATTTTAAAGGCTAAAATCCATGCCAAGCAGCAACCTTAACACATCTTCAGACTTGGACAAAAGTAGTCAACTCCTCCAGGGTCCATATGAGTAGGAGTTGATTAGTGGGCGTGTCCATAGCCAGGCCTTTCCTCCACATCAGGTTTCCCTTGAGACAGTGTTAGCTCCGCTGAGAAGCAATTCTAATTCATACTAAGCACTGCTACAAAAGGGTTTTAGCCACCCACCAAGACAGCCTCAAGATATTTTTTTACCTGACAATGTGAAATGACTGTATATAAAATTCATGTGCACAAATAATTTCATATTTAATTGTGTACACTATGCTTAGTGATATTAGGGACTTCCAGTGTGCTGGGAAATTCATGTTTGCTTTGAACAACAGAAAAAAGAAATTTATTGTACTTGGCTCAGAAAATTTATGATAACAAAAAATAATCAAGCAGCAACAAAAAACAATATTAACTTTTCCTGTTAACAAAAAGCTACTGAATCTTCCCATTGCAGTGCTGTACACACACACACACACACACACACACACACACACACACACACACGTGTGTGTGTGATATGCATCTCTAAGATGTCAAAAATGACTCAGCCAAATGCTGCACCAGTGTACAGAGTCCAAACAATGTGATAAATTAACATCCATTTAAACTACTCTTGAATATCAAGAAGAGATGGAAAAGTCTATATTTTGAGAAATACAACAACTAGAAACCAGGCTCTAAAACACATGACGAAATGATCCAGGTTAATGTTAAGCAGTGGTGAACAGAGTGTGGATTCTAGCAAGACTGTGCTCTCTGGACATTCTCTTAGGATAACATTTTTTTAGTTCACCTCAATCCTTTATTTCACCTTAAACAACTGAAGACAAAGGTCGGCCAATTGGATTAAACAAGCTTAAGTATGACCTGGCTGAGAGAAATATAAGTAGCTTATATATAGTAGAGAAAATGATGCAATTTCTTCTGAAAGGTAGATATCTTTCAGTCCACTTTATTATAAACTTAGCTTGGAAAAGAAAATGATGTGTGAGCTAATGAAAGCACAAATAATTACACTGGACATTTTTATGCTGCCACCAGACCTTTGGTAGGCTATATAAACTGATCTTAATTTTGCTATACTGACCCCTTAAGGCACTTCCTATTGTAAAATACTCTATTAAGAATTGGTCCACATTTGGAAAGCGATAATATTAAGTTCATTATGGCTTTTTGCAGTTCAGGCATTAATTTAGATTGTGTAATCCTCTTATGATTTTAATGGATAAAAGCTATTTTAAGAATTTTTGTCAGCAAAGTATATAGGTATACTTAGAACAGTACTTTGCTTTGAGGCCCTTTAAAATATAAATAAGATATTTATGTTAAATTGATTCATGTTAAAAATGTAACACACCCTGTCAGAAAGCTGTAACAAGACAGGTTCCTGTGTAAGGTAGAATTATTACTCCACTTTGATTTTAGTCTTGATTTTAAAAGCTAAGTATGATCTACTTCTTTAGGAATATGTAGCAATATTATTTGTAATATTAAGAAATGACAAGTTCTTTGTAGAAAAAAATTAGCAGAAACTATAAACAAAAAATAAAAATATATTATTATCCTCTTAATGAAATCTATATTGAATGTTTATTTTAATATTATAATATATCCTGTCAGTAAATATAATAAAAACTGGTAGAAAACTAATTAGTATTCTGTTCTGTGAATGGTATAATTTAGCTAATACAAATGTTATCACTGAACGTTTCTAAAATTTACTTCTTGTTTTATTTTGTAGTTATAACTAATTTTTCAAATAACAATTTTCAACCTTTTGTGTTTAGGGAAGTATAATCTAAGTATAGAGGTCTGGGCCAAGCTTGATAGTTCAGCATTAAGATGATTATAAACTGTCTCCGGAACCACGTGGTAGAAGGGGAAACTAACTTGTGAGAGCTGTGCTCAGACTTTTACAAATCTCTTCTCCTCCTCTCCTTCCTCCTCTCCCTCCCCTTTCACTTCTGTCTCTGTTGCTTTCCTCTTTCTCTCAGCTTTCCTCTCTCCCTCTCTCTGTCTCTCTCCCTCTCTCCCTCTTTCCTCGTCCTCCTCCTCCTCGTCCTCCTCCTCCTCGTCCTCCTCGTCCTCCTCCTCCTCCTCCTCCTCCTCGTCCTCCTCGTCCTCCTCCTCCTCCTCCTCCTCCTCCTCCTCCTCCTCCCCCTCCTCCTCCTCCTCCTC
>CM052708.1:23820096-23913484 GCA_028551405.1 Uromys caudimaculatus | reverse complement strand
CTAAAGGGAAAAGTAGAGTTTCAGTAACTCCTTACATTTCAAATATGTCCATGGCTTTGCCAGTGACCATGCCTGTGCTGCAGTGTGTGTGTGTTAATTTTACAAAAGAGAAAGAGATTTGTATTAACCTAAAATTTTACATTTATGAGCTGGGAAAATGTCTCTGTGGTTTAGAGCACTGCCTTCTCTTCCAGAGGACCTTCATTTGATCCCTAGCACCAACATGGTGGCTCACAAACTTCTAAACCTCCAGTATCACGGGATCACATGCCGTCTTCTGACCTGCTCAGGCACAAGGTGAGTGTGGGCACAGACATACAGGGAAGATACCAACACACTTAAAAAAAATGAAGTTTTTAAAATTTACATTTAATTACTAAAGAGGTGTGGTTGCTGAACTTGTTTTTTTGTTGTTTTGTTTTGTTTTCTCATAAATTAAAGAATACACAAAATCCCCATATACTTATAAATGGAAAAGTTGTTGTCTTTTCTAATTTTTGGCATATGCCTAGTACCAAATCAGTGATTGACTTATACCAAATGTTGACTAAAACTCCAAATATACTTACTGAATAAATAAATAGAAAATAGAAAATTTTATTAGTAGAATGATAGCAAACATTTTTGTAAATGATTGTGATTCTTAGCCATTCAAATTTTATGATTTTAATTTCTGTACTTTCATGTCCTATCCTCATTTGATTCATGGCTATGAACGTCAGCACGAAGCCAGTTTTTATTGTATCTTGGGACCTTTTGAGTTATTTACTATTGCTACTGCAATGTTTACACAAGCGGATCCCTGTGCTGTAAGGGACTCACTGCATTCCTACAGTAAAAGCAAAGATGAAGGGGACACAAATATTTTTACATAAATCTCATGAACTTCCTGAGGAATGCTACTCTGGGTTGTATTTAGAAGGAAAGTTGTGTAATGTATTTTAAAAATCAGCATTTCTTCCTTTAAGTGGCTAAAAAATGTGAGTAGGTATATCATGTCTAATTAATTCAAATTAAATATTTATAAACAAGCACAAAGTCAACATGATATACTCAAACCATCAATATTTAGTGTATTGTATTGGCAAGAGTCTAACCTGGAAATAGAAGCAAACTACATAGCTTTTCAGCAAAAGGTTCTCACTACAGAGGCTAGATGTCCCAGGTTGAGAAGCCAATTGGTAAGTCAACACAGAGCTCGACAACACTGGAAAGCTGAGGATAATCAGGCCAGGTCATCCTGAGCACCATAGGGAGAACACAGGAGCTATGGAACAAAGTCTGCAGTGTGATACTGGGCATGCCACAGGAAGACCAAGGTTGGGAGCCATATGCCAGAATCTTTTTCATTCCACCTTCTGTTCTACTGGTGCCTTCCATTAGCTTAAATTACCTAGAAACCAAATATCAAAGTAGTCTGAAATACAAAGCAGAAGGGAGAAAGGAAGAAAACTGAGAGTAACTCACAATGGATGGTATGAATCCTTAAGTGTCAAGTGAGAGGAATTCAAAGGTTACCTGTTAAAGGATCTTTCAGGGGTATTAGCAGATAAAAGGTTTGCCAGAATAAAGTTGAAAGTTGTCTGGAAACAAAGAAACCAAATATCAAGACTGTCTAGTAGATGAGCTTTATCTAGAAAGAAAGATAATATAGTGGAGAATAGAATATTTTAAATGGACAAATATACGTGAGCTTGAAGCATGATTTTGTGATCTAAGGTTGGTAGTCAAGTATTTCTGTCACTGGGTCAAGAGCATGGGATGTAGTTGGCTCACTTCACTTTTTAGCTTCACTTCTTTTTCCGTGGGATTACTAACTGAATATATTGCTCTTGGACTGTATCATGACGTCACCACCCAAGGTTATTCTCTAGTAATTCTGCTCTCATGGATAGAAGTCCTCCACACACAGCAGGCTTCTTCTTCTTCCTTATTCTACCTATGCCAACTTTTTCTTGCCTTCAAAGCTTCTATGAATCATTCAGGATTCAAAGCAAATATGATTCTGTTTCTGAAATGCATCCATAAATTCAGATTTCTGTGCCTGCCATAGTAGCTAGCAACCAAACTTACTCCTTGTCACTCCTGTTAAATCTCATCCTTACAGTATTGTATTGATTTTACTGTAGATTACAACCTCTCTTTAGAGTTACCAAAGGGCTCAAACTTCACATGGCTTTTGTACCTTTGCAGTCAAATTTCCTATTAAATGTTTGTTGACTCTCATTGAGCCTTGGTTAGAACTCTGGTTTACATAGTAAAAGTATAGTGATGATTGTCTGGTTGAGCATGAGGAGTACACTCAGCTCTCGGTTTCTGCCCTAGGATATAGAGATCAACATAAATTATTAAACAGTTGTTCACAAGACACAGGCTTTGAAAGATTTGATTTTTTATTTTCCTGGAAAATGGCGAAGGAGTCTATTTAAACAATCATTTTCCATATTGTTGGCACACATTAAAACTGAGTCTCAGTCTTGCTTTTCCAAGAAAGTTTAATATAATTTATAATTAAATAAGTTTTAAGATTTTGTTCTTATAAAGGGACCAAGTGATGCAGCTGTGGAGTATATAAGGTAACCTAACTAATAAGTACTTCCTCAAATGCTTATTGTTTTTAGGTGAAAACAACTAGATTCCTGCTCATTGATTGAGAAGTGTATGGCACACTAATACTATGTTCCCAACATGAGTAATGAGTCCTAACAAATGCAAACAAGTCATCCTTCTTATCTGACTGAAGCTTTACATCATTTGACCCTCATCTCCCTATAGGCTGATAACCACTGCAAGTTTACTCTCTGCTTCTATGAGTTTGATTAATTGTAGAGTCCATGATAACAACATATGGGGATAATATTTATGTTGCCTGTTGATTCATTTGACACAATGTCCTCCAGGTTTATCAATGTTGTTGCAGATGAAATATTTCCCTCCTTTTATGAATTAATACTATTCTGATATGCATATTTACTCTATTTATCTATTCATTTGCAGAAGATGTTATTGTTGGTTCCATAATTTTATCTTTTCCATATAGTGTTGCAAACGACACAGAAATACTTACGTTTTCTAAAGTACTAAAGTGATGAATGAATTAATTCTTGTAAATAATTAGACACAAGAGTTTGAAGGAATAGAGAACATTATGTCAACACGGTATTTGTTGCTATAACTGAATTGCACTAACAAAGCACTCATTTGTGGGTGTTAGACACATGACTTTAATTGATCTTTATATATTTTGATCATGGCAAGGTTTATTTTAGATGTTTCAGGTTGTATAATATGACAATTGTATATAATAACAGTAACTAGAACCTCCATTTTATAGAGATCAGTCTCTTAGGAGATTAATTAAAATCTCCAGGTACACTGAGCTCCTAAGTGCTCAATCTATGATTCATATAAATGCTCTGGTTCTACAGACAGAAATCTTAGTGACTAGGTATATCATCACAATAGTTCTCTGAAACATGGTGCGTTTCTTTCAGGAGATCTTGTTATTGGAAACAATTCTAAACACACACGCACGCACACACATGCACATGCACACACACATACACACGCACACACTCACACGTTGGACACTTCTTTAATTTCAAGATCCATCAGGGTCTGTATGAAGTTTCAGAACACACAACGAAACATATTTGTTTTTATTAGGGAAAATATGGGCTGATGAAGAAAAAATGATAGATTAATAAAAATAAGATACATGATGCTCAAATGAATAAATTAATCACTACCATGACAGTAGTGATGCACAAGGAGAAGTGGGAACAAGGAGAGAAACCTTGGTAAGACAAAGCGGTTGGCAATCCAAACAGCTATCCTGGACATTAGCCTTATAAACAGAAAAAGGGAAGGTATTGAAGCAATACACCTTCCACTGTTTTGGGGCGCTGCCCTTTCTACTTACAATCCTATAAACCCCTTTCTTCAGCATTTTGGTGACTGCTATTTTTGAAAACACCACTACTCTAAGATATCTGAGAAATAGAGTGGTTTTAGATATTCAGATGCAATTATGTTTTGCATTGTGAAATAAAATTGTTTTCTCTGCAAGAGACAGGGTGGCGGAGTATTCTGCCAAAAATAAGTCAGAGTGCCTCACACACTTCAAGGGAAAAAAAGAATTAACCTGAGGATGCTGTGCACCTAAGTGGTGCACTGTTCTGTCCAAAGCTCAGGGTGAAGTGCTCTGGATGATGTTAAGCTATGAACTGTGAACTACAGCATGACAGTCTTGGGAACCATTTAAGGTTTGAAAGTCATCTAGTGACATGATCAAAATGGCATTTTAGAAAGGTCACTCTGACAACAGCAAGGAAGGTAGATTAAAAGGTCCAGACTGGGTAGAATATGAGGCTGCTGCACAAGGTAGAGGAAAAACAGGGGGTGGCGTGGCGTGGGAGTGGAGGAGACACACATGGAGGTGTTGATTTGGTTAGTCAGTCAGATGTTTTGTGCACAATGAATGCAATATATATTTTTCAGAACGTCACATTTTCATTACTGGATAATGTATTACCTTCTGTAGAAATATAGCTTGTTCTTCCTTAATGTTCTTTTTTTTTTTTTTTTTGGTTTTTTTGGTTTTTTTTCCGAGACAGGGTTTCTCTGTGTAGCCCTGGCTGTCCTGGAACTCACTCTGTAGACCAGGCTGGCCTCGAACTCAGAAATCCACCTGCCTCTGCCTCCCAAGTGCTGGGATTAAAGGCGTGCGCCACCACTGCCCAGCTTCCTTAATGTTTTTTATGTAACGGAAAAGATGTCTTGGTGACTAAGAAGAGAAGAAAATATAAAATGACTCTCAAATTTTTGGATCTGAGCAAAGTGGTAGCATACTATTAGATTGGCAGTACAGAAAAAGATAGGGATTCCAGGGCAAAAATGATAAGTTGTGTTAGGACTTAGACATGATGCTCAGATATATATAGAGATTTACAAGGCAGTCTGATCTAAAAAACAGCAGTGTACCAGATGTGTTCTAGCCTGGAAATTGAAAACCGTAAGCGCAGGTATGATAGATGAAGTTTTGAGTTTGGGTAAGGCTCTCTATGGGAAAGTTTTTCATAGAACATAAATAAAATAGTTAAAATATAGAGTACAATAAATGCAGAAATGTGGACACATGATGAAGAATAAAATGTAGAAACAAGGGGTTCTAGAGAGAAGAGTTTAGAAGCTCATAATAAACAAGATTTCAGAACTGAAGAAGGGCTTGGTAGTGAGAATGGCTGCAGAGAGATGGAATTTGACAAAAATGTTTCATTGAATGAACTGCCAGGAAAGGCAGTGCAGTTGATAGTGAAAGAGAAACACAAGCCAGAGTAGAGTTGGAGGAGAAATGAGTGGGACATAAGAAGTGGAAACTAACTTCTGGGAAGATTCAAGCCTCTTCATACAAAAAGAAAGCAATAGTCTCTAGAGAATGTATGTTCAAGGTTGCACTATCTGAAGAAAAGGAAGACTGCAGTTCGTCTCCAGGCTGAGCGTTTATGAAGGCACTGGAAGAACAAGACAATGACGGCACAAGATTAAGAAAAATAAAGTCATTGAAAATGTCTGCTGTGACTCTGAACTATGTAAGGAAGGTGGACTATGTAAAGGGCAGACTAGAGGTCCTTTTCTCATTCCGTAAAGCATGAGAAAAGCACACAAAAAAAGTGGAATCAGATAGTGAAATATCTATGATTCGGTTCTGACATGTTAACCAAACACGTGGTTTGTGTCAGATCAACAACTGATGTGAAGAGAATCTTGAGTGACCCATGAAGATGTATTTTTTCCTCTTATTTTTGAGATTATAATATAACTACAACATTTCTGCCTTTTCCGTGCCTCCTTCCAACCCCTCCCACAAACCCCTTCTTCAAATTCATAGCCTCTTTTTAAATTTTAATTCATGCATAGATGTGCATATATAGATACGTATTCCTAAATATAACATGTTTAGCACGTATAAAGGAACTTGTATGCATATTTTTAGGGCTATTTGACACTGGACTACCAATAGTAGGCCCTCCCCTGTGCAAAACCTCATCTAACTCCCAGCTTTTCTCAGTTGCCTCTAGTTCTTGATGTATAATTTACGCCTCTTTGGGCTTTCTCCTGCCAACTTTGGAATGATCACTAGGGTTGTCCTTGTTCAATTTATCTTTGGGAAGTCATGTTGGTGAAAATATATGGGTGTATCTTCTGGTGTAACTAGGAGACAAAATCTCATAGCAAACTCCCCAGTCCTCTTGCTTTACAATCTTTCTATCCCTCTTCCACAATGCTGGGTGCAGACATGATTTGTAGGTGGATCCATTGAGACTGAACTACCCAACTCTGCATTTTGATTGGTTGTGGTACTTATTTATGGTCTCTGTCTATGGCAAACACAAGTTTCCTTGATGAAGAGTGAAGACAACACTTAACTGTGAGTATAAGGCCAAGTTCTTACAACAGATCCTGGAACTAGGTACAGGCAGCTGGTAACATGACCAGCTACATGGTGTATCAATTGACTCTTACAGCACAGTCACTCTGGTCGACCATGTGTTGAAAAATATGGAGGAGAACTCATGAGACCCTACCCTTCCTATAGGCATCACCTTTAGCTGATTTCTTCTTCAGAATGAACTTAACCAATACTTCAGTTTTACTATTTAATGCATTCTATCATCTCTCTTCTTGAAACTGTTCAACTTATTTATCATCTCATTTTGTATGTGATTGCTTAACTAGCATACAAAGTCATTCTTCAAGTCACAGGTGTTTCTTTCTTCAAACTTTCTCCTCTCATGCTCTCCTTTCCAATTTCATGACCTATACCCACAATCATATATTCACATACACATATTAAAAGAGAAGACCCTACTAGTATACTAACAATAAGGAAGCTCCGTAGTCTTGTGGAGTAATCAGCATACAAGGACATACTGGTACATAACTGGGTCAATAGAGGGCTCATAATAAAATGCAATCATGCCTGAGTGGGCATGTGTCCTTGAATTGTCAAGAAGAATCTGTGAGAAGTGTCATCAGGATTCTGTGAAGACTTGAAATCCAGCAACAGAGTGCTCTCTTGCAGTGGTGAGATTCTGCTCCTTTGACCACTGCTAATCCATTAACAACTTAGTACCATTGAAACTTAACTTGTTCAAAACCTCTTAAGGTTGCCATTCTTTTATTATTTTTCTTCAGAGTTAATCAGTTATTGTCAAAACTATTGATTTTAGTCAAGTGAGGACATTTACAGGACTAATGGATTAGAACTTTGAACCCCATGTTTTCCATAACTTTAAAGTCACATGCAAAAGAAGATATCATTTTCGGTGACCGTAGAGATATTCCAAGGAAATTTTGGATACAAGTCATCAGATATGCTTATGGTACATATTTTAAGGAATCAAAGGCATGAGTGAAAAAAATGAAAGTTACAAAATCTGGATTTTACTCTCCTCTCCATTTTCATATGTGACCAAGGTTAATTTCTTGATCTTCTGAGAGCTGTGTTGTTTATCCTCAAAAATAGAGAGAAAATGTTATATCTGTGTAGTATCCATATATAATATATGTATTCCAAACTAGTCAATTTAATATTGGTAATATTGGTAATATGTAGGTTTTAGGACTGACGACTTTATTAGACACCTATTTAATTGAGATGAATTAAATATTTCCTTGAGGAGTTTATAACTTGCTTAGACACATGTGGACATAAAAAGTTTGGTCTATACTGAAGGCATTGCTTATTGCCCGAAAGGCTTTGGTGAGTCAGCTTAACTTGCAGACTCTAAGGTTATCATTATCAATAGATTTATCATTTTCTTAGTTTGATCAATATTCCAATAACTATTTGTTGCTTTTTCTTACTTATCACAGGAAAAAAATATAATAACAATGTTGGTGGGAATGCCTTTAGCTTTCAACTAGCTCTAAATAAATGAGCAACATTTCTAGAAATCAAAAACAGTAGTAATCATGGTTTCTTCCCAAATTCTCTAAATTTGCCTACAGTACAACTACTCCACAATTCACATAACAAATGTTCCACTGCCTGAGTGTGAGTTTCACTCCTGTCCTTAGACCCATGGCAAGGGATCAAGACAAGGTGTTGAAGACAATGTTAGTTTTGTGGAGTGGAGTGAAAACAAATCATTTTAATGTTTAAAATGGGTAAATATATGCATATCAAACAAAACTAAAACTGGTTAAAAGCTTGGAGGGGACTATGGATGCTATCAAAACTATTTAGTACTTTATTCAACCAATTCCCATTGATGATGACATACAGAGGTAAAAATAAAGTAGCAGTGCTTTCTTGCTTTCTAGAAATTTATGTTAAATATAAGACATGTAAATTTAATTTAAGTCATAAATAACACTATTATAGATATAGTTTTATTTTTAACATCTTGAAAATAACATAGGTAGCTAACATTAAATATATATAATAAATATATTTTATGTGGGTTATTTGTGACAAAATAGATAGTTTATATGCCAAATTGTGCTGTGGTAAGTACTTTAAAATATAATGCTACTAGACACTGATTCTCCCGTGACCTCATGCATCACATTCATGACAATGACTTATAGACAATGCAAAATTAATGAAAGCAATGAAAAATATGGTAATATATGTAGCATTTTTGTTTGTTTAATTTTATTCTCAGCAATAATATTTTATCACCTTTTATACACTTAAAATAGAATAAACACAATTCCAGTTTCTTGTTTTGACTCTGCCCTACTTTACAGGTTTTACGTGTCAGTTTTGCATATCCTCTATGAAAGGACAATGAGACAAGTCAAGGAATTAACCAGCAGAGAGGATTAATTCCTATATGTTATTTCATATAAGAGACATGAACTAGATCATGCTCATCAGTTAGTATTCACTCAGATTCTGGAATGCACTCTAATTATTTAAAGGAAATAAATGGTATTAATCTTTATTGACTATTTATTGAACAGAAATTGAAATACAAATGGAGTACAATAAGCTGCTGCAGGGGCAGTATCTATGAGAAGTCGCTTCCACCCCTACCTCAAGGATAACGGAGGACAGGGAAAGAGTGATTGAAACCCGAGTGGTGAAGGACGGGCTGCACAAAGCTGCACGTCTGACCCCAGAGGAGGAGGTGCTCCTTAGGCCGTGTAGTTGTCTCTGAATTAGGAGGAAGGATGCTGTAAGGCTATCAAGTGACTGACATTTTCTATATACAGATGGGCTTGATAAAGGCCTAAGTCTGGTTGTGTTAGAACAACTGCAAACTGGAATTAATTATTGCTGTTATTCTTCATCTTGACTGTTATTGTCAGAATGAAGAAGTGCTGTTGGATATCATTGAGGGGAGCTAAAAGTAAACAGGAAACTAACAATAGAGAATCGTTCCTTCCTCTTTATTCTCTTTCAAGTTCCTTCGAGCATCTATGATTAATAGTCTAAAAGAAAGCCAGTTAGTAAAACAGAAGCACAATACACAGATTCTAACCCTAGAAACGAAGACTGGACACTGGGTAGGCGGGACTCTTGAAAGAAGCAATAGCTGAAACAGACAACAATCAAACACCAACAATTACAACAACAAAAACGGGACATGCTGTTAAATACTCATTGGCATGGTGAGGACACTAAGAGCACCCAACAAAACAGAGTCTGTGTGCTCTTGTCAACTACTTCGCTTGTGTGTCAATAGAAACAATATTCATAAATGTGTGCATATCTGTTTACAAACACGTGGCTCACAATGATCCATGCTAAATACAGATCAGAAGAAGAAGTACTGTACATATTTGAGACATAAATTTAATGTAATGAAGTAGTGAGTAGCAGGTTGGAAGATTATAGTTTCCAAAAATCAAAAGCAACGTATCTTTCTACCTTTTCTTTCAGAATTTTCTAATTCCATTCAAAAGTTATTCTCTATTTCTTTTCCAGGAAAACCAGACTGTCCTTGGCAGCTATTATGATGAACAAATGTGAAATAAATGATATAGATATCTCCAAAGAAAAGTTATAAAGCAGATATAGCATCTGTTTGACCATGTAGTCTGAGACACCTGCCCTTGGATTCAGTCCTATGTTATGTGGGTACTCAAGCCTCTAGAGAGGTTAGACACAAATGTGTAGTTCAGGGCTTCTGCTATACTTTTTTGTTATTATGAGCATCTGTGTCTACATTAGACACATAATTGACCTAGCTTCCAGGGTGGTCCTGGAATCTGAGCTACCTGAGTAAAAAGAGTTATAAACTATGGCTTCTGAGACTTCTAATTTCAGAAGTGCACACACATGAGAGAGAGAGAGAGAGAGACAGAGACAGAGACAGAGACAGAGACAGACAGAGAGATATTGAGAGAGAGAGACAGATAGACAGACAGACAGCATACAGACACACATACACACATAAAGAGACACACTACTTTTTACACAATAAGAGTTTTGGTGCTGCTTTATTAGGCAAATTTCTTAATTGGAACAGGTTTTGGTACCAGACTAGAACATAGTCATAAAAAGATAAAGTAGGTTTGAGCATTAAGTACAAGGTAGAAAAACTCTAAGAAGAGTGTTAGTAAAGCCAGGCAGGATTTTCTGCTTTTTCTTTTATTTTAGACTAAAGTCTGGCAATCCTGAGGAGGCAATAGGTAAGAATTGAAACAAAAGTGACAAAAAATATTATCAGAACTTAGAGGTAAAAGAATTCTTGTTATATAGTAACAGAAAGCTTAGCAACAATATTGTCCTGAGGTCACATGGAAAACAGAAAGTATATCTGGCAAATTGGCTGCTCTAAGTAAATTTCTGAGTAGAATACTGAAAATCCATGGGGTATATGCTTGCTATTAATAGCAAAATTAGAGAAGAGACAAACAGCACAGCAAGGGAAAACTTAGAGAAAATCTGAAGAATTCCATCATATATTCTCTCTCTGTCTCTCTGTCACTGTCTCTGTCTCTCTCTCTCTCTCTGTCTCTCTCTCTCTCTCTCTCTCTGTCTCTCCCCCTCCCCCTCCCCTTATTTATTTATTCACTCATTTTACATCCTTATCACAGCTGCCTTTCTCTCCTCTCCTCCCAATTTCACCCTTACAAATTCCTCTCCTCATTATGTCCTACCCTCCTCCTCAGAGAAGGGGCAGCCCCCCTTAAAGACCACCCTGCCCTGGGACACCCAGCCGTAAGCAAGACTAAGCACACCCTCTCTCAGTGAGGCCCTCAAGGCAGTCCCACTAGGGGAAGAGGATGCAATGGCAGGCAACAGAGTCAGAGACAGATCATGCTCCAATTGTTAGAGTCCCACATGAAAACCAAACTGCATTATCTGCTACAAATGAGTAGGTGGGCTAGGTCCAGCCCTTGCATGCTCCTTGTTTGATGATTCAGTCTCTGTGAGACCCTCCCTATGGGCCCAGGCTAGCTGACTCTGGAGGTCTTCTTGTAGTGTACTCGGCCTGTCTGACTTGCTCAGTCTTATCGCCCATTCTTCCACAACACTCCATGAGCTCTGCCTGAGGTTTTGCTGTGGGTTTCTGCATCTGTTTCCATTCCCTTCTGCATGAAGCATCTAGGGATGCTAGGTTCCTGCCTACCAGCATAGTAGATGATTATTAACAGTGCCAGGGGTTGGCCCTCTCACATGAAATGTGTCTCAAGTTGGGCCAGTCAATGGTTGGCCATTTCCCCAATCTCTGCTCCTTCTTTATCCCTGTGTATCATAAAGGCAAGGCAAATTTTGGGTTTAAGGTTGAGGGTGTGTTAATGTTCTCTTCCTGACACTGGAAGTCCTGTCTGGTCACAGGATGTCCAAGAATGGTAGCTAGGTCTTGGGTTAAAACTCTTCCCAATTTTCTGAGAAACTGCCAAAATGATTTGCAAAGAGGTTGTATACATGTGTACTCCCAGCGGCAATGGAGGCATGTTTCCCTTGCACCACATCCTTGCCAGAATGTGCTATTCCTTGAGTTTTGGATCGTATCCATTCTGATGAGTGTAAGATGAAATCTAAGAATTGTTTTGATTTGCATTTCCCTAATCACTAAGAATGCTGAGCATTTTTCTCAGTCATTTGAGATTCTCTATTGAGAATTCTTTGTTTAGTTGGGTTATTTTGTTTGCTGGTGTCTAATTTCTTGAGTTCTTAATATATTTTGGATATCAGTCCTCCTTTCAGTCTAAGGTTAGTGAAGGTATTTTCCCATTCTGAAGACTGCAATTTTGTCCCATTCATGGTGTTCTTAGTCTTGCAAAAGCTTGCTCACTTCCACGAGGTTCCATTTATTAATTGTGGATATTAGTGCTTGAGCTATTGGTCTTCTGTTTAGGAAGTTGTCTCTTGTGCCAGTGGGTTCAAGGCAGTTCCCCACTTTCTCTTCTATTTCACTTAGTGTGTCCAATTTTAAGTTGAGGTCTTTGAGTTGAGTCATAGATACGAATCTATTTGCATTCTTCTACATGCAGACATCCAGTTAGACAAGCACCATTTGTTGAAGATACTTTCTTTTCTTCCATTGTATGGTTATTGGCTTCTTTGTCAAAAATCAAGTGCCCATAGGTGTGTGGATTTATTTCTGGGTCTTTCATTCTATTTTATTAATCAACCTATCTGATTTTATGCCAATACCATGCAGTTTTTATTAGTATTGCTCTGCAGTATAGCTTGAATTCAGGAATGATGATACACATAGAAGTACTTTTATTGTACAGGATTGATTTAGCTATCCTGGATTTTTGTTTTTCTATGCGAAGTAGAGAATTTCTCTTTCAATGTCTGTAAAAAGTTATGTTGGAAATTTAATGGGAATTGTATTGAATCTGTAGATTGCTTTGGTAAAATGGTCACTTTTCTTATGCTAATCTTACCATTCCATGAGTATGGAAAATCTTTCCATCTTCTCGTATCTTCCTCAGTTTCTATTTCAGAGACTTGTTCTTCTCATATGGGTGTTTCATTTGCTTGGATAGAGTTTCACCAAGATATTTTATATAATTTGTGACTACAGTAATGGGTGTTGTTTCCCTAATTTTTTCTCAGCCCATTTATCATTTGTATAAAGAAGGGTTTGGTTTTTTTTAGTTAATTTTATATCCAATCACTTTGCCAAGGTTAGAAATTTTGGGGTTGCTCATACTATCATATCATTCACCAATAGTGATATTTTGACTTCTTCCTTTCCAATTTGTATCCCCTTGATCTCCTTTAGTTGTTCTACTGTTCTAGCTAGAACTTTGTTGATTCTTTGTATCATTTCCTTTGTTTCTAATTGATTGATTTCAATCCCTGAGTTTGGTTATTTCCTGCTGTTTACTCATCTTGGCATTCAGGTGTACTTAAATTGCTACTATAAGAGCACTCCAATTTCTTTATGAAAGCAAGTAGTGCTAGGAATTTTCCTTTTAGGGTTGTTTTACTTATGTCCCATAAGTTTTGGTATATTGAATATTCATTTTCATTGAATTCTAGGAAGTTTTTAATTTCTTTATTTCTTTCCTTGACCCAGTAATCATTGAGTTGTTCAGTTTCCATGATTTTGTAGATTTTCTGTTATTGTTGAAATCCAGCATTAATCCATGGTGGTGAGATAAGATACAAAGAGTTATTTTAATTTTCTTGTATTTGTTGAGGCTTACTTTGTGTCTGACTACATAGTTAATTTGGAGAAGGTTCCATGAGGTGTTAAGAAAAAGGTTTTGTGTTTGGGTAATATGTTGTGTAAATATCTGTTACATCCATTTTATCCATAACCTCTCTAGCTTAATTTTTTCTCTGTTTAGAGGGGATTGTTTGCTGAGTATAATAGTATAGGTTGGCATCTGTGGTCTCTTAGAATAGGCAAATCATTTGCCCAGTCCCTTCTAACTTTTAGAGTCTCTGTTGACAAGTCAAGTGTAATTCTGATAAGTTTGCCAATGTATGTTACTTGACATTTTACCCATACAAATTATAGTATTCTTTCTTGTTCTATATGTTTAGTGTTTTGATTATTATGTGGCAGGAAAATTTTCTGTTTTGGTCCAATCTAATTGGTGTTCTGTAATATATATATATATATATTTTTTTTTTTCTTTAGGTTTGGAAATTTTTCTTCTATGATTTTGTTGAAAATATTTTCTGAGCCTTGGAGTTGGAACTAGTAACTATCTTCTATTCCTATTATTCTTAGGTTAGGTCTTTTCAGAGTATCCAGATTTCCTGGATGTTTTATGCTAAGATATTTTAAATTTAACATTTCTTTAATTGATATATATCATATCTTCTATACCTGAGATTCTCTCTTTCATCTTTTGTATTTTGTTTGCTTGCTTCTGTTGCTCCTGTTCTCTTCCCTAGGTTTTCTATCTCCAGATTCTCTCAGTTTGTGGTTTCTTTATTGCTTCTATGGAGATTTTCAGATCTTTTAATAGTTTTATTTATTTCCTTCAGCAGTTTAGTTTTATTTTCCTTTATTTCTTTAAGGGATTTATTAATTTCCTCTTTAAAGGCCTCTGTCAGTTTTATAATATTGGACCTAAGGTCATTTTTGTGTGCTTAGGTTGTATTAGGGTATCCAGGCCTTGCTATAGTAGGATAGCTGTGCTCTATATGTAACATATTGCTCTGGCTCTTGTTGACTGTATTCTTACACTGGCCTTTAATCATCTGTTTTCCCTGGATGTTCCTGGTGTAGCAGGTCTCCAGTAAGGCAGGCCTAACCTTGGTGTTTCTGGTACTGTAAGCCTTGGATGAGTAGCCTTGAGCTGGAAATGGTACTCAGGGAACAATATATGTCTCAAGGCAGCTGGATGTGCCTCTGTGGACTCAGCAGGCAGAGAATTGGGTTGGAGAGGGATTTAACCTGGATGTTCCTGGTGCAGCAGGCCTGGTGAAGTAGGGTGGCACTGTGGCGAGACGATCCCAAGGATTTTGTATAAAAACCATATGTCCTGAAAATTCAGAGTTTGAGATAAAAATCAAATCAAGATGTGGAAGTTTAAATGAGATGTTCCCAGATGTGTAGGGCATTTTAATATTTGGTTGCTGGGGCTAATTTGGAGGTTTAAGAAGGCATGGTCTTCCTGGATTCTGAAGAGGTATGCTTTTGCTGGATCCTAAGGAGATGTGGTCTTGTTGGAGACTGAGGATGTATAGTTTTGCTGAAGACTGAGGAGGTGAGGTCTTGCTAGAGACTGAGAAGGTGAACTTTTGGTAGAGACTGAGTAGGCGTGGTCTTCCTAGTGGGGGCATATTACTGGAGGCAGGCTCTGAGAGTTTGTGACAATTTGAAGTTTGCTTCCTCTGCTTCCTGCTTGACATCCCAGATGTGAGCTCTATGCTTTTTCTTTTTGAACCATGGTGTGTACTTAATGAGCTTTAACCCTAAGCTCTAATAAACCCTTCTTTCTATGAGTTGCCTGGTCATGGTGTTTTATCCCAGAAATAGAAAAGTAACTAAGAAAAAATGTAGGACTCTTAGTTTATTTGGTAAGGCCTCAAACAAAAAGTATTATGGATATATTTTAGTTGGTAGATGCTTGACTAACATGCTGGAAGCCCTGGGTTTGATTACCAGTACTTCCTCAACCCTATGTGGTAGCATACATGTATAGCTCTAGCATTCTGGAGGTGAAGGTAGAAGGACCAGAGAGACATTCAAGGTCATACTTAGCTACCTATCAAGTTTGAGTCCTTCCAAGGCTACAGGGGACTCAGTCTAAAACAAACAAACCAACAAACAGATCTCATAAAAATGTATGTCGATGACAATGTTATTATTTATAGGCAGTTCTTTATTGCATAATAATAGATTTAATAATATTTAACATTATCATTGTCATTGTTATTATTTTACATAGGGTCTGTACTTGAACTCCCTGTGAAGCTGAGGATAAATTAGAACTTCTGATCTTTTTTATCTTAGCCTCTAAAGTTTTGGGATTATAGGTATGCTCCACCAGTACTGTTTTCTTTTTCCTTCTTTCTTTTTCCATTTTGAAAATTGAACCCAAGCCTTCTTATAAGTTTGATAAGATCTCTAATAACAAAGTTAAATTTTTATGAAGTTTCCACGACTCTTATGGAGAATGACTATGAACACTTTTCAAGAAAAAAAGATAGAAAGGGCTCATCTCAGTGATAATTGTGGTCATACTGGTTGGCTACTGAAACAAACTTTAGTGATACTCATAGAAAAGTTAAAATTTTAAAGAAAACTTCACATTAGGAATAGCAGATTTATCTGAAAACAAAAATCAATAAAGAAAATGAAAAGATAATCTTGACTTCCCAAACTACTCTGAGTTTATCCAGTTATAAGATGTAACTACCTGCCTTCTGGTCTGAGCAGACCTTGGGCTCTAGCTCTGCACCCAATTCCACAACACCCAAATGAAGCTGGACTCCCAGGAGCTCAGGATCCTAGGTGAGGAGGCCACAACATGGGAGTTAATGGGAACCCTGGGTATCCAGGGACACAGAAATTCCTGCTCTGCTAGTAGCACAGGTCTGAGCCAGTGCTCTGAGCAGACTTTGGGCACTAGGAAGCTTGACTCCCAGGTGCTCTAACATGCCCAGGATCATAGAATCATAGTATCACAGGATCTCAGGAGCTGGTCACAGCAGGATTTCTGGATCCCAGAGGCAGCTTGACTCCCAGGAACTCTTACACCCAGGATCTCAGGATCCCAGGATCCCAGAATCACAAGATCACAGAAACAGCTGGATTCTTAGGAGTTCTGACACAACCAAGATAACAGGAAGGACAGGTTCCAGTCAGAGACAGTGAGGGCAGGTAGCACTAGAGATAACCAGATGGCGAGAGTCAAGCATAAGAATATAAGCACCAGAAACCAAGGCTATTTGGCATCATCAGAACCCAGTTCTCCCACCCTAGCAATTCCTGGATACCCCATCACACCAGAAAAGCAAGATTCAGGTTTAAAATCACTTCTCATGATGATGATAGAGGACTTTAAGAAGGACATAAATAACTCCCTTAAAGAAATGCAGGAGAACACAGGTAAACACGTAGAAGCCCTTAAAGAGGAAAAGCAAAAATTCCTTAAAGAATTATAAGAAAACACAACCAAACAGGTGAAGGAACTGAACAAAACCATCCAGGATCTAAAAATGAAAGTAGAAACAATAAAGAAATTACAAAGGGAGACAACCCTGAGGATAAGAGATCAGGAGTCATAGATGCAAGCATCATCAACAGAATACAAGAGATAGAGGAGAGAATCTCAGGTGCAGAAGATACCATAGAAATATTGATACAACAGTCAAAGAAAATGCAAAATGCAAAAAGCTTCTAACCCAAAACATCCAGGAAATCCAGGACACAATGAGAAAACCAAACCTAAGGATGACAGGTATAGAAGAGAGTGAAGATTCCCAACTTAAAGGGCCAGTAATATCCTCATGAAAATTATAGAAGAAAACTTCCCTAACCTAAAGAAAGAGATGCCCATGAACATACAAGAAACCTTCAGAACTCCAAATAGACTGGACCAGAAAAGAAATTCCTCCTGTCAAATAATAATCAAAACGCCAAATGTACAAAACAAAAAGAATATTAAAAGCAGTAAGGGAGAAAGGACAAATAACATATAAAGGCAGACCTATCAGAATTATACCAAACTTCTAACCAGAAACTATAAAAGCCAGAAGATCCTGGACAGATGCCGTACAGACCCTAAGAGAACACAAATGCCAGCCCAGACTACTATACTCAGTAAAACTCTCAATTAACATAGATGGAGAAACCAAGATATTCTGTGACAAAACCAAATTTACACAATATCTTTCCACAAATCCAACACTACAAAGGATAATAAATGGAAAACTCCAATACAAGGAGGGAAAATACACCCTAGAAAAAGCAAGAAAGTAATCTTCTTCTAACAAACCCAAAAGAAGATAGCCACACAAACATAATTCCACCTCTAACAAAAATAACAGGAAGTAACAATCACTTTTCCTTAATATCTCTTAACATCAATTGGACTCAATTCTCCCAATAAAAAGGCATAGACTAACAGACTAGATACATAAACAAGACCCAGCATTTTCTTGAACAAAGGAAATGCACCTCAGTGACAAAGACAGACATTACCTCAGAGTAAAAGGCTGGGAAACAATTTTCCAAGCAAATAATCCCAAGAAACAAGCTGGAGTATCCACTTTAATATCAAATAAACTGGCCTTTCAACTAAAAGTTATCAAAAAAGATAAGGATGAACACTTTATACTCATCAAAGGAAAAATCTATCAAGAAGAACTCTCAATTCTGAACATCTATGCTCCAAATGCAAGGGCAACCACATTCATAAAAGAAACTTTACTAAAGCTCAAAGCACAAATGGTATCTCACACAATAATAGTGGGAGACTTCAACACCCTATTCTCAGCAATGGACAGATCATGGAAACAAACTAAACAAAGACACATTGAAACTAACAGAAGTTATGAACCAAATGGATTTAATAGGTATCTACAGAACATTTCATCCTAAAACAAAAGAATATACTTTCTTCTCAGCACCTCATGGTACCTTCTCAAAAATTGACCATATAATTGGTCACAAAACAGGCCTCAACAGATACAAGAAGATTGAAATAATCTCATGCATCCTATCAGATCACCACAGACTAAAACTGGTCTTCGATAACAACAAAAATAACAGAAAGCCCACATACACATTGAAACTGAGCAATGCTCTTCTCAATGATAACTTGGTCAAGGAAGAAATAAAGAAAGAAATTAAAGACATTTTAGAATTTAATGAAAATGAAGGCACATCATACCAAAACTTATGGGACACAACGAAAGCAGTGTTAAGAAGAAAACTCATAGCTCTAAGTGCCTACAAAAAGAAACTGTAGAAAACCTACACTAACAGCTTGATATCACACCTGAAAGCTCTAGAACAAAAAGAAGCAAATACACCCAAGAGGAGTAGATGGCAAGAAATAATCAAACTCAGGGCTGAAATCAACCAAGTAGAAACAAAAAGAACTATACAAAGAATCAACAAAACCAGGAGCTGGTTCTTTGAGAAGAATAAACATGATAGAAAGAGCCTTAGCCAGACTAACAGAGGGCACAAAAACAGTATCCAAATTAATAAAATCAGAAATGAAAAGGGAAGCATAACAACAAAAACCAAGGAAATTCTATCAGTTCCTACTACAAATGCCTATACTCAACAAAACTGGAAAATATGGATGAAATGGACAATTTTCTAGACAGACACCAGGTACCAAAATTAAATCTGGATCAGATGAACCATCAAAACAGTTGCATAGCACCTAAAGTAGTAGCTGCAGTCATTAAAAGTCTCCCAACCAAAAAAAAAAAAAAAAAAAAAAAAAAAATCCCAGGACCAGTTGGTTTTAGTGCAGAATTATATCAGACCTTCAAAGAAGACCTAACAACAATACTGTTCAAACTATTCCACAAAATAGAAACAGAAGGAACACTACCCAATTTGTTCTATGAAGCTACAATTACACTTATACCTAAAACACAAGAAGACCCAATAAAGAAAGGAAGCTTCAGACCAATTTCCCTTATGAATATTGATGCAGAAATACTCAATAAAATTCTCACAACCGAATCCAAGAACACATCAAAACAATCATTCATCATGTTCAAATAAGCTTCATCTCAGGAATGCAGGGATGGTTCAATATACAGAAATCCATCAACGTAATCCACTATATAAACAAACTCAAAGAAAAAACCACATGATCATCTCACTAGATGCTGAGAAAGCATTTGAAAAAATTCAACACCCCTTCAGAGTAAAAGTCTTGGAAAGATTGGGAATTCAAGGCCCATACCTAAACATAGTAAAAGCAATATACAGCAAACCATTAGTCAACATCAAATTAAATGGAGAGAAACTTAAAGTATCCCACTAAAATTAGGAACTAGACAAGACTGCCCACTCTCTCCCTACACATTCAATGTAGTACTAGAAGTCCTAGCCAGAGACAACAAAAGGAGGTCAAAGCAATGTGGAGAAAGAGGAACACTCCTCCATTTTTGGTGGTATTGCAAGCTGGTACAACCACTCTGGAAATCAGTCTGGTGGTGCCTCAGAAAATTGGACATAGTAGTACCTGAGGATCCAGCTATACTACTCCTGGGCATATACCTGAAAGATGCTCCAACATATAACAGGGACACATGCTCTACTATGTTCATAGCAGCCTTATTTATTATAATCGCTAGAAGCTGGAAAGAACCCAGATATCCTTCAACAGAGGAATGGATGCAGAAAATGTAGTACATTTACACAATGGAGAATACTCAGCTATTAAAAACAATGACTTCATGAAATTCTTAGGCAAAAGGAAAGGACAAGAAACTATCTTCCTGATGATTGAGGTAACCAAATCACAAAAGAACACATATGGTATTCACTCACTAATAAGTGGATATTAGCCCAAAAGCTTGGAATACCGAAGATACAATTCACGGACCACATAAAGCTCAAGAAGAAGGAAGACCAAAGTGTGGGTGCTTCATTCCTTCCTAGAAGGGGCAACAAAATACTCACAGGAGCAAATACAGAAACAAAGTGTGGAACAGAGACTGAAGGAAAGGCCATCCAGAGACTGCCCTACCTGGGGATCCATCCTATACATAGTCACCAAACGCAGACACTATTGTGGATACCAAGAAGTCCATGCTGACAAGAGTCTGATATAGCTGTCTCCTGAGAGGCTATGCCAGAACTTGACATATACAGAGGTGGATGCTCACTGCCAACCATTACACTGAGCATGAGAACCCCAATAGAGGAGTTAAAGAAAGGACTGAAGGAGCTGAAAGGGTTTGAAAACCCATAAGAAGAACAACAATATTAACCAACCAGAGCTCCCAGGGACTAAACCACCAACCAAGGAATACACATGGAGGGACCCATGGCTCCAGCTGCATATGTAGCAGAGGATAGCCTTGTTGAGCATCAACAGGAGAAGAGGCTCTTGGTCCTGTGAAGGCTCGATGCTCCAGTATAGAGGAATTGGAGGGGGCAGGCAGGAGTGTGTGGATGGGTGTAGGTACACCCTCATAGGGGGAAGGGGATGGGATATAGGGTTTCTGGGAGGAGGGGAAATCAGGAAATTGGATAACATTTGAAATGTAAATATAGAAAATATCCAATTTAAAAAAAGAAACAAAAATATATAACTACCTATTATAAGCAATAAAGGATATTTGCTACCCAAGAACTTACTGCCCAAAAACGTGAGCCATTGGCAATAAGCAATTATTCATTACTAGGGAGTAAGGAGCCTGGCTTCAGTTCATGAACTAGCGATATATATCTAGGTAGACTTCGGAGGTTTTGTGGACCAGGAACTGCTATGGATATCTCACACACTATGTGCAGTTTTGTTTGTATTTATCTAGATCCATCTCTTTGTTGTATGTTAAGTAAGGAGTGGGGAAAATATAGTACTTAGTTAATCCTTGGGCCTCAGATTGAGAATTGTACTGATAAACTTCCCTAGAGGAAGCACACCCAAAGAATCTGATTTATTTAGGAGGGGATCTTGCATTTTGAATATGAGCCTGGCTTTGTAATGTGACATGATGGACTTTTTGTAGAATGGGGGAGGGCATGAAATGCATAAGAAAAAATGTATACAGATCAATGGATGACTGCATATTCTATAAACTGTCAAAGAAGTCTTTCAGGTGTTACATGCTTTTGCAGAACATGCAATACCAGTTAACTCTGTGGCCGACTCCATGCATGCAATTCAGGCAACACTGTATGACTACCAAGGCTCGGGCCCTGTGTGTGTCTCTCCGTCTTTCCCTCTCTCCTATCTTTCTTAACTCTCTCCACATCTCCTGTCTTTAGGAACTCAGCTCTCAGAAGATGAAACAAGGCTGTCTACCCAAAGAGACAGGTTCAGGTAATTTCCTGATAGCTAGCATTCACCTTCAGACAGATCTCCAAACTAGCGTGCAGGCAATTCTTGCCCCACAAGCTTTGAGCCATCTGTACTGATGCTGAAAGCACAGATAAACCATTCAAAATGATCTAATCCCCAGTCCCAGGCTTTTGGAGCAAAATACAAATCGTCCTGCTATCAGCAGCTAGGCTTTGGGTGTTTTGTTCCACAGTCACATTGGGAAGATTTGTTTCCCAGAGGGGGTGTTGTGTTAACATGTATTAAGTACTTGCAGAAATAGCTAAAGTAGAGAAGTGAGTAAAGATAAAAGAGCAGGAAAGATGATAACTCAAAAGACAGTGTGAGATCAAAAGCCCAGGAGGATGATTAACCATTAAAGAGTGTACATTTCTTTCTCTAGGAAAGAAGGCAAATGGTGTTGGTAATATAAAGGTAGTTGAAGAATCAGGAAATATTCTTGAAAGACTTTTAAAATGTGCATTTACAGAACATTGAAAACCTTTCATTTTTTTTAGAACCTGTTTTACATCTATTTTACCCACTCTATTCAGGTGATAAATATTACTTACCTTTTCAATTTTACACTGTTCCTGGTCTGTTGCATATTTTAATTTAAAATTTTAATGTTTTTTTTAAAAGGCTAAATAAGATAAGCATAGTTTGCTTTAAAAGGCAAAAAACTTCTAAGCAGTCCACCCCAAATTAATCATCGGGCCCCTTTCCCTCATATTTCTTCCCTTAATGGTTTAGAGATGAGCAGTCACATTACCATTATGTATGAATGCAACTAAGCATAAATAAGTGGGACAGGTTGGCCTGCAAACAAATTTCATTAAAGTACCTAGATTAACACATTTTAAAGGTCTCTTTAATGAATCTTTGTCCTTGTGATACAACATAAGCAAGAACAGAGTAAACTAAGTTGTAGAATTTTATATTTCCAGCTCTAGCTTCAAACAATTAAGGGAGTTATAAATAAGCTCCACTATCTTCATCCCACTCGAAAATAATGAATGAGCCGTCCTCATGAATCACGAGACTATCATATCAACACATCAGCATCCTAAGATCATGAAAGCAAGACTTTAAACCGGCATTACGTTTTGGAATAAATCATGGACTTTGTAACTACTTCAGAATTGTAAATGTTATGATTTTTAGAGTTATAGCATAATTCATATATCAAACTGTGACATCTATGAACCCCATCCGAGACTCTCTAGGGCTTTTCTAATTTTCAGAGCAAAAACCTTTGTGAGTCTACATTTAAAGAAATAGTACATTGAAAAAGTAGTTGAACAAAAACATTCAGAAATTTTCAAAATGAGAATTTTTTTTTCCCAATGAAAATCACGTTGACAGGCAAATATAAATAGGAAAAGTAACGGAGAGTTTCACTCCCGCAAGCACAGTATGAGTGTTATTGCTGAAAACAGTGGGTCACCTTTCCTTTTTTATTATAAATAAAAGGTAACAAAGCTTATTAGGGAATGGGTATGCTTCTCAGCATAGGATGAACAAATATTGAAGACAATTATGTTTTTGTAATCTGATTTGCATTGTATATCATCAAAAGTTATCTTAAGCTTCTTTTCATTTTTAAAACCAGAATGTTAGGTATAATCATAACATTTATGAACAATTTGTTTTGGGGTTCTCTTTCTCACTGCTGCTCATGGTCTCTGCTTGTAGACTCCTGAAATGGTTAGCCTTTTTCTTATTGCCCAAGGCCCCATTCTTCCTCATGAGCTAGTATTCTGCACTCTTGGAGTTCATTCTAGATCTGTAGGCTTTATCCACACTTACATCTATCTGCCAGGATCTGCACTAGAGAGAACATGCTCTTTATGTCTTTCTGGGTTTGCGTCAACTCACTTAATACTTAATGCTTTCCAGGTTCATGTATTGGTTTCCAGATTTTTCTTTTTTTCCCCCTTTTATTGAAAATAGTTTTTTCCTCACATAATATCTCTTGATTACATTTCCCCTCCCTTTTCCAGTTCTCCTCCTCCTTTACTCCCATTCAGACCATTGCCCTTTCTGTCTCGCATGAGAAAACAAACAGGCTTCTAAGGGATAATAATAAAATAAAATAAGAAGATTTTAAAAAACCTAGCACATAAGAATAAGTCAAACAACTAGAAGGAAAAGCACCCAAGAAAAGCCACAAAAAACAGATGCACACTCTCAGGAATCCTATAAAAACACTAAACTGGAAGCAATAACATACATGGTACCGATACAGCCAGCTTCTGAACACGCTGCCTTAACCTCTGTGAGTTTGTATGTTCTCATGTTGCTCTAAATGCCCTTGTTTCCATGGTGTTCTCTACCCCTTGGTGCTCTTACTACTTCTTCTTCCTCTTCAGCCGTATTCCCTGGGCTCTGAGGGGAGGGAGTGACGGAGACATCCTATATAGGGCTCAGTGTTTCCAGATCTCTCACTCCCTACATAATATCTGGTTGTGGGTCTCTCAATTTTTCCTGATCTGCTGCAGGAGGAAGTTTCTGTGATGAGTGAGCAAGGCACTGATCCGTGAGTATAGCAGAATGTCCTTTGGAGTCATTTAATTGCAACAGACCTTTAGCTGAACAGTGGTATTTCGGTTGTCCTAGGCCCCCGACCTATCTAGTCACAGGTTGTTGGCCACCAAGCAGTATTGGGCATGGGTTTTATTTCATGCAGTGGGATTTAACTCAAATCAGATATTGGTATGTGACTCTCAGAAGCCAACGCTTCTGTCACTATTGTAGTAGCATATCATGTGGGCAGGAACATGAAAAATCTCTTCTAGTACAATGATTTAAAGCCCAAGGTAATGAAGGCTCTGCTTCTCCACTGTCAGTGAGTCGTGGATTTGTTGTCTCCAGGATCTTGCCATCAGTTTGTGTGAGGAACATATAATAATTCTTGGAAAGATGCTGCGCCATTTGGGGGTTCCATGAAACAGTTTTAGCCAGCAACTCAATTAGATGTAACCCACTTCTAGTAGTGGAAGCTACATTTGGTAACAAGAGGGATCCGTTTGGACAGGGTACGATTTTAGGAAATCTATTGTATTGCATTTCCATCCTACTCCTAAAATGACCTGCAAGTTTAGCTGTCTCTAACATCCTCAGGCCCAAGGGCCTTTCGTCTTAGAGGCCTCAGTAAAGGGGAATATCAAGGCGGGAAAATGGGGATGGGTGGACGGGGGGGTGGGGTGGGAGGTGGAATTCCCTCCTAGAGGCGGGTTGGGGAGGGGATGGGGGGTATACAAAGAGGAGACTCAGAAAAGGGGAAACATTGGAAATGTATATAAAGTATCAAAAATAAAAAAGGAGGAAAAAAAAAGTTTAGCTGTCTCTCATCATATTCTCTCCAATATCCTCCTTTCCCCTTCCTCCCTCCACTTGATTCTGCCATTCCAGCCACCCCTCATCCATCCATACCCATTCTATTTCTGTTTCCTAGTTATATCTGTCCCTCTAATTCCTTACTCTATACTGGTTCTATGGATTGTGGTTTGACTATCATTGACTTAACAGCTAATATCCACTTATAAGCAAATGCATACTGTGTTTGTCTTTCTGGCTTTGTGTTACCTCATTGAGGATTTTCTTTCTATTTCCATCCATTTGCCAGTGAATTTCATATTTAAGGGCCAAATAACATTCCATTGTGCAAACGTATCATGTTTGCTTTATCCATTCATCTGTTTTGGCACATGTAGGTGTTTTTCAATTTCTGAATACTATGCATAGAGCAGCTATGATCATGGTGTCTCTATGGTGTGCTAAAATATATTCTTAAGAGTGGAATAGCTAGTTCTTGAGATAAATTGATTCCTGTCTTTGTGAGGAACTATTATACTGATTTCCATTCTGGATGTGAAGTTGGCAGTCAACTGATGAGTGCTCCCTTTCCAATACATCCTCACCAGCATTTCTTTGTTTAATTTTTGTCTAGAAGACCTCGCTGTTGGTTCAAATAAGGTATTACAGTCTTTCACTATCCACTTGGGAAGATCAGTTTGTGATTTAAGCTATACCAATATTTCTTTCAAAAACGTAGGTGCCCTTGTATTTGGTGTATACATTTTAAGAATTACAATGTCTTCTTGGTGGGTTTTCCTTTGATGAATATGTAGTGTCCTTCCCAATATCTTATGATTAGTTTTGGCTTAAAGTCTGTTTTTTTTGGCTCACATCTTAGGTCCATTTGTTTAAATAGCTTTTTCTATCCTTTTACCTTGAGGTGATGTCTATCTTTGATGTTAAGATGAATTTCTTAGATGCAGCAGAAGGATGGAGCCTGTTTTCACATTCTTTTTGTTAGTCTGAGATATATCAATGAGCATCTCTCTCTCTCTCTCTCTTTCTCTCTCTCTCTCTCTCTCTCTCTCTCTCTCTCTCTCTCTCTCTCTCTCTGTGTGTGTGTGTGTGTGTGTGTCTGTGTATATGTGTGTGTGTATGTGTCTGTGTGTGTGTCTGTGTGTGTATGCACATGCGCATGCATGTGCACTTGTGAGCATATGTGTGTTTTTCCCTTTTGGTTTTCTGGGATCTAAGATTAATTATTTTTTAGTTTCTTTGGGTGGTATCAACTTCTTAAAGTTGGAGTTTTCCTTCTAGAACTTTCCATAGGGCTAGAGTTTTAAATAAATATTGCTTAAATTTTGTTTTATTATAGAATATCATATTTTCACCATCTATTGTTATTTAAAGTTTTTCTAGGTACAGTAATGTTGACTGGCATGTACAGTCCCTTTTGAGTAGAATACCTGCCCAGGCCCTTTTGGTGTTTGGAATCTCCACTGAGAAATTGGGCCTTCTTAAAAAAAACCTTTTTATTAGTTCTTTGTGAATTTCACATCATGCACTCCAGTCCCCCCTCCCCTCATACCCACCCTCCACCCTTGCAACACCCTCCCTCTCCAAATGGGCAATCTCACTGTGGAAGCTGTGGTGTGTCACAGTGTGTCCTATAGTATACCCCTTTGTCCATAATTTTTTTTGCTTACAAATATTCATTGCAGTAAGTCCTTAGTCTAATACAAGGTCTCTGGCTTCGGCTACACTATCAGTACTGAGACTCCACTCAGATATCTCCTTATTGCCCTGGGTCACGAGGATCCTGTAGTTTTGGAACTGTAGGATCGGCCCCTTCACATGCTCCAGCAGTTCATCAATGGGGTAGATGTTGGGGTGAGCAAATTCAAAACCCTCTATCTGCTCTTGGGAGGTATCTGAGCTGGTCATCTTGCCAGCTCTCCCTTACCCACATTACTGGGGGTGAGCTCTCTTGCCATGCCAAAGCTGACCCATCCAGTGCTATAGTCAGCAAGGGGCACAGCCTGGTCTCCTGCTCTCATGCCCTCTGTGCCAGCTCACTCACAACCCCTGCAAACAGGGACAGCTCTACACTGATGCCCAGGCAAGATTTATGACTCACTATCTCAAGTGCTACAGCTGGTGAGGGACAGGGACAGTATTACCCTCATGACCATGACTGCAAGGACAGTTCTCCTACCTTCCATAGGTGGTGAGGAACAAAGGAGGGGAGACGGGCATCTGTCCCTTATCTGAGCCACCACACAGCAGACAAGAGGCAGGGATGGCTCTCTATGCTCAAGAATTTGGAACATATACACGTACAACCCCCATGTCCAGGGTTAACTCTTCTGTGCTGCCTAGGGGAGGTGCAAGGCCTGCTCTCCTGAGTGCTGTAGCAGATGAGGGCCAGAGACAGCTCTTCTGCTCTCTGGGTCTGGTCTCCTGCCTGACAAAGTTGGTGAAAGGTGGCAAAATGGGAGGAGAGGCTCTCTCTCCCTCATCCACCTACATGGAAGACCAATGGCAAAGCTGGCTTGATGCATGGGGCTAGCTCACCTACAACTTCTGCAAATGGAGCCAGCTCTACTGTACTTTCTGGGCAATGTGCAGGGTGCTCTCCCAAGTACTGTGGCTGGAAGGAGCAGGGTCAGCTATTCTGCTCTCCCTTACAATGGCCAGGCAAAGGGTGGGGGCAGTTCTACACAACCTTTAGACATCTGTATGTCCCACCACAGCAGCCCAGACTAGGGACATCTGTCTGGCCCTTAGGGGTAGCAGAGCCCTGCTGCTGCAGGGCTTCAGACTCATATATGTCCTTCACCCAGTGGCAACACATGCCAATACTCCACCATGGTCCCAGGTGGCATCAGTGGCTACTCACATCAGGCTATTCTTCATTACCTTCGAGTCTCCAGTTCTGCCTCTCTTCATTGTGTCCACATCCTTCCATTTCTCTTTCTTTTCCATTTCTCCATTACTTACTTACTTGTTCCTCTTAGTGGCACCTGGGGGTCTCTGAGTGTCTGGAGTCATCCCAAGAGTGGTTTTAGGAGTGTTATGCCCCACTCTTGCATTATGGAACCCGGAAGCATTCATCTCAGGTATGGTCTGGGCCCCAGACTGGTACAGTGTAGATAGTGAGTAAAAGAATTTTAATCCAGCAACATGCCTGCTCTAGCAAAAGATCACATCCAAAGACCTTCTAGTCTGTGTGATCTTGTTGGAATAGAGACATGCTTTGGATTACCATTTGACCTTAGGATACAGCTTTAATCCTAAACAATGAAAGTAAGGTTAATTTATAGAGGGAAGCAACCATGTTTGAATGTGATGTCTATTTGAGGGGGAGAGAAAGTGATGAATCAGAGAAAGATATGACAGAATGAGTCAGAGAATATGCCCAACTCACAAGGGAACAAGACAGGGAGAGAGGCAACTTAAAAGTCAGCAAACATATACAAACATACAGAGAGAGAGAGAGAGAGAGAGAGAGAGAGAGAGAGAGAGGAAGAGGGAGAGGGGTGGTGAGAGAGGGAGAGGGAGAGGGAGAGGGAGAGGGAGAGGGAGAGGGAGAGGGAGAGGAGGAGAGGGGTGGTGGGAGGCATTTTTTTTTTAACCAGGACAGATTTTTAGACAGTTTGCAGAAAGAACAAGAGGTTGAAAAGGAACCAGAAGATTAGAAGAAATTGACAGAGTTAGTTTGAGGCCAAACAGAGCAATTCAGTAAGAAGCCAAGTAAAGCCAGTTTGAATCAGTCTGCTTGGAGAGGGGTTTTGAGCCAGAACATCTGAACCAGCCAGTCAGTGTTCAGAAAGTACCAGAAAGTCTCGGAGGCCTAGGTTAGCAGATAGTTAGGAAAAAAGAGAAAAAAGGCTCTGGGCTCAACCCAAGCCATGTATTACACAGCTCTCATGTCACCCCATCAACAGAAGAAATAAAAATGGCAATTACATCTAGTGAATAAAAGTTACATTTACACAGGTGGTAACTGCAGGCTCACTCCTTATTCTGGCTACTCCCATGGCCCCATATCTCAAGCTCATTCCTGCCTTGGGCCTGAGGTCCCAGGCTAGATTCTTCAAATCTCTGGCTAACGGTCTTGCCTTGGGAAACCACCTGGGCCTGTGCTGTGCTGGACTGACTGGTGGTTGTCTCAAGGTTCCTTTTGTCATGGGGTGTTAGACTACTAATCGTTCATATGTTCACAGGTCAGAGCATTGAGGATAGACATAGACTCTCTCCCCTCTGCCATGCAGAAAACACTAGAAGGAATTCAATCCAAGGAGTATAACTACATCCAAGAAAACACAGGAAATAAATAATTCCATACCAGGAAAAACAAGGGAATCACTCACACACACACATATACACACCACCACCACCACCATCAAATAACAATCACTGGTCATTAATATCTCTTAACATGTACTGGCACACATGTGACACAGCAGCCACACTGCCATGCCTTTAGGGGCAGGCCAGGCATTACTTTAATAGGTGCCTTTATATATTATTTGGCCTTTTCCTCTTACAGAGTTTAATATTCTTTCTTTGTTCTGTTAGTTTAGTGTTTTAATCAAAACACTAGGGACTTCCTTTTCTGCTTCAGTCTATTAAGTTTTTTGAATGCTTCTTGAATCTTGATAGGCATCTCCTTCTTTAGGTTAGAAAATTACTTCTTCAAGATTTTGTTGAAATTATTTTCTGTGCCTTGGACCTTGGTCTCTTCACTTCTTCTAGTCCAATTATTTCAGTTTTTTTTTTATTTTATTTTTTTTTTTTTTTACGGTGTGGTGGTTTGAATATGCTTGGCCCATGGGAAGTGGCACTATTAGGAGGTGTGGCCAAATTTGTGAAACCTTGTTAGAGGATGTGTGTCATTGTGGAGGTTGTGCTTTAAGGTCTCATTTATATGCTCAAGTCTGGTTAGTGTGATCCAGACTCTCCTCATGGCTGCCTGAGGAATACAGTCTCCTCCTGGCTGCCTTCAGATTAAGATGTAGACCTCTTAGCTTTTCCAGCACTGAGTCTGCTTGCATAATGCAATGCTTCCAACCATGATGATTATGGACTGAATCTCTGAAACCATAAGCCATCTCCAATTCATTGTTTTCCTCTGGATATAGTACTTGAGGTTGCTTTGGTCATGTTGTCGCTTCAAAGCAATGAAACCTTAACTAAGATACACAGTGTGCCAGATTTCCTCAATGTATTATGCTAGATTTATTTTCTAAGATTTAACATTTTCTGTGACCACAGTATCCATTTCTTCTATTATATCTCCATGCCTGAGACCCTATCTTCTATCTTGTGTATTCTGTTGTTGTGGTCTGCCGCTGAGGTTCTTGGTCAAGTTTCTAAATTATTTATTTGCAAATTTCCCTCACTTTGGGTTTTCCTTATTGATTCTATTTCCACTTTAGGTTTGGAACTGTTTTACTCATTTCCTTCCACCACTCATGTTGTCAAAGATTTCTTTAAGGGATTTATTCCTTTCCTGTTTTTCTACTTATTTATTTCTTATCATAACCATACAAACTATTTAGGGTCTATTTAGGGTGAAACACAAAAATATTATATTTCTTAGGGCCTACTGTGGGAGGGTTGCTGAGATACATTGAAGATGTATTGTCCTGGCTATTATTCATTGTGTTTTTAATGCTGTCATCTAGGCATCTGGGCTCATGATGAGTGTAATTATAAATACTGATATTTGGTCTTCTTTTTTCCTTGGCTTCTGTTGTCCTTTATGTTTCTTAGGGGGATGTGGTGAGTATGTTTTGCTTGGTACTAAATGCTTCTGGGAGTTTGGTGTAAAATATGTTTCTAGGTATTAGAAACTGACACTTAGGAAGGGGACAGGCTAGGGGCCTGGGGGCTAGGGAAGTCCACTGAAGGTAGAAAAGGATGATGTTTTAGCAGTATCTTCTTAGTCCCTTGAGAATGGTGTTAGGGTTCAGGAAGAGGCCATAACAGGTAATCTCCTACAGAACTGGGGTGAAAAGACTGGGTTTGAAGAAGAGGAGGGAGAGTGGAGATCTGAAGCTTGCTTACCTGCTTTTACTGGTCTACTTGCTTCTTTGACAGGCTTGACTTGTAGATACCCAGGGAATGCCTGCTGGAGTTTTGGGCTGGGAGAATAGGATGTCTTAGGAGAAAGGTTGGATGGGAAGATCTATATCTTCTACTTGTGATGGGGGCAGAGGAGGTGGATATCTCAGCATGTGGTATGCTATAGAGGTGGAGACGAGATTAGGAGATTGGATGTCATGATTTGGGTTTTTTGTTGTTTTTGTTATTGGTGGTGGTGATGGTAGTTTTGCTTTATCTCCCCAGCTGAATAGTTTTCCATTGGGTATATGTACCACATTTCCTTCATCTATTCATCAGTTGATGGGCATGTAAGCATCTCTCCAGAAAATTACTTTTAGTAAAATATGTAGTAGTAATGTGATTTCAGTAACACTACTGTTCTTGGTGGCAGTCTATAGTCAAAGTTTTCTATAGGCTATTCTAATTCCTACAGAAAAGTCATGCGGGATACAATTCCATTCTCTAATGTTGATGTAGTATTACACTGCACGACTGATTAAAGTATTTTTGTTTCTTCAGGCCCATGAAATCACAGAATGAGTCTTCTTATAGCACTTTTCAAAACTATTGCTTTACTTCTTGGGAACACACACACACACACACACACACACACACACACACACACGTTAAACAGTCATTCAAGATGGCAAATTTCCCTGCAGACCTTTAATTAATGAAGATAAGTGAAATCTTAAGCTCCTAGGACACCTGCAGTAGGGGGTTTCTTATTGGATTAGAAACCTCAAGTATGTTCACAAGGAAAGTTTGTAATAGTATAATCAAAGTTTTGACATACATTGCTCTTTGATGTATCATTTATTTTCATTAGTAGCCTAGCTATGGCTTTTTATTAGCTTCACATTTGATTCTGTATTTACAGAAATGTTTCCTGAAGAAGTTAAAAACCATTAGTATGTTTCAAGATTCCGAGATCCTAACAACACTTTGTAAGGTGACTCATTCCCTGATAGAGACAAAAATGATGCCCCATAGAACAAAACATTTTAAAACCCAGTAAAATTAATAGAAAACTTCAGTGAGTCTTTCAGAATAGCCAGATAGTGAATTTTCTACAGACAAAATGGAATGAAACTGGACAATTTATTGATGTGTTCATAAAAATGTGTTTTGCTTCTTTTTCTTAAAGGGCATAGCAATGGCAATTCAAACACAAAATAGAAAGCCAGACCTAGATTTAACACTTAATATAATTTATAAGAAACTCTATTTAAAGGAGCATTCTATAACTCTACCTATTTCAACCTTTTCTTTCAATTTCTAGCACTTGTGAACTATTTCTGCTTGTAGTCCAATTTGTTATTACTGCCTTTATGCCCCAAGCCCTTTTTCTCTCAAAAAAATAAAATAAATAAAAGAATATCTGCTGCCACAAGAACAAGGCTATGTGTATTAACTCCTTCACCCTGACGCACACAGACACACACACACACACATACACACACACACACACACACACACACACACACACACGAAAGACAACCAACTATAAAGCACAAGATTCACACATTATTTGTAATCTACTATCTTATTATCAGCTGGTAAGTTTCATATAATAAAATACAAATATGCTATAGCATAACTTCTGAGTTGCAATGAAATATTTTCTTCAAGGTTGACAAATTCTAGCCTAGCTGTTAATATAATGTGAAAAAAAATCTTACACAAATTTTACTGCTAATTAGATGACTCAAAAAGAAGTTATTTATGGCTAAATTCCAGATCTGACCATACACCATGGGAAATAGAACAGCTAAAATAAAATTCCATGGGGGAACAAGAAAACAAGCAGTGAAATCAAACAGTCATACATGCTTTCAAAATCTAGGTTTGGAGCACCTATCCTGTTTGCTTGTATGTTTGGCAGTTTGTCAGGAGAAGAAAGAAAAATAACAAATAAGCAAACAAAACTATCTGAGCTTGTACAGTGCTCATCCTGTAGTACTGTTATAGTCCATAATAGCTCTCAATAGTATTTTGCAAATTCCTCAATTGTCCTTTACTCTTGAAATATTATTTCCATTTTATCTTGTCACTCACTACTTCTCAGAAAGGAAGAAAGAAAATTATTCTTGGAGGTGTTGTTCTGTTTGGTGATTTTCTTTTGAGTTACTTTGATGTGCCAAAGAGTAAATCTTTGATTCCTTGACTCAGTGATTTCTCTCTTACAATACCTGGCTCAGGAAGAGTGTCTAGTTTTTCAAGACCAAATGAACTGTGTCAGCACTCAGTACTGAGCCTCTGGAAGTTGTAACAGGTTGAGGAGGGCAACAAAATAAATATAACCAATAAATTATAAATTACATCAGAATATTCTGGAAAAGGTAAACTGTATAATATATCAGAATTACAATTGGAGAAATGGAAATGAACCATGTGGTAGAAAAAAGCAAGGAATAAGTGGAACTCACAGGCAGAATGAATTTGATGTTAGAACTCTGGGAAGAAAGAAAGAGAGAGAGAGAGCGAGAGAGAGCGAGAGAGAGAGAGAGAGAAAGAAAGAAAGGAGGGAAGAAAGAGAAACAGAGAAAGAAAGAAACAGAGAAACAAAGATCAAAAGAAAGAATATCTTGGTTAAATGAATTACACTACTATTTTTGGCTTCATAGTACATATACAAATTCTAATTACTCTATAAGGTAGTACACTATATGTGTAGCACCATTAAGACTATACAAACTTCATTGTAGATACTTTGGATCTGGAGAGATTGTAAGCAAAGGATCTGAATTCAGAACAGATCACATGCATCTGTATAAGATATAGAGAGAGGGAGAGAAAAGGGGGAAGGGAAGGGAAGAAAGGAAAGGAAAAGAAGAGAAGGGAAGAGAAGAGAAGAGAAGAGAAGAGAAGAGAAGAGAAGAGAAGAGAAGAGAAGAGAAGAGAAGAGAAGAGAAGAGAAGAGAAGAGAAGAGAAAAAGAAGAGCCTGCTAGGCACAGTTGTATGATCCCATCACCCTGAAGCTGGAGACCAAGAAATAAGCATATTCCCAGAATTTGCTGGCAAGCCAGTCTAGGCAAATCAGAGATCTCTAAGTCCAAGGAAGAGCACTATCTCAAAAAACAAAGTGTATACTCAACACTGACCTCCATATTTAACAAGGCACATGTCTGCATAAACCTACACAGAGATACACAAAAAATGCACATATCTTGGTTTTAAGTGCTTTGATACTTTAAATACAATGCTAGTGATTGCTGCCCTCAGTGACACATCAACTTTTGTTCTGGCAGATGCTCTTTCTTGTAGTTTTGGTAACTGATTGATTGCTTAGGGCGGCAGTTGCTAAAGACTGAGCGATTGTGGCTATCGCTTAAAATAAGACAAGTTTTACTGCCACAATTGACTCTTTCATAAAACATATCATGCCACAGCCTCTGGCTGCATTTTACCTACATAAGGACTTTGTTCACATTAGCAATCCATCCTCACAGACCCCACCACTGCTTTTCAGCAAGTTGATGTGAGGTTTTAAATAATTTGTTATCATGTTCGTGGTGTTAACAGCACTTCACCAGAGGCTGAATATTTCTCAGGAAACCACATTTCAAAAAATAATAACCTATGTAAATGACTCATTAGTTTAAAAGTTTTGCTAAGACTACCGATGGCTCTACTTCTAATTCCAGATCTGTCTGTGTTTTTCTATTTGTCTGTTTGTTTGTTTTGTGTTTTGTTTTTTATCACATTTGTAGTTACTTCCGCTAATGAAATCTTGAAAGCTAGAATTGACTTTTTCCAAATCCCTGCTACGTTTGATGGTCTGAGCTTTCATTTTCCACAGTTTTGTTGGCATTTTTGGCATGGAATCTTGCTATGTGGTTACAGTTAGACTTGAACTAGGCATTCTCCTGCCTCAGTATCCTGAGTACTGGGGTGCATTATTAACGTCCATAATAATGAATTCTTTTGACAGTTTTGTTATAAAATGTAGTTTGTAAAGAGGAGTTTCAACACAAAGTACTTCCTGGATTCACAGACTGCAGTGTGGACTTGGAGCTCGTGTCAAACATTGCAATCTTGTCATCCAGTTTCATCACAGCTCTGGCAGACCAGAAGCATTGGCACTGAACAGTAATACTGCAAGAGCATTTCTTTTTCCTCGGCAGTGATGCTCAACAACAGGTTTAAATGTTCACAGACCATGCTGTAAATAGATATGCTATCATTCAGCCTTTGTTGTTCCAGTCTCAGACATAAGAAGAGTAAATTCAGTGCATCTTTCAGGGGTCCTAGGGATTTTTAGACTGGTCAATGCTCATTGGCTTCAAATCAGTCCCCAGCTGTGTTATTACTCAGTAAGAATCAGCCTGTTCTTTGAGCCTTGGAATACAGGTACTGACTTCTCTGCTTCTGCCATGAAAGCACACATCTTCACCTAAAAGCTCTGGTTAACTATAACCACTTGCACCTTTTCCCCTCACAAGAATTTGTGAACAAGTTGCTGCAGCTTCTGCATGAGAATGTGCTCCTTCCCACCACTCTCGGGTATTGCAGAGCTGGATTCTTTCCTTAAATGTCATGAGCCAATATCTGCTCGTTTCAGAATATTTTTTTTCCCTGCAGCTTTTCACCTATCTGACTTCTCAGGACTGAGGAGAGTTAGGACCCCAATCTGTATTAGACTTTAGTATAAGGAGGGGTGTTCATGCTGATTGGATCTTCTGAAACTTTCTCAGCAATAAGGTTGCTCCACTTCCTTACCATACCTGTGTTCAGTGAGGCAACACTTTTAATTTCCTTCAAGAACTTCTCTTTTTCATTCAACTTGACAAACTGGTATAAGAGACCTAGTTTGTGACCTATCATAGCGTTTGATATGCTTTTTTCCACTAATATTAATCACTTCTAGCTTTTTATTAGACTCTCTGTTTCACTAAAACACATATGATTGAGAGGTTATTAATTGGCATAATTTCAGTATCATTATATTATGGTATAGAAAGTCCTGAAAGCAGGAAACAGCCAGCTAATCCATGTGGGCAGACAACACATAACACATTTGTGTACTAGGCTTGTTGTCTTAAATGGGCATCTTTTGGGGTGCTCCCAAAATAATTATGATGGTAGCACCAAAGATCACTGATTGTAGATCAAGAGTGAATACAATAAGGAAGCCTGAAAGGAGTAGCAGTACAAAGCCAATGCCAGCAGGAAACGATGCATGATGTTGGCAAAGAGTTCTGTTAGATTGTCTTTAGCTACACTTCCTATGTTCTGGAATGTTTACTTAGATTTCTAGCATGTGTTACCTGATAGTGGCTTTTGTTTTTTACTTTTTTAAAATTATTTTACAGTTCATCCCTTGCCCCCTCCTGATGCTTTAATGCATGGCTATCACAGATCTTCCGTATTTACAGTATCTGTGACGCACAAGAAACCATGATTTGCTTGCATGGAAGTAACGGTGGGTATAGTAATCTCTCGCTTACTGTAAGCCCCCTTGTAATAAGAGAAAATATGGTCCTTTTGGTGCTCAGTCCATACAGCTTTGACATGTATCTGTGCTTTTCTTACCACTTGACACCCAGGTCCCCTTCACTGAGAAGTTTCATACCTTCCCCTACTACGTTCCTTCAGCAGTGGTATGCTCAATGAGAGCCACTACTCTGTGAGCCTGTGGCTTTGTGAGTTGCTTTGTTTGTTGTTCAGTTGGGGTCTCTGATTAACATAAGCCAGAAGAAAACAGAGACATGTACATAATCTACCCACCCCTGGAAAATTAGGATACTACTCTAATTAATTAAAAATACAATTAAAATTAGAAATTATTTTATAATCCTCAGTAACAAGGTTAATAAACTACACAGTGGTCTTCACACAAAGTGGTCTCAGAAATTCATGCTGCACAAGCACAGAAAAAATGTTCTGAGCCATGAGCTTGCATATGAGAGGGATGCGTACATTTATTTATTGTCTTATACATTAAAAGCCAGAATCAGGGTCAGAAAATGGGAATTTTTTTATAGCAGTAAATCTTTCAAAGTTTATCCTTTTATCTAAAGGAAACATCCCGCCTACCCCCATCAGACACTGGTAACATAAAGATGGTTTAGTTTCTGTTTGTTTTATGGTCTTAAAATTCGGAAAAAGAAGTTATAAGAGGGCAAGTTAACTTATTAAAACACCCCAAGTCCTTTGAAGAACAGATATTTTTATTAGATATATGTTCAAGGCATTCTTTCTGTCTTTCCAGTTTTCTTTCTCATAAAAGATATTCTCTTTCAAATGGACTTCGACGATCAAATGTGTTTCCACTTACATTTCGCTTCATCTCTGTGAGTATGCTAGGGCCCATCTGAAGGAGTCCCTCCTTTGGTTAAAACTTTATCTCTTCAGAAATAATAAAAGCAAGTATTCTATCAAGCCAGGCACATAATGTGCTATAATATATGAATTAATGCAATTATTGATTCGTAATGCTTCCTAAATGATTCATCCCCCCTCTGTTCTTCACCAGAGGCAAGTACACACTGGATAGGATCATATTCTTCAAAAGTATGTCTGTATATGTTTTAGCAAGTCTAAACTGCAAGCAATTAGTGGATCCTTCCCTCTGCCAAGGCCTGAAATAAATTCTTACTTCAGATATTGGAAAGATTGCAACGCCCCTTGTCTTCAACACATAACTCCTTAGATAGCACCCCAGTGGCCTCATAGAGTCTGTTCATTTCCTTAAGCCTAGGTGCTGGGGAAGATAGAAAGCATTTTCTGATGCTCAGATTGTCCAAGTGTACCCTAGGGAATCAAAACATTAAGAAGCATATGGTACCAATATTGTACAGGTTAAGGCACATTGTCCCACTTTGGAATTAGAAAACAGCAGTACAGCAATTGCTGTGAACTAAGACACTTTCTTCCAAATCTAAGGGCAACATTTCAGGAAGCAGCATGACAGATTACATTCTAAAAGTTTTCTATCTTACTAGTCAGTGAGACTACAAAGAAGAAAACTTCTTAGAAAATACCCATGCAGATCATTTAAAGAACACAAACACACACACACACACACACACACACACACACACACACAGAGAGAGAGAGAGAGAGAGAGAGAGAGAGAGAGAGAGAGAGAGAGAGAGAGAGAGAGAGAGAGCTTTTCCTTGTTTAGCCCTATTCTGCTGGAAACAATGACAACGTTTGGTAACATCAGCTCTGAGCTGCTAGCTGATGCTGAAGTTAAATGTACGTGACAGAAGAGTCAACTCTGATGGATGACTCTGGACCTGCTATGCTGACAAGAGCCTGGGATGTCTGCAGTGGTTGGTTATCAGTGTAAATAGGAATTACTTGACTAGGCCTTTGAACACTAAAACACTCGAAGTGATGGTCATCACTGAACCTTGAAAACAAGATGCTAGTAGGGTTAATAGGTGGTAGGATCTATCTGTCTACTGTAGTGACACATTATTTACTAAATCCTTGAAACAGAAATTTTTCTAAACACACTAGAAAAGTTAAATTTCTATATATTCCTCCTTTGTAAGTACCATCAAACATATAGAATTTTAGTATTTTATTGAAATTGCAAGATATAAAAATCCTTTCAAATGTCTTTGGTTTCATCATTTATTTTTCTGCCAAACCAACATAAATTTCTGTTTTAAAGCTAATTTACCTCATAATTATTGTTATTTTCTCAAGTTTATATATGAATACCTTGATGATTTTGTCTCATTGAGTGTACTTTTATGTATTTATTTATATTTAACCTGACATAGAAATCTGAACTGAGGAGATTGTAAAGGAAACCCCAGGGACTCTACACGATAGAAAGGAACCCAAGCAACAAAGCAAGAAGACAAGAAGTAGTTTTTTAAAAAGCATTCTGAGACTACAATATATTACATAATTTCCCCACTCTGTTTCCTCCCCTCAAAATATCTCATACCCCTTCTTGCACTCTTTTAAATTAATGACCTCTTTTTACATTAATTATTGTTAGTGGTGGTGTATGTGTATATGTGTGGGTTTAAATATAACATGTTCAATTCAATCTTTATAATACTTGTATGTATGTTTTCAGAGCTAACCATTTGGAAATTATATATATGTATATATATATTAGAATATAAATTAATAAAACCAAGAAGATTATAGCAAACTAAAAATTCCCTAAAGGGCAAAGAAAATACTCACCAACTGAAGAGATAACTAATGATTTGAAGAAATTACTTGCAAAGTGTCTAGAAACTACTTACAACATTTTCTTAAGTAGCAGGAATTGCTTTGGAACTCATTCATCTGTCCATATTTATATGATTATATAATATATTGATTATTGCATATAAACACTCTTTGCAATGGTGTTTAAAATGTTATGTTAGTATTTAAGAACCTGGCACTGGTAACCATGGCTATTTGTAAACGAACAAACAAACAAAAAATGTTTTAGTTGAAAAGTAAAAAAAGTTCTTAAAGCACTATGATTAAATGCAATGTGGTATAAATAAAAAGGATTATGGGATACATATTTTCTTTATCTTTTGAAGCAAAGATATTGTTTCACCAGTAGAAACTCACTTTGCTGTATTCCATAATTCTGAGAGGAAATTTTCTGTTTAAAATAACACAGCTGTGTAAATTATTGTCTGATGCCTTAGTTAGGGTTTTCTGCTGTGAACAGACACCATAACCAAGGCAACTCTTATAAGGACAATACTTAATCAGGGCTGGCTTACAAGTTCAGAGGTTCAGTCCATTGTTATCAAGGTGGGAGTATGGCAGCATCTAGGCAGGCATGGTGCAGGCAGAGCTGAGAGTTCTACATCTTCATCTGAAGGCTGCTAGTGGAAAACTGGCTTCCAGGTAGCTAGGATGAGGGTTTTAAGGCCACACGCACAGTGACACACCCACTCCAACAAGGCCATATCTTCTAATAGTGCCACTCCCTGGGCCAAGCATATCCAATGTTCATGGTATAACTTTTTTTTCTTTTACAGAAACTATAACTTTATTTATGATATAACAGTAAACAAGAACACAGTGGTCAAAGAAAGTTCTGGGAATAGAGATAAATTATATTGTTGGGTTTTATTTTTATTTTTATTTTTATTTTTAATGATGGAAACAAAAATATACCTAAAAGTGAAGCTTCTGGGAAACCTATTTTTTCGTCTCCATCTTATATCACTCCTCAGATTTGACCTTGGTCTCCTGCCTGGCCGTATATTTCAAAGCTGGGTCTCTAAACACATCTTTGTTGACAACAGTTTCGTCCAAGGGGATATCCGCTGAGTACCTTGTGGGCATGAGGTAGTTGTAGTTATAAACTTTCACAAAGGACTTGAGGTTAGATCTCTTGACGATTTTCTTCTTGTGCATGGCAGATGTCACTATTGGAGGATAGTAGCCAATTCCAGCCACCAGGGCATGGCTGTACGGGTAGTCTGAGGTGCCAACAGCAATGATTTTTCACAATGATGGCTTTGCGTCCGGAGTAGTGTCCAGCCAGGACCAGCACCACTTTCCTGGGTCTCATGAAATTGCTCTTTTCTTCTTTTGAAGAAGATTTTTATGAGTTAATCAAGATTTCCACATGAATAATGCCTAGTATTTGACTAAAACTTAAGCCAATTAAAGATATGGACAGTTCTTTAGAGATACGGATATCTTCCAGCTGTGGTGGAAGACTTGTCCAGGAGTCATGTTAAGATTTTCTGAATATCTAACTTTATCATAAATGCTCACTCATTGAAAGAAATAAATTCCTAGGGCTTATTTTCTATATCTATCTGGAATGTTACTAAAGTACTACAAACAATGAGACTTCATTCTATTCTTTTCTTTATTTTTCTTTTGTTCTTTCTTTCTATTAAATGAAAAAATGTTTTCATACAATATATTGTGATCATGGTTTTGCCTCCTCCTACTCCTCCCAGATCATCTTCACACGCCCACCCACCCATCTCCATACCCTTTCCTTCCCTTTGTCCAATGGAGTCGCACTGGATATAGGAAGCCTCATTCTTAAGCTGTTTGCTTCGATAACATGGAATTGTAGGTAAAATTTAGTTCTAGAACGGTTTGAGAGGGATCAATATCTAAGACCCTACAACTTTAGGATTTAAAATAGTCCCATCTATATCAACTCTATTTTATGGAGAGTACACAAATTTAATTTATGAAATTCAGTACTGTGATTGGTAAAACAATTCAATGATTTCTTTCTTAGTTTACAGTCTGATTATAAAATCCACACCAGCTATTACTGTGGGGCCAATATTGATAGAAGGAATCTTTTATTTGACTTGAGAGGTGGTAAAATGGAATAGTTATGATATTAATAGATGAAGATAGGTAAATGATAGATAGATTGATAGGTGGATAGATGGATGGATAGATAGATAGATAGATAGATAGATAGATAGATAGATAGATAGATAGATAGATAGATGATAGAAAATGTGACTCTGGACTGGACAAGGACTTGGTTTGAGGCTTTAGCAGCCTATCTACTTATCCTTCAGTTCCAACTACTCTAAAAATCTGTCTTTCTCTGTGTAAACTGGTTATTCTGGGTAGAAGACCTCCTGGAGCCAGACATCGGCTTTAGTTTAGTGGAGACATAAGACAATGGGTAAATTTTTACCCCAGTTTGCAATTATCTTTAACTTGTTTATTGTAAAATAAGGAATATGCACTGAAAATTTGTAGTTAAAACAAGAAAAATAAAAGCAAATGAATTTACTTTATAGTTCCTCTTTAAAAATAATGACCAATAAAGCTCAGGTAGAAGTTGCTTTAGTAGTAGCTATAAGAAGAAACACTTTAAAATAATGAGGTCCTTTATTCCCTTAGACAAATATATTATTCAGATACCAACTGTATCTCATTGCAGTGCTTTCCATTTAAAATAACTGATGATAAATAAACTAAATGAATGAAGCATAGGCTCTTTGTTTTATAAGAATTTTGTAGCATTTAAAATAATTATTATGATATGTGTTTAGAATAAAAATTCTTTTAAATAGCAGCAGAGATTTAAAAATTAAAGGTTTCTTCTCCCTTTCTTCATTTCTGGATAACTAAAAGGTTGTAAAATTTCTAGGCTTTATAGTCTAGAACAATAGTAAATGATTCTGACAATCTAGTTGAAATTTGATTGTATTTCATAGTTAAACATCTAGGGCAATGATGTTGGTATGTGTTCTAATGCTTTTTTTTTTTTTAACTAGTTGTTCAAATTCCAGAAATTGGGTAAAATGTGTTTCCTATTTCATAAGAAAACAAGGCCCACTTTGTATGTGCATATATCACAGAGACAAGTAAGCTGGAAATTATTTATAGGTAAGAAATTGGACTGTGTACAGTCTTTATGTACATAGAATTACTTCAGAATTAAATTGTGACTAGACATTATTTAAACCTAAAATGCATATGTATTAAAATACAAGGCAAAGGCTATTTTTGTAGGCAGGTATTGTAAAGAAGTTTCCCAGAAAGCTGATCATCTTACACAAACTGCTGTATAAAATTTTATGCCAGAAGAAAAATGCACAAACCATTCCTCAAGCCACCACTCTGGCATAATGGAAATTTCCACTTGGTCTGTATGTCCAGAGTTTTGTACGCAACTCTTCTCAAGTGTCTTAAGTACCCTATGTGCCTCTGCACAGACATACTTGCCTTTGCATGGAACATGCTTTCTTCCCCCCGAACAAACTACTGTATCTCTTCAAGGCCCCCTTCAAAAGCTCTCTTCCATTGAGTTTTCTCCTCCTTATAAATCAGAATTAATTACATCTTCCTCTGGACCCTCAAAGCACTTTGAACCTCTAAATGGCAATTACTTTATTCCATCTTGCAGCTTATCTATTTGCATGTTTAAATATGTCTGCCCCATAAGACCTTAGGCTCCATACAGATGTGTCTTAGCCAACCCCTCCCCTACCTCACTGTATTTCTTCCAAACATGTGTACTTATAATTTGGGAAGTGGTTACCAGTGATATAAACAGTGCCCAATGACTTTGAATTAAACAATAGCAATAAACATTGAATTTTTCTCTTGACTATGATATTCCAGTCAAATTGAGACTATAAAGGTGCCTTTGCAAGTTAATGCTGTTTTGTTTTTTATTTTAGACACCAAATACTAAATTTTGATTAATTAATTAAATATTAAATATTACTTAAATATTAATTTATTAAAACATTAAAAATTGTCCATGTGGTATTTTCCAATAGTCCTCCAATTCCTAAAAGCACCCATTAATACATCAGAACTGTAGAATGTCTAAAGCTGTCACTTGGATCACCGTTCTTCTCTCGTGCTTTGCTAAGATTAACCTTTTGAGTCATATAAATCAAAACTTGAAGGAACAAGAAAAAGTTGAAGTTGCTGTCATCACATTTTCTTGGTGAAACTTTTAACTTGATCATAGTGCCACTGATAATGCTTTCAACTTTTTGTGATATTTTAAAGCTGTTTCTCTTCATGGAAATAAAAACAAACAACTCACTTTTATGTCCTTTTAACTTCATAATGCACATTTTATAATGAGAGAAGTGTGGATACAGAGTTACAAAGTTCCATCTAACAATATAAATAGTACGGAGCAATAATGACATTGCAGTTAATATTTATGCTTTTAACTATCACCTTAAACTTGGCACAATATTACAGAACTCCATTAAACGCAACAATCAGGCTTCTTTTCAGGAAATAAATGTACCAAGCAATATTTCCTAGGCTAACTATGATATTCTCACTGATAACTAGTTTTGTGTGAAATTGTATGAATTTACCCCTCAATTCACCCTTCATTAAAGGATTCAGTGCACTTTTCCATAGGTTTTACTTAGTTTTCAGTTATTTGATTTTCCCCTGATAAGCTGATTTAAATGGATATCTGTTCTCACATTATAGACAGTAGCAACCGAGGTTCAGACATTTAATGTCAAAAATCCTTTATTCTTCGCTCTCCTAAGATCTTTGCTCTTTGTTAAACTTAGTAACAGAGAAAAGAATGTTGGAGACATGAGTGGGTGAATATTACAAGCACTTTAGAAGAGCTTCCCCTCAAATTGATTGCCACTCATCATATAGGGAAGGGTGGGGGAAGAGGGGGCGATCAATTTAGCATGTACAGATAATATTAAAATATTTTCCTTATTTATGAAGCTCTATAAAGCACATGTGGACAAACCCCTGTGCTCCTAGTTCTACTGTCTTTCCCCAGATTATTCACATAAAACGTTCTTTGTCCATATCTTATCATATAGTAAATTCAAATAAAATAGCAAATCTCATAATGTAAACATTTGTATTGTTACATTACTTAATTTGAAACGTTATTAAAAGTGAAATTCCTGTTTGACACCACGAGTTGAAGTTGATTTGAGCTTGTCCTGGCTGTGCCCAGTAGAGTGGTCTGTAAGCTATAAGGCCGCATCACAAGAGTAGAAGTTATGCTGCATACAGAGACCCAAAAAGCAGCCATGTTCCTAAGCATGTTCATAACTGGAGCCACTCAACTCTAATATGAATTGTTGGAATATGTAACAACGGAGAAACAGTAAAATTAAGACGTTTTTAAAATGCAAAAAAATTTAAAGGGGGGAGTATCTTAGTATTTTGTCCAGAGACTTAAATCATTCTTATTTAAAAATGAGTACACATTTATGGAAAGTGGAAAGGTTCAGTATGCACTTAAGGCAATGTTCTGATATGTAGTCACTGAAAGGCTAAATGTGACATCTTTTTATCGCTTAATTATATGAAATCTAAAATAATAAAAAGTGTCTGAGTGAGGAAAGTATTAAGACCTTTGTTTACAGTGGCACTATTGTTCACATTTGGCTTGCAAAGTAGTTTTTCACACATGACATTATCTTTCAAAATAATAATACAGCTACTCAATGAGAATAAAATAAATTTCAAAAAGAATTTTAAGTGTTTAAAAGTTGAGGTCATGACTTTGAAATCCTTTCTATGATGACAACTTAAAATATTGAAAAGAAATAAATAACACAACAAATAAAAATATTTTACATCTTAACAAGTTGTTTTTATCTTGGCAAATTCAGTTGAAATGTAATATATTATTCAGTGATAAGCATGTCAGTAAGTTACCCAGTCATACAATAATTTTATTTCTTTATTTACATACTGATATTCAAAGATTCATTGTTGTAAATTTTAACTGAAGGTTTATTTATTTGAAAAGACTGGAAAGTTGAATAGATAAGTGTTTGGAAAATAACTTTATTTAAAATATATAAATATTTTTAATAATACATGGCTTATAAATAATACAGTTTCTCTGAGTGAAAATGGAACTCAATAACATTTTCATAATTCTATATTTAATACTACATATTGTGTTTTCTCAAAAATTTTAATGCATTTGCTTTCACATACATTAGGAAATTTAACTTAACCACTATAGGAGATTCTTTGTGGATTGTTTCCCAATAAACATCAACATGATATTTAGCAAAATGATAGATGGCATAATAACAATTGTCCTTTGTTACTATCTATGGCCCTGAAATCCCAGCAACCATTCTCTTTCTCCACCCATGTCTGTGAGAAATTATGAACATTTAATCATTGGGTTTATTTTTATTACTGAACCCAAGTCAGAGTCTCAGCCTGGGGTTCAAGTTCTCCAAGACGGGCAGATTTAATCTATTTGTCACCACCTTGATATTGCTTTATGGCAAATGAAGCTGATGGCTGTGGATTGAAGACATCCCCCAAGTTACTGCCATGGAGCAGCTTTTCACGAACCCCAAGTGTTTATTTTTTGTGCCCGATTGCCATTCAGTTTGCTAGGCTCATATTAATTAAAATTAACAATTCCCTCCTTTTCTCCAATTCACAAATTATTATTTTAGCCAATGACTTGGTATACTGTTACGTGGATTAATTTGAAGGAAATAAATAGAAACTGACTAAATTCCTGAGGAAGTCTTTTTTTTTTTCTTGCTGGATAACATTGTAATACATATATCTATACATTTTTATTTTAAGTAAAGGTGTCTACTTTCTTCAAACAAAAAAAAAAATTTACAAAATTTGTGTGCTCCTCCTATGCAGGAATGCTTTCTGGAGATCAAATAAGCCACTATCAATATAGTACTTATGCAGTGATATGTCCAGATTTTGCATTTAAAAATGAATTTGCAATTGCATTTTGTCTCTATTTCCTAATTCATTTTTAAGGCTTTAAAGATCTGTTGTAACAGGACTCTTGTTACATTTAATAAGTGCCATGTTGATTGGCGTTCTCTAAGTAGGCTTTTCGGTTTGCCTGTGGGGAAATTTAATATAAAAACATTCAACATTCTTTTATTAGTGTTTTTTACTATTCCCAGTCCCATCAGACCTTTGGTGCAAGCAGTGTATTATTGAAAAGCTTATCTGTAAGAAGGGAGCCAAGGGGAAAGTCAGCCTTTATTAATATTGACATCATGTTCCCACACAATGGCTGTCTAAAGAAACTTTCCAATTGGATTTCCACTGCTTTGATGCAGTATAAATGGAAACAACTAAATGCATGGGTTAGCACAAAATACTGACTGATGCTGTATCCTACACACATGGTCAAAGGTTGAGTTAGAGGAATTACAGAGCTACATTTGTTATTATTAATTTATAACAGTGAACAGAATATTAGTTATGCTAATTTGGTAGGTTCTTGAATACACACATTTTCTTTGAGTTCTCTCTACTCTCCTTCATGTTTGCCAGTTTAAAGAAAGAACACAATTAATTGCTTTTCAAGATAAAAGATCTACTTAAAGACCAGGATAATTCTTAAGTCAGAGAATATATTACGATAAGGTTATGACCTCCACATTTATTATGACATAAAATCAATATTCAAAAATGACTAGAAGTTTAGAGACAACTCAGGTCAATTTTTGAAAATATTTACCTGTTTTGATGTAATGCATAAGAATAGGGAGATGGCTAAGGAAGCACATTACTTTTACTAGAACTCTGTCATTCAGAACGAAACTCTCAAGGAGAAAAAGTACAATTAATAGATAAATTCATTACCTTATGGCACCAGCTCCATCCCTGAATTCATACTTACCATATGCATTCAACCCTGAATGCATCACAACCAGGAACTCAGGGATTGAGTGAAGGGCACCACAGTCTTCAAAAATAAGAAAAGGACTTGAGAGTTTTCTGAGCACTTCGATTTATTGTAGAATATATTTTTAACTCAGGGAACACTATTGCTTTTCTGGTTAAACAGCCTAAACTTGACACCAAGAACATTGCATTCAAGTCACCATTTTCCTGGAAACTCTCTAATTTTTAGGTGTCTAGAGTTATATTTAACTTTTAAAGAGTACTCTTTGAAAAGATACAGTTCTGGAGCAGATTGATTTCAAAGAGGGTTATAATTAGCTGGTGGATGTGTTAGAAGGACATATTATTCTTCAGGAATCACACAGCTCACATTAAGTGTCACCCCAATTCTAAACTGCTAAGCTTAATCTCTTCTCAGTCTTCACCACAAGAGCTCTTTTTCTATTCTTCCAATAAGAAATATGTAGTTGTCTTGAAATAGGCATATTTTTGTGAAAGAAAGAGTTATAAACTGTTTTCATTTACATTTTGAAGTAACTGAGTATGATTATTTAACGCTAACCCTCCAAAAAAAAAAACCCTCTGAGAAAGTATCATTTTAAAAATAAATATTGAGATTTAATTGCTTTATAAACCACTGACAAATATTTTAAGCCAATGGAGAAAAACCTGTTATAAAGAATAGCTTAAAGTGATAAGTATCCTTAGTCAGATATCTTTTTATAGATAAGAAAACATCAAAGAATAATATTGGTAATTATTGCAAATATCACTATAAGAAAATAGCTACAATAGTTTTTAAAACTATCAATTCCTAGAAGTAAACTTGCAGGAAATATATAGTGTTAACATTAAAATCCCTTTAAAATTTCTGATTTAAAATTAATATGGCATAAAGCAAATTTCATAGAATATCTATATTTACATGCAAGCTTGAAGCTAAGAAAGGGCCATATTAAAATACAAGAATTGTTGTCACATATATGTGAATAAATTATACTCACTATATATCACATATTTGTATGAGAAGATCGCTGTCCCTGGTAGGCATTCCCTGGGAACCTACAGTCCACTCCAGCTAGGGAAACAGATACACTAATTGTAGATGATCTTCATTCCCTCTGTCCAGTGAAAGTCAATTCCTGGAACTAATCTCCACTCTGTAGCAGACCACCTGCTGCACCCCATCCTCATTTCTAGTAGATCCCACAGATCTATACCTCCAAAGTTCCTTTATCTCCTTCATTTCTTTATCCCAGTTAGCAACTCCAACAAGCACTCCCTAGAAACCAGTGTTAGGAGGTGTGGCCTTGTTGGAGGAAGTGTGTCACTGTGGGGGCAGGCTTTAGAGGTCTCTACCTGTGCTCAGGCTCCACCTAGTGCAGAAGAGAGCTTCCTTCCAGCTGCCTGCAGATGCCAGTCCTCTCCTGGCTACCTGGGGATCAAGATGTAGAATTTTTGGCTCCTCCAGCACCAGGTCTGCCTGAACACTGACAAGCTTCCCAGCCAAGGGAGTGGTGACCTCAAGGCAAGATCCTACCCAGCTAAGCATATTGTTTAGGTGTTTGCAGTTAAACAAGGACTAGTTATAGCATGTTAGGCGTTATGACCTGGTTATTGTTTTCATTTGGACTTTTGATTTGAAATGAACTACTATCCAGAAATGAAGAACACAAGCTTTTGTTCCAGATCTTGAGAGATGGGATGACACACACTTCTGATCTAGATCTTAAGGGATAGTGGACATAAGCTTAGGCCCAGACATGCTTTTAATCTCAGAAGATAGAAGCAAGTAAATCTCTGAGTTCAAGGCCAGCCTAGGACAGAGCAAGTTTCAGGTATAGAAAAGCTTAGGTTCAGGTGTGATGATATAGGCCCAGAACTCAGGAGACAGAGGAATGCAGATCTATAAGTTCAAAGATAGTCTACAGAGTAAGTTCCAGGACAATCAAACTTAGGCTTAGGCAGAGAAGGTGTTGGAAAACAGAAAGCTGTTGATCATGTAATAGCACAAGAGGAACATGCTCCAAACCCAGCAAGCAGCAGAACTTTGCAGCTTTGGCCATATGGCTCTGGTTTTAGAGTCAAGGATAAAAAGGATTACTGGGACAGTTGTTAGCAGTGTTTAAGAAAAGACCAGCATCACAGAAGTGAAATCTTTTGGGAAGATTTTTTTTCTGAGAACACAAAGAAGATGTATTCCAGAGATTGTCAAGGTTGTACCGCCTGCTGCAGCTGGACTTTGTAATGTGTAAGAATTGTCCAGGTGGTACTGGTTTTGAAGAGATTAAGGGGTCATGGAGAACAGCTGAGGCTTGGCACTTTGAAAGGCCAGGAAAGACCATTGGTGAAGGTGTAACCTCAGTTGCAGTTGATGACCCAGGATTGAAGGGGTCATAAAAAGAAGTTGAAGCTTGGTACCATAATGGGAGCCTATGAGAGGCTATTGGTGAAGTCTAGTTGCAGGGGAAGACCCCAGCATATTGAAGATGCCAGTACCATGGGATGACCACCAAGAACAGCAGCAGCAGTACAGTGGAGTGAAGCAGAACCTAGAGTACTACAGAAAGCAGAACTGGAGAAGTAACCCAAGCCCTCTGGAAGGGTCCAGAAGATCATATGTTGATCACAGATGTTGAAACAAGAAACTATAAATTTCAAGGTACCTTGAATACCCCAAAATGTTAGAGATGCCAAAATGGTGAGATACAAGCTGAAGATAGCTGCTAACAGGGAGTGGAACCAGCCAATGAGAACAAAGTTTGTTTCTGCTGAATGCCAGATCTGTCAACAGCAGTCAAGAGGGTGAAGGGAGCTGGAGATCTGAAGAGCACTTTCACATCAGACATGGAGACTTGGAGTTTGGAGTTTGCCCAGCTGGTTTTTGTTCTTGCTTTGGTCCAGTATTTCCTTGCTATGAGCCATGGTAAATTGGAAGCATGTTATCTGCTTTTTAAATTTTGATTGTATAGGGCATTATAGCTAAGAGATCTCGTGAATCTTAGAAGAGACTTTGAAGTTTTAAACATTGAGACTATCACAGACTAAATACTTTTGAAGTTGGACTAAATGTATACTGGCTAGGTATGGCACCATTGGTTCATATTTGAACAAGCCTATGGGGGCCAAAGAGTGGTAGTTTGAGTATGCTTGGCTCATAGAGAGTGTGTGGCTTTGTTGGAGAAAATGTGTTACCATAGGGGTGGGGTTTGGAGGTCTCCTACTAGCTGGCTGTGGATGCCAGTCTTCTCCTGGCTGCCTGTAAACCGAGATGTAGAACTCTTGGCTCCTCCAGCACCATGTCTACCTGCACACTGGCATGCTTCTCACCATGATGCTAATGGGCTGAACCTCTAAAACTGTAAGTCAGCCCCAATTAAATGCTGTCCTTTATTAGAACTGTCTTAGTCATGGTGTCTGTTCATAACAATGGAAACCCTAAGATAGCACCTCATATAACTTTCTCCAAAACTGTTTGCATACTCAGACAGAAAGCAAATCTCAACAGACACAAGAAAATTGAAATAATATGCTGCATTTTATCTGAGCACCATTGATTAAAGTTGGATATAAACAACAACAAAATGCTTACAAACTCATGGAAACTGAACAACTCACCAGTGAATCAAAAATAGGTCAAGACATAAATAAAGTATGAAATAAAAGACTCTTAGAATTAAATGAAAATACACAATTTGCACAAACATGGGACAAAAATAAAAGCAGTTATGAGAGACAAGTCCATTGGACTAAGTGTGTACATAAAAGAATTGAAAGTATCTCACACTAGGAACTTAATGGCATAACTGAAACATAACTCTAGAACAAAAAGAAAAAATTTACACAAAAAGAGTATACAGCAAGAAATAATCAAACTTAGGATTGAAATAAATATCATAGAAACAAACAAAAATTTTTAAAAAAGAATAAATCGGGAAATAGTTCTTTCAGAAAAATCAGTAATATTGACAAACATTCAAATTAAGCAAAATGAAGAAAGGGATTATCCAAATTGACAAAATTACAGATAAAATGGAGACATCATAACAAACGCTGAAAAAATCCAAAGCATCATAAGGTCATACTTTAAAAACCTGTACTCCATTACATTGAAAAATCTAAAAGAAATAAATACTTTTTCCAATGCATACCACTTACCAAATTTAAATCAAGATCTGATAAAGAATTTAACAGACATAAAAACCCTAGAGAAATACAAGCAGTACTTAAAAGTCTTCTAACCAACATTACCCAGGTTCAGATGGTTTTAGTAAAGAATTCTCCAACTTTCAACAAAGAGTTAATACCAACATTCCTCAAATTATTCCACAAGATAGAAAGATAATGAACATTGCACTATTTGTTTTATGAGAACACAGCTATGTTATCCTAACCACCTAAACTCGAACGAAGAGAATTACAGACCAATTTCCATTATGTACATAGATGCAAAAATTCTCAGCGTAATAGTTGCAAACAGAATTCATCAAAAAGACCATGTACCATGATCAAGTAAGTTTCATACCCCAAATGCGGATGGTTCAACATACATAAATTGATAAATTCAATACATCCTTTAAACAAACTGGCAGACAAAAAGCACATGATTATTTCACTATATGCAGAAAAGGTCTTTGACACAAAAAACAAAACAAAACAAAACAAACAACAACAACAACAAAAAAAAAACCCACCACTTCATGATAAAATTCCTGGAGAGTCTAGTGATATAACTGACATACCTAAACATAATAAATGCATGCTTCAGCAAACCCATAACCAACATCAATGTAAATGGATAGAAACTCAAAGTAATTTGACAAAAATCAGGGATAAGGGACTCTCTGTGTATCTATTCAATATAGTACTTTAAGTGAGGGTAGAACAATAGGAAAGTTGGAGATGAACAGAATACAAATTAGATAGGAAGAGGTATCATTATTTGCCAATTATATGAGAATAAAAATAGGTGACCCTAAAATTTCCACTTTTAAACTTTTACAGCTGATAAAGACATTCAGTAAAGCAACTCAATACAAAATTAGCACAAAAATCAGTAGCCTGCCTATACACAAGTAACAAATGGACTGAGAATGAAATCTGGAATACAATATCTTTCTCAATAGCCTCAAGTAATAAAATTTTTTGGGTGACACTAACCAAGCAAATGAAAGTTTTGGATGATAAAACTGATACTGAAGAAACAAATTTAAAATGACACCAGGAGATGGTAAGTTCTCCCATGCTCATGGATCAGTAAGATTAATATAGCAAAATGGTCATCCTTCTGAAAGCCATCTACAGATTCCACACCCTCATCAAATTTCCAGCACAGGTCTTCAAGGATCTTGAAAGGATAATTTTTAGCTTCATATGGAAACTCAAAAAACAGATGACATCTTAAAGAATCCTGAATAATAAGGAACTGCTTGAGATATCATACCTGATCTCAACTTTTATACAGAGGTATGATAATAAAAACAGCATGGTATTGGTACAAAATAGACATGCTGATTAGTGGAATTGAACTGAAGGCCTAGACATAGATCCATCACTTATGGAAACATGTTTTTTGATAAACAATCCAGAAATACAAACTAAATAAAGAACCAATTCTGCAATAATTGGTGCTGTTAAACCCATTAGCTTCATTTAAAAGAATCACAATAGATCCATAATTTTTTCCCTGAAAAAAAAAATCAATTCAAAATTGATTAAAAAATTCAAAATAAAATTAAATATACTGAACCAGGTGAAAGAAAATGTATGGAAATAGCCTTGAGCTTATTGACATGAGAGAAGTCTTTTTGATTAGAGCAACATTAGCACAGTTCCAAAGATGAATAATTAGTGCTTGGGACCTCGTGAAGCTGAAGTTTCTGCACGGCCTACATAAAACATCAGCCTACAGAATGGGTAACAATATTTTACTAACTCCACACCTGACAGAGGACTAATATAAAAACGAAAGAAAGAACTCAGAAAACTAGATATCAAGAAAACAATTTACCTGATTGGGAGGAGGGGAGGAGAAACTGTGGTCAGGATGTAAAATAAGAAAAATTCAATTTAAAAAATGGCGTGCAGATCTAGACAGAGAATTCTCATAAGAAGAAAGTTAAATGTCTGAGAACCACTTAAAGAAATGTTCAACATCCTAGTTATTAGGGAAATGAAAATCAAAACTGGTTTGACATTTCATCTTACACCCATCAGAATGACTATGATCCATAAAGCAAGTGACTGCTCACTCAGGTAAAGGTGTCGAGTAAGGAGAATGCTTATCCATATCCAGGGGGTACCAAGTAGTAAAGCACTATAACGTCAATATGGTCACTCTTCAGGAAGATGGAAGTAGATCTACCTTAAAATCCAGCTATGTTACCTAACGGGCGCTTCATCCTACAACAGAGACAATTGCTCAGGCATGTTTGTTGCTGCTCTATTCATAGTAGCCAGAAATCGGAAACCACCTAGATGTCCTTCAACAGAAGAATGGATATTGAAAATGTACTACATTTACACAGTGGAGTATTACTCAGTCAGACCCGACAAGACAAATATGGTATGCATTCGCTTATATGTGGATATTAGCTGCTAAGACAATGATAAACAAGCTGTAACCACAGAGGTTAAGTATAGAGTGAGGAGCTGGAAGGACAGATAGGTCTTGTTAGAAAAGGAAAATAAATAAATGTTTAGAGATGTGAAGGGGTGGGAAGGGGAAGGGAAAGAGAACAAAGGAGAGGATACAGAGTGACAACTAAATGAAGGGCCATTTGGAGGGTAATATTTAAACCTAATATGGAAGACACTTCTGTGTGTGTGTGTGTGTGTGTGTGTGCGCGCACGCGCGTGTGTGTGTATCATGAAATAATGGCTAGACCTAGCTCCAACTGGATATATTGTTAATATGAGCTCATAGAGACTGAATCAGCATGCACAGCATCTGTACAGGTCTGTACCTGGTCCTCTGGGTATATATTATGGCTTCCGGTTTAATGCTTTTATGGGATTGCTGATCATGCAAATGAATGGGTGTCTGGTTCTTCTGTCTCCTCTTGGGCTCTTTTTTTCTTTGTAACTTGCTTTGTCTTGTTTTCATCAAATTTCATTGTATTTTTTTATCGTATCATAATGTCATATCATTATCTTTTGAGCCTGTTTGTATTCTAATTATAGACAGAAAGGGGGTGAGAGGAGGTAGGGAGGAACTGAGAAGGGTAAATGTAGGAAAACTAATCAGGATATATTATGTAAAAAATTAAAATCTATTTTAAATGATAGGAAAAATTTTTCCTTGTATAGTACCCTGTCATATACAATAAATATATACTAATAAACATAACAATATACAAAATATCCCTAAATAAAATAAAACAAGGTGATAAGAAAAATATATAAATGTATAATCTTTTGTAATAAATGTATAATCTTTTGTGATCTGCCCATCAGAGGTTTAATATAAAAATATTTAAATATTTACATATACATTTAAAATGTTCTGTTACTGTTGCATCCCATTCTGTTAGTTGCATACTGAATGGATAATAAACATAAATTATATGCCAAGATATATGTTGCAGGTAAAATAATTTTCAGAAAGGGCTTCTCTACTGTATTCTTTCTTTTTCAAAGTAAAAATATCTGCAAATTAATCTTAGAAACAATAATAATAAAAAAAATGGATGTTAATGTGTTGCTCAAACTCCAGGGGGAGAACAGTTGGAAATGGCAGCACCGTTGGGGTAGAATCACACAGGGGCATTTGTGATGCTGACTCAGAGTTTGAGAGAGAGAAATAAGGGCAAAATGGGATGAAGAATTTCTATGCAAATAGGACTTAAGGCCTCTGACCCTGTGGTGTGACTGAGACTCCTATTCCAAGTTCTGGTTGGCACCAATGGAGACTCCCTTGAAGCCTCTGGGTGATTTATTCCAAGATCACTGTTCTCAATTTCAATTCCTCTGAGTGAATGTAAGGAGTTTTCTTTCTGGTGAGTACTCCTTTCTTGCTGATTCAAGGAACACCGTTTAAACAGTCCTGGGATCAGGAACAGGGTAGGTGTATGTAAACTGAACGTTTGTTTTTATCACACGCTAACAGCTTTTGCCAGGCATTGTTAAAAAAACAATGTTTCTACAATATTGATATTTTCCTGATATGTAGTTCCCATCATTTTAATTAATTAAGAGCAATAAATAGCAGTGGCTATATATAAAACTTCAGGATATTTATATTTATTTTTTATTTTTTATTGTTTATATTTTGATACTTTATTTACATTTCAAATGTCTTCCCCTTTCCAGGTCTCCCCTTTGGAAACCCCCTTTGCCATCCCCCCTCCCCCTGCCTCTATGAGGGTGTTCCCTACCAACCCACCCACTCCTGTCTTCCCTCCCTGGCATGACCCTATACTGGGGCATCTAACACCCTCAGGCCCAAGAGCCTCTCTACCCATTGAAGGCCAACTATGTGGCCAGCACCATGGGTCCCTCCATGTGTATTCTTTGGTTGGTGGTCTAGTCTCTGGGAGCTCTGCGGGGCCAGTCCAGTTGACACTGTTGCTCCCTCCATGGGGCTGCAAACTCCCTCAGCTCCTTCAGGCCCTTTTTCAACTCCTCCATGTTGGACCTCATACTCAGTCCAACAGTTGCTGTGAATGGAATCTTGGGTATTCTGAACTTTTGGGCTACTATCCACTTATCAGTGAGTACATACCTTATTCATTCTATTCTGAATAAGTTACCTCACTCAGAACGATATTTTCAAGTTCCATCAATTTGCCTGTGAGTTTCATGAAGTCATTGTTTTTAATAGCTGAGTAGTATTCCATTGTGTAAATGTACCACATTTTCTGTATCCATTCCTCTGTTGAGGGACATCTAGGTTGCTTCCAGCTTCTGCCTATTATAAATATGGCTGGTATGAACATAGTGGAGCATGTGTCCTTATTACATGTTGGAGCATCTTCTGGGTATATGCCCAGGAGTGGTATAGCTGGGTTCTCAGGTAGTAATATGTCCATTTTTCTGAGGGTCTGCCAAACTGAATTCCAGAGTGGTTGTACCAGCTTGCACTCCCACCAGCAGTGGAGGAATCTTCCTCTTTCTCCACATCCTCTCCAGCATCTGCTGTCACCTGAGTTTTGATCTTAGCCATTCTGACTGGTGTGAGGTGGAATCTCAGACTTGTTTTGATTTGAATTTTCCTGTTGACTAAGGTTGTTGAACATTACTTTAGGTGCTTCTCAGCCCTTTGAGATTCCTCAGTTGAGAATTCTCTATTTAGCTCTGTTCCCCAGTTTTTGATAAGGTTATTTAGTTCTTTGGAGTTTAACTTCTTGAGTTCTTTGTATATATTGGATATTAGCCCTCTATCAGACATAGGATTGGTAAAGATCTTTTCCCAATCTGTTGGTTGCCATTTAGTTCTATTGACAGTGTCCTTTGCCTTGCAGAAGCTTTGCAATTTCATGAGGTCTCATTTGTCGATTCTTGATCTTAGAGCATAAGGCATTGGTGTTCTGTTCAGGAATTTTTCCCCTATGCCCATGTGTTTGAGACTTTTCCCTATTTTTTTCTTCTGTTAGATTCAGTGTAACTGGTTTTATGTGGAGGTCCTTGATCCACTTGGACTTGAGCTTTGTACAGGGAGATAGGAATGGATCAATTTGCATTCTTCTACATGTTGACCACCAGTTGAACCAGCACCATTTGTTGAAAGTGCTGTCTTTTTTCCATTGAATGGTTTTAGCTCCTTTCTCAATGATCAAGGGACCATAAGTGTGTGGGTTCATTTCTGGATCTTCAGTGCTATTCCATTGATCTACCTGCCTGTCACTGTACCAATACCATGCAGTTTTTATCACTACTGTTCTGTAGTACAGCTTGAGGTCAGGGATGCTGATTCCCCACAAGTTCTTTTATTGTTGAGAATAGATTTTGCTATCCTGAGTTTTTTGTTATTCCAAATGAATTTGAGAATTGCTCTTTCTAAGTCTATGAAGAATTGAGTTGGAATTTTGATGGGGATTGCATTGAATCTGTAGATTGCTCTCAGGAGGATGGCCATTTTTACAATATTTATCCTGCCAATCCATGAGCATGGGAGATCTTTTCGTCTTCTGAGGTCTTCTTCAATTTCTTTCTTCAGAGACTTGAAGTTCTCGTCATACAGATATTTCACTTGCTTGTTAGAGTCACACCAAGATACTTTATATTGTTTGTGACTATTGTGAAGGGTGTCATTTCCCTAATTTCTTTCTCAGCCTGTTTGTCCTTCGAGTATAGGAAAGCTACTGGTTTGTTTGAGTTAATTTTATATCAGGCCACTTTGCTGAAGTTGTTTATCAGCTGTAGCAATTCTCTGGTGGAGTTTTTCAGGTCACTTAAGTATATGATCATATCATCTGCAAACAGTGATATTTCGATTTCTTCCTTTACAATTTGTATCCCTTTGATCTACTTTGGTGTCTAATTGCTCTAGCTAGAATTCCAAGTACTACATTGAATAGATAGGGAGAGAGTAGACAACATTGTCTAGTTCCTGATTTTAATGGGAATGCTTCAAGTTTCTCTCCATTTAGATTGATGTTGATTACTGGTTTGCTGTATATTGCTTTTACTATGTTTAGGTATAGGCCTTGAATTCCTGATCTTTCCAAGACTTTTATCATGAAGGGATGTTGAATTTTGTCAAATGATTTTTCAGCATCTAATGAAATGACCATGTGGTTTTTTTCTTTGAGTTTGTTTATGTAGTGGATTACATTGATGGATTTCCAGGTATTGAACCATCCCTGCATCCCTGGGATGAAGCCTACTTGATCATGATGAATGATCATTTTGATGTGTTCTTGGATTCAGTTTGTGAGAATTTTATTGAGTATTTTTGCATCGATATTCATAAGGGAAATTGGTCCGAAGTTTTCTTTCTTCGTTGGGTCTTTGTGAGGTTTCAGTATCAGTGTAATTGTGGCATCATAGAATGAATTGGGTAGTGTACCTTCTGTTTCTATCTTCTGGAATAGATTGAAGAGTATTGGTATTAGGTCTTCTTGAAGATCTGATAGAATTCTGCACTAAACCCACCTGGTCCTGGGCTTTTTTTGATTGGGAGACTTTTCATGACTGCTCCTATTTCTTTAGGGGTTATGGGACTGTTTAGATGGTTTATCTCATGCTGGCTTAACTTTGGTATTTGGTATCTGTCTAGAAACTTGTCCATTTCATCCATACTTTGCAATCTTGTTGAGTATAGGCTTTTGTAGTAGGATCTGATGATTTTTTTGAATTTCCTCAGATTCTGTTGTTATATCTCCCTTTTCATTTCTGATTTTGTTAATTTGGTTACTGTCTCTTTGCCTGCTAGTCTTGTTGATTTTCTCAAAGAACCATCGCCTGGTTTTATTGATCCTTTGTACAGTTTTTTTTGTTTGTTTGTTTCTACTTAGTTGATCTCAGCCCTGAGTTTGAATATTTCTTGCCTTCTACTCCTGTTGGGTGTATTACCTTCTTTTTGTTCTAGAGCTTTCAGGTGTGCTGTTAAGCTGCTAGTGTACGCTCTCTCCAGTTTCTTTTTGGAGGCACTCAGAGCTATGAGTTTTCCTCTTAACACTGCTTTCATTGTGCCCCATAAGTTTGGGTATGTTGTACTTTCATTTTCATTAAATTCTAGGAAGTCTTTAAGTTTTTTCTTTATTTCTTCCTTGATCACTGATAACTTTATCATTGAGTAGAACATTGTTCAGCTTCCATGTGTATGTGGGCTTTCTGTTGTTGTTTTTGCCATTGAAGACCAGCCTTAATCCATAATGATCTGATAGGAGGCATGGGATTATTTCAATCTTCTTATATGTGTTCAGATTTGTTTTATGACCAATTACATGGTCAATTTTGGAAAAAGTACCATGAGGTGCTGAGAAGAAGGTATATTCTTTTGATTTAAGATGAAATGTTCTATAGATATCTGTTAAATCCATTTGGTCCATAACTTCTGTTAGTTTGACTGTGCCTCTGTTTAGTTTATGTTTCTAAGATCTGTCCATTGATGAGAGTGGGGTGTTGAAGTCTCCCACTATTATTGTGTGAGGTGCAATGTATGCTTTGAGCTTTAGTAAAGTTTCTTTTATGAATGTGGATGCCCTTGCATTCAGGGCATAGATGTTCAGAATTGAGAGTCCTTCTTGGTAGATTTTTCCTTTGATGGGGATGAAGTGTCCTTCCTTATCTTTGTTGATGTCTTTTGGTTAAGAGTAGATTTTATCTGATATTAGAATGGATACTCCTGCTCATTTCTTGTGATCATTTGCCTGGACAATTGTTTTCCAGCCCTTTACTCTGAGGTGGTGTTTGTCTTTAACACTGAGGTATGTTTCCTGTATGCAGCAAAATGCTGAGTCCTGTTTATGTATCCAGTCTGTTAGCCTATGTCTTTTTAGTGGGGAATTGAGGCCATTGATGTTAAGAGATATTAAGGAATAGTGATTGTTGCTTCCTGTTATTTTTTATGTTATTTTTATGTTTTTGTGGCTATCCTCTTTTGGGTTTGTTGAAGGATTACTTTCTTGCTTTTTCTAGGGTGTAGTTTCCCTCCTTGTGTTGGTGTTTTCCATCTATTATTCTTTGTAGGGCTGGTTTTGTGGAAACATTGTGTAAATTTGATTTTGTCATAGAATATTTTGGTTTCTACATCTATAATAATTGAGAGTTTTGCTGGGTATAGCAGCCTGGGCTGGCACTTGTGATCTCTTAGAGTCTGTATGAGATCTGTCCAGGATCTTCTAGCTTTCATAGTCTCTGGTGAGAAGTCTGGTATAATTCTGTTAGGTCTGCCTTTATATGTTACTTGACCTTTTTCCCTTACTGCTTTTAATATTCTTTCCTTGTTTTGTGCATTTGGTGTTTTGACTATTATGTGATGGGAGAAATTTCTTTTCTGGTCCAATCTATTTAGAGTTCTGTGGGCTTCTTGTATGTTTATGTTCATCTATTTCTTTAGGTTAGGGAAGTTTTCTTCTATAATTTTGTTGAAGATATTTACTGACCCTTTAAGTTGGGAATCTTCACTCTCTTCTATACCTATTATCCTTAGGGTTGATCTTCTCATTGTGTCCTGGATTTCCTGGATGTTTTGGGTTAGGAGCTTCTTTGACTGTTGTACCAATGTTTTCTATGGTATCTTCTGCACCTGAGCTTCTCTCTTCTATCTCTTGTATTCTGTTGGTGACGCTTGCATTTATGACTCCTGATCTTTTTACTAGGGTTTCTATTTCCAGGGATGTCTTCCTTTGTGATTTCTTTATTGTTTCTATTTCCATTTTTAGATCTTGGATGGTTTTGTTCATTTCCTTTTCCTGTTTGATTGTGTTTTCCTGTATTGCCTCTTTAAGGGCTTCTAGCTGTTTACCTGTGTTCTCTTGTACTTCTTTAAGGGAGTTATTTATTTCCTTCTTAAAATCTTCTATCATCATCATGAGAAGTGATTTTAATCTGAGTCTTGCTTTTCTAGTGTATTGGGGTATCCAGGGTTTGCTGTGGTGGGAGAACTGGGTTTTGATGATGCCAAGTTGCCGTGGTTTCTGATCCTTATGCTCTTATACTTGCCTTTTGCCATCTGGTTATCTCTAGTGTTAGCTGGTCTTGCTCTCTCTGACTGTGTCTTGTCCCTCCTGCAAGCCTTTTTATCAGTACTCCTTGGACACCAGCTCTCTCTGAGAGGAATTTGTGTTTGGAGAGCTGTGGTACAGGGTCAGCTCTGGGGTGCAGAGAGAAACCAGAAGGATCCTGTCTCCAGCTGTTCCTTTTTTCTTGTGTCCCAGTGGCTCTGCGAGGGTCCCTCTTGATCGAGGTATTTGAACAGAAGTGGTGGTCCTCCTGTGCTCGAAGGTGTGTTGGCACTCCTGGGAGGCCAGCTCCCTTCTGGCACTATTTGAGTATGGAGCCTTGATTCATAGGATCAGCTCCCCAGCAGCAGAAGGAAACCGGAAGGCAACTCCTCAGTCCCTGTGTCCTAAGGATTCTCGGTGGGTCCCTCTGAGCAGGGGTGCAGGCCTTACCCCCGTCACAGACTTGTCCACACTCCTGGGAGACTAGCTCTTTTCCTGCACTATTTGTGTATAGAGCTGCATGGCACATGCCACAGGCATAAACTGGAGGCTCCTGTCCCAGGCTGCTCCTTGGTCCCTGTGTCCTGAGGATTCTCGGCAGGTACCCCTGAGCAGTGATGTTTATCTTACCTCCACTTATGGGCTTGTTCACACTCCTGTAAGGCTAGCTTTCTCCTGGGGCTATTTGGCTATGGAGCCCTGTGGCCCAGGCTGAGGTCTCTAGTCACAGATGGAAACTGGATGGCTCTTGTCCTGGCTGCTCCTCTGTCCCTGACTCCTGAGGGTTCTGGGCTGGTCCCACTGAGCTCAGGTGCTGACCTTACCCTGCTCACAGGCTTATCTACTCTCCTGGGATGCTAGCTTTCTCCTAGCACTATTTGGCTATGGAGCCCTGTGGCCCAGGCTGAGGTCCCTAGCCACAGATGGAAAACAGAGCGATATTTATATTTCTAAATGATCTTTCTGCAGTTCAAGAAGTGGAGAGAGTTAGTATTGCAATGCTCACATGTTATGTATGTCACACTGGAGGCCAGAACATAGACATAATCTTTTTTAATTTTTTTTATTGGTTATTTTATTTATTTACATATTTCAAATGTTATCCTTCTTCCAGGTTTCCCCTCCTCAAACCCCCTACCCCATTGCTCCTCTCCCCCCTGCTTTTATGAGAGAGTTCCCCTTCCCACCCACCCACTTCTGCCTCACAGCCCTAACATTCTCCTACACTGGGGCATCCAGTCTCCACAGGACCAAAGGCCTCCCTTCCCATTGATGCCAGACAAGGCCATCCTCTGCTACATATGCAGCTGGAGTCATGGGTACCTCCAAGTATACTCTTTGGTTGGTGGTTTAGTCCCTGAGAGCTCTGGGGGGGTCAAATTTGTTGATATTGTTGTTCTTCCTATGGGGTTGCAAACCCCCTCAGCATCTTCATTCCTTCCCCTAACTCCTCCATTGGGGACCCCATGCTCAGTCTGATGGCTGACTACGAGCATTTAATTTTTGAAGCTTTGTATGTATTCTTACCAAAAATCTACATTCACATGTGCTACGGTCTGATTATTTATTAAAATTTTTTGAGTAAGTAGATGTTGACTATTATCAAAAAAACCAGAAAATTAAAATTGCATATCTTTTTTATCTTTAACAAACTCATAAATCAAATAAAGGACGTGATATATATATATATATATATATAGATAGATAGATAGATAGATAGATAGATAGATTGAAAATGAGATATATTCTTTTTGTTTGATGTTCTACTAAACTGAACCCAAGACCTTGTGCATACCAGACAAAGACTCAATCATTGAGCTATAACCCCAGACCTGCAATATATTCTTGACAGTGGTACCAAAATTCCCCTTGAGGAATAGTCTTGGTTAGAAAAGTATGTTGGCTCTTCATCTAGAGGGATAAATGAGAGGCAGAAGGCGCCAAGAGGCACACATGGTCTTCAGGAAATCAACTGTCTGGGGGCAGAGCAGATGGGCAGTAAGGAGAGGGCACACAAGAGCAAACACACAGCCAACCAGGCAAAGGGAAGTGAGGAGGAAAAGACAAAATTCCTCTGAGTGGGACATTCAACAAAACACATTCTGTAAGAAAACGATGACTAACATTGAATTTGAAGAGGTCTTGTGCTTTATTGTTATCATTTGTTGGTATTGTTTCCACCATTTTTAAAATTATTATTAAATTAGTTTACTTATATTCCAAATGTTGCCCCCCTACTGGTACCTCGATCCCGAGTTTTTCACCCCACCTTCCTCTTTTTTTGCTTCTGAGAGGTTGCTCCCACCACCACCACCACCACCACCACCACCACCACCACCTCACCCCTGCCCTCCTCTCCTTCCCTGGGGCATCAAGTTTCTACAGGATTAAGCACATCCTCTCCCACTGAGGCCAGGCAAGGCAGTTCTCTGCTACAAATGTGCCTGGTGCCATGGTCCAGTCTATGTATGCACTTTGGTTGGTGGCTTATTTTCTGGGAGCTCTGAAGGGTCTGGGTTATTTGATACTGTTGGTCTTCCTTTGGGGTTTCAATCCCCTTCAGCAACTTCAGTTCTTCCCCTAACTCTTCCATAGTGGTCCCCAACCTCAGATCAATGGCTGTAAGTATCTGCATCTGTTTCAATCTGCTGCTGGTAGAGCCTCTCAGAGGACAGCCATGCTAGGCTCCTGTATGCAAGCACAACATGGCATCAGTAATAGTTTCAGGATTTGGTGTGCATGCATGGGATGGATCCCAATTTGGGCTGGTCACTGGTTGGCTTTCCTTCAGTCTCTGCTCCATTTTTATCTTTGCATTTCCTTTAGACAGGAACAATTTTGGGTCAAAAAATTTTAAGATAGGTGGGTGTTCCCATATCTCAACTAGAGGCCATGTCTATCAACTAGAGGTGATCTCTTCAGGTTCTGCCTCCCCAGTGTTGGGTATTTTGGCTAAGGCCAACTCCATTGAGTTCTGAAAGCCTCTCAGATCCCAGGTCTCTGGGACTTTCTAGAGGTTCCTCCTGCCACCCACCTCATACTGCTGCATATTTCCATTCATTCTCTCGACCCTCTGGCCTTCTCTCCTGTCTCTCCCCATACCTGATCCTATGAAAAACTTTTCTCTATGTTTTTGATTAACATGTTTACCAGAACTTAATATAACTTCATTAATGTGACTTTGTCACAAATATGGCACATATTCACATATTAGGATCTACTCAGGTAGCTTGAGTTTAGTTTCTAGTGTATTTGTCTGTATCTTCAACTATATTATCTTATAGTTGTAAATCTCTGTAAGAGATAAATAACCTGTGTAAGGAACTCTGTTGAAAAGCAGAGATAAAGGCAAGATTGTAATTTCTCAGGATTTTTTTTTTTTTTTATCAGTTTGGAGAAGTCATTCTATTGCCATGAACCATGAACTTGGAGACAGAAACTAGAACTAAGTAGATATCAAAAGAATGTGCTATGCATAGTTTTTGCTTTCATGAAACTCATGGAGAGATTACACAAACGTTCTTCTCAATAGCAGACACACTTGCTGTTCCATGAATATCCATGAACCTCTCTTCTAGGGCAGCTGGGTCATATGACCAGTTGCAGAAAACAAGAAAGAATGTCTGTGGAAGAATGTATGTCTGCTATTCTCAGACTAAAACATATCAGGTTAGTGGGTAGATCTCTAGATTTCTCTTTACCATAAAAGCCACATTAGAAGAAAATATGGGTACCAGATCCTGCTCATCTGAGTCCTTGCATCATCCTGTGGAAAACACTGCTCCAAGAGTCCCCAGACTGACAGCTGAACTCCTTGTAGGGAAATAAGAGGCCATGTGTCATGCCACCAAGACTTGAAGAGGAGTCTAGCCTTATAGCTTGAATGAGGGCATTAGTATACAAATCCAGATGGAACATTTGAGAGAATAAAGAAAGGAAATTAAATTCTATTGAAAAAAAGTGTGGTATCAGAAATAGGTTTCTTATGATTTAGCTCTCAGTGGATCAAACACAGAGTCAGCATCACAGAATGATACCCAGAATATTCAATTTAAAAAATGTCCATGGAAGCCTCAATCAAAGTTTACAGATTGTTTTTTGGACTAAAATATGCTTTGGTGTTATTTCACCTAAACTACAATACTAAAAATTACAACCTATCAGATTCAGTGGAGTACATCTTTTCAGGGTACCTCAAGTGATATCCAGATAAAGGAATAAAAGATCAAATGATACACCTTTAAACTTTGCCTACTAGATTTCCTTTACATATGCCTTAATTTTCAAGTCATAAAGTGCTACCTTACAAATTGATGTATACCGCTTCACATTTAATCAGCTACACAAACATGCAATTTTATATGTGTGCTCTCTATTTATATGTTTAAAATTGTATGTGCACTACCTATGCATGTTTAGCAGAGGGTTGGCATGCTACTAAGAGTGTGGATGTCAGCGTCCAGATGCCACTTAGTGTCAAATAGGAATGTAGAGCCTTTATTTGTTTGAGGCTTTATTTCCTGTTTGCCTTACCCCTTTCCCAGGTGGAGCGCCTGAAGAAACAATGCTACATTGTTTTCTCACCAGCATGCCTGCTTTTCCTTCAGACTAATAGTCAACCTACTTTCGGCTCATTTTTAAATTAAAACTTTTCTCTTTTTAGAGTCATCATTCCCTTCTCTAACATGCGAATAGAGAGTCATCTCCTCCTGACATTACAGTGTCTTACCACCCTGCTTCGGCCTTAATATATGCAAAGATCCTGTCACACAGACCATTTTGCCTTCCACTACTTCAGACCATTGAAGAAGACCACTCCAGTGATGCCTTTTTTCACACATGATTTTGTTTTAATGTAATTCGGATTCTTTTGTTTGTGTTTTAAAACTGTTGCCAAAAATTCTGTCTTCTCCGACTCAAATCCAATCAAAGAAGCAAGTGGAAGGAACAGGTTGATCTTAGGACCTGCGTGGGTTGACTTTTTAATTCCAGACGCATAACATCTGATCTTGTCTTATGAAAATGTCTTTTCTTCTTTCATTTTCTTGGATTCGCAACCATTTTTACGTGGAAAATGACTAAGAGATGTTTAATGCCTTATAAGACTTTGAATAATAGTTGTTATTCTAAGCGGGGAAAAAAAAATCTTTAAATTCAAGCCTTCCCCTTCTCCCAAAACCCAGTTCTCTGAACACTGTGAAAAGCTGAGCTATGCCTTTGGTTCCTCAGGTTTAGGCATTTTTCTGACTATTTCACAAGCGTATGCAGCTAAGCATGATTGGGTCAGTTTGTACTCTCTAGGAAAGCCTTCTGTGAGATTCCAACAGTTTCTGCCTTTTGAAATCCAAATGGTCAGTGCAAAGAAGCAAAACCCACAGGACAATGACAAAGGAAATGAGAATTTCTGTCTTGTTTAAACCCAGATGAAAATTTTAAATGACTTCACTATATGATTTGACTCATTTTTTGGAAAGATAATTAAATCAAAATTTCACCGTGTCCACTCCAGAATAAACATTCCAAGTCCTTTGAGTGTCACTATGCTTTAACACTTTAATCATTTATAATTTTCTTTAAAATTGTACATTTCAACATGTCTTCTGAATTCTGGTATGAAGGAAAGAGAGTAATATAAACCACCGTTGATTACTGAAAGACATATGCATCTCAAAGTATATTGTTTGTAATTGTGAACGCTCTCTTAAATAAATACACTGCAAACAGTATTAATGGCTACTGTCCATATGTTTGAATTCATATTAGATGATAGGCAAGAATAAACAGCTTTTTAAAAATAAAGTATGATGTGAAAAAGTATAGTAACGATTAAAATGACATAAGTAAACTAGTAAGTTTATAAATCAGTTATATGTACGAAATAAGGAGCAGAGAAACTGCAGAGGAAATCTTGTTCTAAACAGTACAACCAGCCTGGAGAAAGACACGTGAAAAGAAAGGAAATTACTAAAGCCATTATGCTCACAGCACACCCAGCTGGGAGTCCAGCTGCTCAAGGAAGCTGGTGGCTCTTGATCTTTGGGAGTTCCTAATTAGAATACAAGTAGAACTATAACAGAAAACATAAAAGAAAGATAAATTTAGTATTAAGTTTAGCTCATGCCCTTCCTCTTTAAATGACAGCAAAGACCGATTTAAAGAAACTTGGCTAGGTAAGCAATAAATAATCTTAAAACACGTGACTCCAGATACCAAGTATAATTCATCAAGAGTTCCAATATTCTGGCAGACGGTTGCCCCGGCTTTCGGGTAAGGGTGCCTACGAACAGCTGGTGAACTGTACTCTGTGTGTTACAGCCACTGTATATGAAGAAAATGTCATGCATTTAGGAAGCACTTAGAGATTCTGTGAAAAAGCAGAGTTTTCTTCCACTCACCTCCTATTACATACTTCTTCAAAGGTTTCTGCAATGGATGGGTCTTCCAAGGGTTATAAATCAAGGTATGCTGAAATAAATGCACTTGAAATTGAATATGTGGTACAATATTTCGTACAATGATAATCACCAGAGCCAGAGAGCAGACAAATATGTGACTAATTTATGTTTTTATTTTAAGGAACTCCTGCAAATATGTGCACATATATTTTGTTATTTATAGTACTTCAAATTATTTCTTTACAGGTTTATAGGGTCAGTGTGACCTTCCCAAGGTCTGTGCTAACACACACACAAAAGGAAGTCCAAAGCAACGGCCCAGAAAATTAAAACAAAACCAAAACCAAAAATATAACAACTCATACTTGTTTGTAGTTTTCTGAATATTTCAGGTAGAACATAGACAGGTCTAAATTTAAGTGGATTATTACTGTCATTCTGCATCCCATGGCTGGGGAACCTTATTGTTTAAGGTTGATCAGTATGCAAGACAATGTGTTATCTGATTGATCAGTATGCAGGGTTGGATTACTCCAGAGAACGTTTGGGCATTTCCACTATGTCCTGTGGATTAAACTGCAGAGTGCGCATTTTTGAGGCCAGGTACTAGGGGAGACAACAAAAGTGACTTAATGGTCTGGCTCTGTGGAAGTTTTATCAACTCCCGGAGTGGAGGTCAAACCATCATACAAAATCATTTGCAATATGACAATGACCCTGAAGCTCTTTGGAAATAAATGTTCCTAATTGTCACTGTACAGCAACAAAAACTCATTAAACAAAGATAACTGATTTAGTTTTGTCATCATTTAATAATATTGGAATTTATTCTGATCTGTATTTTTCTTATGGTCATGCCTATTCAATGTTTATGCATCATCTTTAACTTTTAGAACTGAAAGAATCTAAACATTTATGCTGCATTTTATGAAATAATTTGACAATGAATAGTGGGACTCTTAGCATGTTGCCCTTTTTTCTGTCTTTCCTTATCTGTTTGTCTATCTGTGTGATAGGGTGTTTGTAGGAAGAGGAATATAGGGCCTTACCATACAAAACAGGATTGTAAAGCTAACTTTAATCTGCCTGATGTGATTGTTATCTTGGAGGCTTACTGTTGAATAAGCTCACCCTTTCTAGTTCTTCCTGAACTCTGTTAGGCTGGTTCAACTCAACTGTTCTTATCCAAACTCCTCTCCAGGCTGACTGATTCAATCTGACTTCTCTCAGCTTCTGATTGAATGGCTCTGCTTGGCCTCAAGCTAACTCTGGCAATTTGTTCTAAACTTATGGCTCCTTCTGATTCTCTGGCTTGTTCGGTCTTCACCTATGTCTAGCTTGTTCTCTTTGCAACCTATCTGTAAACTGTCCCAGTTTTAAAAAGAAGAAAACAACAACAACAACAACAAAAAAAAAACCTGCCTCTGAACTCCATGAACTAATCTGTCACCAACCAAACTGCCATATTCAACTTCATTGCATTGTGTCTTAACTAACTCCAGAGTGCTGGGATTATAGGCTTATACCAACATGCCTGCACACCTAAGTTTTTCTGTACCTGGTACTTGCTCTGTACTAGGCTGGCTTTGAACTCAGAGATCTGCTTTCCCCTGTCTCCTGGGATTAGAGGCTTGCCTGTTTTCCAGACAGGGTAACCATGTTGCTGGATTAAAATTTCTCCACACAAGAGAGCTTGGAACTTGCATTTCTCCAGCCTCTGCTATCCAAGTGCTGGTACAATGGGTATGTACTGCCACATGCAGCATGTGCTACTCTTTCCATAAAGGTCTCCATTGCACTATTGCCTTGGCTTTCCTGATTATACAAGAAGGCAGGTGAGAATTCCAGCAGAAATGTAGAGCTTTTCCAAGAGCCCTTTAAGAAATCATCTGTTATGAAAAGGAAAGAGAATGAAGGGATGAATGTAGTGACTCTTTTATCAGTAATTTTATTTACCATCTTAAAAAAAAATGACATGTGATTTAAACATTGTAAATTCTTGATTGGTTTACAGAAATCTTTGAAAAGTCTTGAATTTTTTTTATATTTTTATATTAGTTTAAATATTTGAGATCAGATATGCTTGATGAAGCTGAAGGAAGGAAGGGCGCTCAGGAGTAGAGAATCTTCTTAAATGATGTGCTATATTATGCCATCAAAATAAATTATACTGTGCTAGTAAAGAAAAGTCACAATGGAAATTTACAAGAATATGTGGATTTAAGAGTGTGTGTCTAAATAATCTAGAGGGACTTAGAACTAAATAATAAAGACCTTGAAATTTGCTTTATGGAATAAGTGTAAGGAATAGGGTCTTTTTTTATAAAAATGACACTAATGATTTGAATTGATACTCAGTTAACAATTTTTAACTCCTAGCATCCAGTTGTGGTAAGGTAAAGCATTATCAGTTCTGGAAGGGTGTAGCCTCTGTGGCTTCTTTTCTTAGGCTACCCAATACTACTTAGTTAAAACCAGAGATCCAAGGTAGTACCTATGTTAAAACAGGAGAAGATTAATTTTTTTTAATTTTGTAATTATATTTATGTACAGAAAACTTAGTGCACATTTAACCCAGTTTAGTTTTTTAGCCTTTGCTTTTTCCAGCTTGGCAGTGTGAGCCACAGACTTAGGACCCAGGACATTGCCTCCCCAGTGGCGGCGGATCTCTTCCTATCTTTAATTATAATTGGTCCTAATAGCTTCCACCCGCTTAGCCAGAGCACCCTTGTCTTCCAAGTTAACCTGTGTGAAGGCAACAGTGGTGCATGTCTTCCTGTGGACCAGGCGCCCTAGACTGGCCTTTCCCTTGATGATGCAGCAGGGCACCCCCATCTTTTGACACAGGGAAGGCAGGAAAACCACCAGCTCAATGAGGTCTACATCATGGGCAATCACCATCAGCTAAGCCTTCTTGTTCTCCACCAAGGTGGTGATGGTATTGACTCCGGCTTGGAGGACAGGCGGTCTCTGAGTTGGGACATCCCCTTTGTCAGCAGCTTTCTTCTCAGCGTGGGCCAGTAGATTTTGCTTCTCTTGCTTGTCTCTGGCCTGTACTTGTGGGCAAGCTTAAGCAGCTGAGTAATGTTTGCCTGTCCAGGGCCTGGGTGAACTGGTTAATGGCAGGAAGTACTTTGAGCCACTTATAGAGGATGGCTCTGCCGCTGCAGCCTGATGTAGCAGGGCCCTTTGACGAAGTGTGTGAGATCACTCTTGGGCTGGATGTCCTGCCCAGTGCTGAAGTTCTTGGGCCTCTTCTCAAACAAAGGATTGACCACCTTTTTGGCCTCCTGTTTCTTGACTACGATGGGGTCTGGGACCACCTTCTTCCCCTTGGCCTTCTTTCCTTTGGGCATCTTGCTCGGCTGGTGGAGAGAGAGCGAGAAGATTAATTTTAACCACAAAAGAAAAAAAAAACCTTAGTTGTCTCCATTTTCCATTTCTACTGTGAAACATTCCTTCCATAAATCCAAATAAGTGTGTCAAAAAACGGTTGACACATTGATCATCTATCCTTAAAATGTATTAACAAATTAACACTTATTTTATTATTAGTCACCATTGTAGATGGTAGGAAATATAAGAGTACAAAAAGAAATATTTGTGGATAACAAGAAATGTTGACATGTACAGGAAATTTTCTAACATTGAAATTTTGTTAATTTTGTTGTCTTTATGTTATCTTTATGGAAAAATTCTAAGATTAAAATCACAATAAGTTCATTAGACTGTTTAAATTTAATGCAACAGAGATTAAATCCAGTTATTCTGAATGATAGAGATGTGTATCGCCCCGATATATTTTGGAAGACAGAATAAAAGGCAATAGTTAATGAGTAAATTATTATATATGAAAAAAAGAAATAAACAAATCATAATAAATGGAACAAGGTCTGTAGGGGCCAGAGCCGTAATAGAGTTGGGCATCGTCAACATGAGCATCAATGGTGGAGCTAGTTGGGGGCATCACCCAACCCTCACGGTTCTCTCTCGTGTTTCAGGAACAGAAGCTGAGTTTCTTACAGCTAGCTGCTGGTGGGTCCAGTGCTTCCTTCTGGTGCTTTTCCCAGGAACTCTCTTGCCTTTTCTCACTCTGTGCAGTCTGCTTTTGTCTTCCTGCTTCTACCCATTCATGTATTCTGGTTGCTCATTTTGGCTGAATTGTGAGCCTGGTCTATCATCCCAGCTCCTCTACAGCTGTCATGCGTTTCCATCACCTCTCCACTATTATTGTCTTGCTTCATTCAGAATCTCCACTTCTTTCTCAGTAGAATCCATCCTAGGGAGTCAAAGTGTCAGTCACCTTCTTCAGTTAAGTGTTGGCCATGCTCTCTTGCATAAGAGATCTAACTAGCATGTGAGCAGGGAAAGAACTGTTTGTATTCAAGTATGATTGAGAGTTAGATGATATAATGCTTACGGTTTGGATGCCAATTTGACCCAAAGTAGACTTACCGAGGAAGGGAGTTTCTATGCTTAAATGTCTGTGGCCATATCTTTGAGAGATTTTTTAGTCATCTTAATTGAGGTAAGAAGATTCTCCTTGAACATGTACAGATCATTATGTTAGCTGTGCCCAGGAACTGGATGAAAATGACAGAGTGGTCTGAACAGGAGCATGGAAGCATTAAGTCAATGTTCTCTGCTGTTGATTATGGCACATGATAGATTTAGTATGACTAACTGCTCCAATATCCTGGTGCCTTGACTTTCTAGCAATAAAGGGTTGTAACCTGAAATTGTGAGCCAAATAAACTCTTTTTCCATTGTACTGTTTTTAAAGGTATTTTTATCCCAGTAGCAGAAAATGAAATGAAAACAGAAGCTTTGAAGGAGGCCTGACCATCTTTTAAATTTTTTTTATCTATTGTTTTTGGGTGTGTATGTGATGTGTTGGGGGGTGGAGCATGAACACTGTGGCACACACATGGAGGTCAGAGGGTAGTTCTGTGGAACTGGTTCTCTCCTTCCACCTTTAAGTAAATTCTAAGGATTAAATTCAGGTTGTTCTGCATGTGTAGACAGTGACCTACCAACTGAGTCATCACGCAGGAGGACCCAGACATAGGAAAGTCTTATGTTAAAGTCAATGCCCTCGAAAACTAACATGCCAGTTTAGAAAATATAAGAAAGTAACCACTTATATTACATCAGAAAGTTTATCTTTAATTCTACACATATTTTTTTCCTTCTTCAAAGAGCTTAAATTGACTTATAATTTCTGACATGTTAAGAGGATGGCAGGCATCACTGTCATCCCTATAAGAAAAATCTGGACAAAAGTGGCATTAACGGCCATTCTCTGATTCTTGAGAGATAAAGTAAAAGAATGACTGACACTTTGGAGTCTTGGAAGACAGGTGCATGTAGAGCTTCACCCGAGGTAGAGTGACCTAGACTGTAAACTAGAGGAGACATGTAGAAACAAGTTTGTTAAATTTTGACCTCACTAAAACTTTGGGATGACTGTCCTTTTTATTTTCAGGGATGATAAAAGATTAGTAATACATGAAAAAGCAACGATTCTGTATAAGCTTAAACAGACAGAATTTCTTAGGAGCAGTCAACACTGTTCAAAGAGAATGTTGGAATTTTGACAAAAGTGCTCACACCTTTGAAGGGCTCCATTAGAGCTACAGTAGCTGAAGTTACAGAGATGCCATGAATGAATACTCCGAACTTAAAATGGAAACATCGACAAAGTGCAGTCAGAGAGAATAAAAATATTACATAATTGGCATAATAGCTATTGTCTAGAATTCTAAATGGAACCTAGAATGATGTTACATGTGAAACTTGAAACGACAGCACGCTTTCAGGAAATGAAATTAAACAGCTGGATTAAAAGAGAGATATCTTTTTTTCTAAGGGCTGACATTATGCTAATGTTAGTAAAAATGAAGTTAGAAGCAACTAGAAAAATTCCATTATATATTATTTATTGGTTACATGAATTAGTTATCGGTACATTTACATGGGTTTCAATACACAGTAAAATTTCAATCATTTTTAATTTGAGGAATAATATTGATTTACATGAGCCTTGTGTTGTAGAATAATTTCGGAGTTTGCCATAAATGTGTTGATTACTTAAGAAACTATCTTCTCATATCCTTTTATGACTTTGGGACTCCATGAAACATTGAAGCAGCAAAATGGTTCACATGTTTGAGGATATTTAATATTACATTTCCTAAGTCTGTCTCCTTTTTTTAATCGAGGCGTTTAATTTTATTTTCTGAAACTACATTATCAGTTCAACTTTCACAGCTAACTTCATTCCAGGTGACTTTTGTTTTAAATGACAAAGAACAAGGAGCCTGAGTACTATGCTGGCTGAAACAAAAGGGAATTGTTTTGAGTGTGAATACATTTTAGAGGATATTATACATTTATTCAAAAGTAAAATAGGTCACCAACAATAAAGAACTGATGGCTTTTTCCTGAAGAGGCATCTGTCCCCAGGATCCTCAGACACCTCACAACAGTCTCAGTTGAACACACTGATGAACACCATACCTGGACACAATACCTCTTCCCGACACCACATGCTTTCACTACCAAGCCCAGAAGAAGGAGTGGTGATGTTGTATAACTCATAACCAAAGCTCTGAGATTCTCTCCAGCTGGCCTAGAAAGAAATCTTAATTGTTTTCAGGAAGACGCTGAGAACAGATGTCTTAGACTGGTCCTCTGGTCAATAAGGCTATCATAGAATGAGGAAGTTGGATTAAAACCAATCAAAAGCCTCAATTTAGAGTGGAGGGTGAAGTATATCTTCTGACGAATAACTCCGGACAGGTAAATTGGAGTTATGTTTAGAATTCGAGAGGCTAAATGAAAAAAAACAAAAAACAAAAAAACAAAAAAAACCTCACTTGTTGATTACAAATAGAAGATTGAAAATGAATTTTATTCACTAATATTGTAAAGATAAACACAGGCATTATGGGAGGGCATTAATTGAAATGACCCACTTACTACATCAGTGAAGTCCTATTAAGTTAAAAATTAAAAGTTAAAAATAAAGGTATATATTCGATGAATCACGGTTGTTGATAAGAGACCTTTCCAGAAAAGGACAGCATTAACCATCTTATAAACACCAGAGAGGAGCAGTAAATGGCATGAAAGAGAGCACACAATCTCCTGATGCTCAATAATTAAATCAGAGCATATAGTCAAGGCGATGAAGGTGGAGATGTTTAAGAGTTTCTATACATGGTAGACAACGCCACAGTGATAACACCGCCACAGCAATGACACATCATCTTTAGGAAGTCAAGAAATTTCTGAAATGGAGATAGAATCTAGTTTTCCTTTTGATTAGATTATTAGAACTATATGTGGGAAATGTTAAGAAATTCACAGGCAGTGAAAAGACTGTGCACATTATTTTATTAATATAGTGTAGACAGGTTTAAACTGGGTGAGTTGGCATCCAAAACAGAGGGAGGGACAAACTGGAGAAGTATTCCAGGGGGAAATTTTACTGGCTATGAGAATTATTTGGACAAGGTAATGAGGAAGAAGAATTGGCATAATATTAATGACATCTTAGTTCTATAATTTCATTGTCTTAGATCAGAAATGGTCACTTTATTGCCACAGAAAAATATATGTTAGTCTTTGTTGGTCATAAAATTTTCTTTGCACTCAACACTTGTAAGACAGTCCCCAGGGAATTCAAAGACATATAAATACCTAGGTTCTGATACAACTCTATATTGAGGGAACACAAATACAGTTTATCAGATTTAGCACAGAGGCTGTATCTTGTTAACTCCTTCCATCAATGAAAAAATGTATCATAACATGCTAAAAATAAAATAATGATATACAAAGCTAATCACCACAAATTTGAGGGAGACACTCTTGTTTGACTACATCATTCTCAAAGTATGTGCTAGAAACTCAACAGTTGTGTGTAATAACGAGAGGTGTTTAAGTCATGAAAGAACCATCTTCATGGATGGATTTGTGTTGGCTTTTAAAAGCCTCAGGTCTGGAGTTCAATCATTTTCCTCTTTTCTCTCCTAATGCCTCTCCACTCTGTCCACTCAGTCCTCTCAGTCCACCTCTCCCCTTCCTTCTCCCCTCCTCCCCTCCCCTCCCCTCCTTCCTTCCTTCCCCTCCCTCCTCTTCTCTCCTTTTCTGTTGTCCTCTCTTGTCTTGTCTTGTCTACTCTTCTCTCTCTCTTTCTTCTCTTCTTTTTTATGTCCCTTTCTTGCCTAAGACAGGTAGCAAGAAAATACATGCTGACTGAAGACTTTGAGAAATTCTGTAGTAAATTTAAAAACCTGTCCATGTGGACTGAGTTAGATAGGGAGCCCCTGTATCAGATGAACTTTCCTTTAATTCATTCCTTTTGTATAAAAAATGGCTTGAAATTTTTGGAATGGTTAAATTTTCCACTATGATGATGAATGAATCCAAAACAGAACCTTAGGAAAATGAATTCATTCACAGGGCTCTATTCAAGCAACTGCAGCTACAGATGCGCATGATAGAGGCCTGGTTTTGTTTCCTGAGCTTCACAGGGTAGGGGAAAAGAAGGGTTTGAGGAGATGTTCAGATGATCACTTGACCTAAAAACTGCAACTGACATTGCAGCACCTTTGCTTGTCAACTTAGCAAGCAGAAATCTCTTTTTCCAAAAAATGTTGCTGCCAGAGGTGGGGGTGGGGCAACCTCTAGAAAGTCCCAGAGACATGAGATGAGAGAACCTCTCATGCCTCAATGAAGGTGACCTTAGCCGAAATGCCCAACAGTGGGGATTTGAAACATGAACAGTCTACCTCCAGTATATAGACAGGGCCCCCAGTGGAGGAATGGAGACACCAATCTACCTTCAAAATTTGTGACCCACAATTGTTCCTGTCTAAAAGAAATACAGGGACAAAGATGGCACAGAGAGTGGAGGAATGTCTGATCAGTGACTGGCCCAACTTGGGATCCATCCCATGGGCGGGCACCAAACCCTGACACTGTTACTCATGCCATGTTACACTTACAGACAGGAACCTAGCATGGCTGTCCTCTGAGAGACTCTACAGCAGCTGTGACTGTGACAGACGCACATACTTACAGCCAACCACTGGACTGAGATCAGGGACACCTATGAAAAAGTTAGGGGAAGGATTGAAGGAGCTGACGGGGATGGCAACCTCGTAGGAAGACTAACAGTGTCAACTAACTTGGATCCTGGGAGCTCTCAGAGACTAAGCCACCAACCAAAGAGCATACACAGGCTGCTCTGAGGCCCCTGGCACATGTGTGTGCATATATATACATATCAGAGGACTTCCTTGTCTGGTCTCGGTGGAATAGGATGTACCTAATCCTTTAGTGACTTGGTGGGGAAACCCTCTCAGAGGCAAAAAGGAGGGGGGATACGGTGAAGAACCTGGAGATGGGACATTTGGGATGTAAATAAAATAACTAATTATATAAAAAGAGTACTTCTAACATTTAAAAAGAAGAAATATTCTGACATTGCTCATGACTAGCCATTAATTTTTTAAAAACTATGTGATAATCGTAAGAGTGGATTCATATATTATCTTCATAAATAAGAAGTAATCTGAGAAAGTGCTCTTAAGTTTCAGGGATGATTTTTTAAAAAGTAGTTTGTGATACATAAAAATAAAGATGGTGCTTTAAATATAAGAAAAAATGTTTTCCTTTGGGGTCAGCAAGATGTCTCAGGTAAAGGCTTCTACTACTAAGTCTGAGCACTTTATTTGATTCCCAGAACCCATATGATATAAACATAGAACTGACTCCTACCTTCACACACACACACACACACACACACACACACACACACACACACACACACATGCACACGTACAGAGAGAGAGAGAGAGAGAGAGAGAGAGAGAGAGAGAGAGAGAGGTAATAAAACACACTGCTTTATTTACCTGTAATTCTACATGAGTATATATTTCAGTTTGCTACAGTATCATCACAAATCTTGGAAATAAATGGGGAAAATGAAGATGCAAGAGTAGTTCTACTAAACACTGACATAGACTCATTCCATTTTATCTTCTCTGACCAATTTTATAGCAGAGATGTCCATGCTTGTGATTAAAATATTACTGATGTATGCCATTTATAAATAGGACATTGAATCTTAAAGAAACTCATTCCATTTACCATTGTTTAGCATTTGAAAGAGTCCAAAATGGAAGCACATTTTTCCAATGTCCACTCTGATGTTTTCTTTAGGCTGAATCAGTTCTCTGTTTCAAGAAGAATGCCAACAAGTAAGATATTTCTTATTACAGAACTTTACTCAGAAATTATGTCAATTGAAATTTTTAAAAAAATGTTTCCATATCTCAGATGGGAAGCATAATGAAAGCTGCCACATTTATTAAGGTATTTATTAAAACTGTGGAAAATTAAAGCATATCTCTATTTTATATTTTCAGGCTGCCTTACTCCAGGATGGTTTGCTCTGAAGAGAGAAACTCTGCATGTGTTTATAGAGTATGACTGTTCTGCAGGTTGACTGGAGAATGGACTTTTCATGCTGCAGTTTACTGGTTTCGATTGCTTGTTCCTTGTAAATGTTTGCCTCTCTACACAGAAAACAAACCCATGACAAATAAATACCGTGTACTTCTGTGTACTCCAGTGCAGAGATCTCTAAATGAGCTCTGTTTTTCAAAAATAGCAAATATACTGTTTAAATGAGTTTCTTTCAATAAAATTTGAAGATCAATATAGTAAAAACAAGAGCATCTTTTCCCCCAGTGACACCTGTCTTAGTTAGGGTTTCCATTGCTGTGAAAAGACACCATGACCAGGGCAACTCTTATAAAGGATAATATTTAATTGGGGCTGGCTTATAGGTTCTGAAGTCCAGTCTGTTATCATCATGTGGGAAGCATGGCAGTGTCCAGGCAGGCATGGCACTGGAGGAGCTGAGAGTTCTACATCTTCATCCAGAGGAAGGCAGGAGCAGACTGTGTCCAGACAGCTAGGAGGAGGGTCTGAAAGCCCATCCCCACAGTGACACACTTCCTCCAACAAGGCCACACCTACTCCAACAAGGCCCCACCTACTCCAACAAGGCCACACCTACTCCAACAAGGCCACACCTCCTAATAGTGTCACTGCAAACATATAGGCCAAGCATATTCAAATCACTTTAACACCTTAATATTACACCAGCTTTTATTCACTTCAAGACCCAAGGATCTTCTGGGAGTTTGTAGATCTGGTTTGGCTAAGCTAAAAATAAAGCCTACAGTGTGTGTAGGTTTAGGAGAGATAAGTGGGCACAGCTCAAACCTAATCATGTTTATTTACTTAATGTGGCTTACCTTAGAAAATAAAAAAATTCCACTTTAATGCCTAGCTTGAAACTTCTACGTTTTAGGCAGCCATGCTGCTGAGATTCCATGGCTGCAGCTTCTGACATTTCAGAAACTACCGTGCAACACTGAATAAATATTTGTAAAGAATTACTACCTTTATGAAGAATATTCTCAGTAGTCATTTACAATGCTTTCTAGGACACAGCAAAGCAGCTTGGAGAGCTTAACCTGAAAGTGAGAGACCCTAAAGTATTAGTTCTATCACCTCCCTGACAAAATCCTTAACAGAAAGAACTTAGGAGAGAAAGGGTTTATTTGGGCTCATGGTTAGAGAAGTCACAGCTGGCTTCCTTTACTTTGACTGGCAGTGTCCTTTGCTTTGGGTCTGAAGTGAGGCAGATTATCATGGTAGAAACAAGAAGCAAAACTGACTGCTTATATCATGCTAGCAAGAAGTAGAAATACCAGAAGGGATGACCAGCAAGATAACCTGCAAAGGCTTTCCTCCAGGGACCTCTTTCCTCTTCCTACCTCCTAAAGTTCCCGTCATCCTCCCAAATCAAGCCACCACCGTCTCAAGACGCAATTCCGATATACGAGCATCTAGGGCTGGCTCGTGTTCAGATTATTGCCACTAGAATTCAAATTCTAGCTCTGTCGTCAGGACACCATGGGCTAGATGATCATGGACAGGTATCAGATTCCCCAAAATGAATGGGGAAAAATTCCTATATGTTAGCATTCCTCCTAGGCTCTGCCCAACAGTTACCTGGCAGTAGCCAGGTAGGCCTGGCTTGCGATAAAAGGGACTGTTTGACCTTCCTTACTCTCTGCCCCTCCTCTCTCTCTCTGATCTTCTGATTCTCTCTCTCTCTCTCTCTCTCTCTCTCTCTCTCTCTCTCTCTCTCTCTCTCTCTCTCTCTGCTTTCCCCACCCTCCAACTGCCCTTCCCATACCACCAAATAAACTTTATTCTATACTAGACCCATCATATGGCTAGTACCTCGTGGGATGGGCAGGCTGAGGCACCCCCTCCCACCACACCATACCACGCTCTACAAAACATATTCTTGGCCTTTTCATAAAACACAACACTATATATTCTGAAAACTTGAGTACACTAATTGTTACACACAGAAAAAAGAAAGAAAGAAAGAAAGAAAGAAAGAAAGAAAGAAAGAAAGAAAGAAAGAAAGAAGGAAGGAAGGAAGGAAGGAAGGAAGGAAGGAAGGAAGGAAGGAAGGAAGAAAGGAAGGAAAAGAAAGAAAATCCCTCAGGATTTTTAACCTTAATGATGGAATTCTTTCAAATTATAGATAAATAATTTGAAATATTAATACTTCCAATGGGTGAGAAAACATTAGAAATGATTCCTGTGTTAGTAAAGGTTCTACAGATAATCAGAATCAATAGGATATAAATGTGTGTGTGTGTGTGTGTGTGTGTGTGTGTGTGTGTGTGTATGTGTGTTTGTACTAAATATATACTTATGGTTTTTGTATACATACACACAAATACGTGTGTATATGTATATAGTTATTTTGAAATAGGAGTCCTGGGACTACATCGTTCAGAAGGACCATAGTATGCTTTCAGCAAACAAGACAATCCAGAAATCCAATGCTGCAGTTGTGTCTAGGTTTCAGGGCCTGAAAATGCAAAGGAGCGCTCAGGCCCCAGGCCAAGTCTAGGGGACTTAGAGTTCCAGGTGTGAGTCCTGGAGAACAGAGGCCTGAGTAGTATGAGCTCTGGTGTGTCGAGACAAAGTATCAGTGTTTCCTGCACCTTCTGTTTCTCTTCTGGCTCTCAAGTCATTGGACAAAGTCTGCTCGTGTTGAGAAACCCAGATTTCTACTTTATCTACTGATCATGTGGTAGTCTCATTCAGAAATAACCTCATATACACACTGCAAACCAACCAGCTGTGTGACCTCCCTTAGCCCAGTCAACTGGATGGAGACGTTAACAAGACAGTATGTCAGTAGATTGTGTCAATCACAGCCAGAAAGGAAACTATTACCACTGAATTTCACTGGATAAAACTCAGTCACAAGACAGCTTCTAATGGGAAGGCTAGTAAATGTTGACTAAGTGCCCTGTGGGACAGTTTCTGGAAGTAGGGTGAGAAAAACCAGATATTTAGTATACAAAATACAAGAAGCTATCTTCTCCCATGATCATGGGTACAGGATGGTACACAAGATATGGTTCCTACAGAAACCTGAGAGCATCTCTTTACCTTGGCAGCCCTAGAAATCTTGGTTACCTTGTCTTAGTCCTGGATCAATGAGGTAAGAGAAGAAAATAGCCCATTTTGTCACATTCGCTTACCTACTTACCCCAATTACTATGAAAATACGTAGAATGTTCAGTGTCTGATGCTTACCCATCTCATGCAGGAGTAAAATGCTTTCCTTTTACTGGCTCTGAGAAAGTTGGAAAAAATTTTATCTATATGCTGTAATGATTTTATAAATTCAAGTATGACATTTTTATTATTGTAGATTGTTTAAATAAGTATGTTGAGAATTAACTTCAATAGTCTGGGAAGCTATCATTCCATCCGGATAGTATCAAGTAGTCTCTGCAACTTGATGTCATTGAGAATAAGTTGGGGATTGCACATCTTCATCTCCTAATGATTGTTTTTCTTTCAATCACAGCTCCCTTAAAAGTCAGTGAGGCTTTCTTAGGCTATGCTTTCCCATAAACACATTGTGACGATCATAGCAGAAGAGAAAACACGGGAATGTCTGTGGCATAATCTTCAAAGTGTTTACATGGCCGTGATGGTGGTCATTTTAGGGAAACTGCCACTGAGCTCATGAAGCTGTAAATGTGCTTTCTGGGTTTTGAGACGCAGTTTAACTTTCAGGATGGCCAATTCTAACTTCAGTTTATCTTGCTTTATATACAAAAGAGCTGTTTAGATTTGACAACGTGTGTGCAAACAATTCTACAAAATGTGGCTGCTGCTCTGTTATGGAAAGATGAGAGGATGTTACGGAAAGGCTACAAGGAAAGCTAATGGCTGTTGGGAGCTGATGAAGTTTTTATAGTTAAATAAGTCTAGAGGGATCTTTTCTTCAATGAAGACTGCTTTATAGAGATTCAAAATGATCATTGTTGACTAGTTTTTACCTTCTTGGTCTGAAAACTTTTTAGTCAAAACTTAATGCATCTCTTTGTTGTTGTTATTGTCATTTGATATTTATGTATTATGGTCTTACAGGGGTGGGGCTATTACTGGATGCAGGCCTAGAAACAGACATGTGGCTATGATGCTGCCAGCTCTCAGGAAGCTCTTGCTGGGCTAGTAGATGTGGCTATGGGCCAGCAGAGAATCAAAAATACAATGTATTTCGGGCAGGGAAGGGCCAAAATAGAGGTTTAAATAAAGACACTTCCAGATTAAAGAACTTGCTAGCCTTCTGAAAGATGCCATTTGAGTTGGAGGAGAAGCCTCTTGTGAGCATCCAGAGATGAGCATACATAGATGGTGCAGAGAGCAGTGCATGGAGTGAGGAAGATACAGAGAAAGAGTAAGAATGCAAAATGCTAAGCAAGCCTACCCCTGAGCATTATAAATTATACTTCATGCATTTAAAATGGGTGCTAATAAAGACTTCTCAAATATTATTACAGTGCCTTACATGGATGCTTCTCTGTATAACTACAGGTTACAAGACTTTCATAAATCATCTGCTTAAGACAAAGTGCTTAGCAATCGGTTGTGTTTTTCTGGACCCTGGAATATTTACCAAATATTTAAACCCAACTGCAACTCTGGTCTACTTTTTTCCCAGTTTTTCTCTAGTACTGGGGACTAAACCCAGGGCCTTGAGTTTCTCAGGCCATAACTCCACGACTGAAATGAATTCGGACCCTCTGTCTATGCTACATTTAGAATAAAATCTCAAAATCATATAACTTCAACTCTTACCACGTATCACTGAAAGATAAGGATTAATTGTAAATCCATTGCCACACTACTGTCACCTCTCAGATACTAGCAATAATTCCATAGTTTCATCAAATACAAGGGAAATGATTTTCCCAATACCCTCATGCAGTTTTTACCTTAGGGTATAATCAGTATCCCTGCATTGTTTTGGCAGACACATCTCTGTCTCTTCTTTTGTAACTATTCATTTTATAAATATTTGTTGGAAGAAAACAACAAAAGCCTTGGTGTTTCTCTATTTCATATTTTGCTGATTGCAGAGGCTATCTGCTTTGACATAATCTTGAATTGAAAGGAACAAAAAAATTCATTTTTCTATGTATTTTCTCCCTTTCTCTACCAACTGTGACTTTTTCCATTTGGCTCACTTCCTCTCTCATTTTTCTCTGTCTGTCTTTTTTATTTCCTCTCTCATGCATCCATATTCATACATACACATACACATGACTATTACATGTTTGTAAATATATTATAAATATATGTCTTAATTTTTCATGTTTTTGTGTATTGTATATGCATATATATATGATTACTCAAGTCAGGAAAATTAAAGTACTGAGCCATAACTATGGGTTGGCAGGAAAGAGTACTTGCTGCAAAGCCTGAGGACCCAATGCACATACAACATAGGAAAAGAACAGAAGCTAACAGAAGCTACCCACACCGCTTGCCCTTGGACTTCTATACATATACAGTGCTGTAATTGCTCATCACCCCCAAGGTCAATTTCCAAGGTAATATCTATGTTTTCAGAAACAGGTCTTGGTACCAGCCTAGACTTATTTAACTCTTAGTTCCTAAGGTAAGGTCTATAGTTTTTTCCCCAAATCCTGAAAACTTGTGACTTTCGCTCAATATGAAAATGTTGGTGTATAATCAAAACTTCTTTATTTGATTGAATCTTCAATTCTTCCACATCATTTTACCACCATTCCTCTGTTCTCATTTTAATATAAAATTCACTGAGACTATTGTTCTCATTTCTGATTCTTATGCTAAATCTCAGCATCATTATTCTAAATTCTCCATAATGAGAATAAAACAGAAAAGCACAAAGGAGATTCATAGGCACTTTCACATACCCATGTGCACTGGTATATCATCTATAAGTTATCTAAGTGTAAAACATGGCTAATGTAAGTCACATTCAATTTATTTCTTAAAGAATAGAAAGAACTAACATTAGATATCAAAATAAACATTGTTGAATTAGCTAATTGTTATGAGATTCAAATTCTCAACATTAAAATCAAATTGCAAAAGGAAACATCCATTATTTGCTCACGAGTCTCACAACAATTTTAAATTCTGCCATAAAGATCACTATACAGAGTGAATTTGTTTTAGATAAAATCTTGGTAAATGCCTGTCTTAGTTAGGGTTTTGCTGCTGTGAACAGACACCATGACCAATGCAAGTTTTATAAAGGACAACATTTAACTGGAGCTGGCTTACAAGTTCAGAGTTTCAGTCCATTATCATCAAAGTGGGAGTATGGCAGCATCCAGGCTGGCATAGTTCAGGCAGAACTGAGAGTTCTATATCTTCATCTGAAGGCTGATAGCACAATACTGACTTTCAGGCAGCTATGACAAGGGTTGTTTAGCCCACACCCACAGTGACACACCTACTCCAACAAGGCCACACCTTCTAATCATGTCACTCTCTGAGCGGAATATATACACACCATCACAATACCCTAGGCTAGCCTAAATTCATGATCCTCCTGACTCTGCCTCCTGACAGGAGACCTCTTCTCCTGTTCTCTAAGCTGAAGGATAAAATTAACATTATCTATAGCTACATTCAAAGAGATTTCCTATAGCAATTACATTTATTGGCAAGGTAACATCATGGGAGCACAGGTACACCTTCAAAAATACATCTTAACGTTCAAATTGATGTAGCCACAACATAACACCGATGAAGCACATATACGGTATTCTACTCAGAGGAATGGAAGAGCACACTCTATTTTCACTGTCTTCTCTAGTTCTTACTTGTTCCCTACGAGCTGTTGTTTCTTGCAGCTTTTGTTGAAACAACTCTTAGTCTTCCAATTGCAAATCACAATTCACTGGTGGGCTGCTAAATGAATTTATTAGACTACAATCAATATTTTTACAGTGAACTTAAATAGAATAGAATTTAAAATACTATAGAATATATGCAGTCAATGTGAAGGATGTTGGTTTCCTTGTACGTGCGGATACCTGGACTTTTAGAGGCACAAATGTTTGTTGTTGAACTTAACAGGGTCACTTCAACTCTGTCTTTTCCTCTTTCGTTTTAAGAGTGTTTTACTTAAAGGAGTAATATCAAATAAGATGGCACTGCTAGGTGATTTTGGAATAGGAGAGCGTTCAATTGTTCATATAATGATAGAAAAATTCAAGGAAAGCCATATTAAATATGTTTGCCTATCCCTTGCTTATACTTCATAAGAAAGGAGTAAGAGAGGGGGAGAAAGAGGCAGAGAGAGAGAGAGAGAGAGAGAGAGAGAGAGAGAGAGAGAGATTGAGAATGAGAGAAACAGACATATTTACAAATAAGAATCTAATCAAATCATGTGTGTACATGTACACACACACACACACACACACACACACACACACACACACACACACACTTTGTTTAAAGCAGCATAGTCTTGGGGCCAAGAGTTAAGTACAAATGGCAGGTTACTTGGCATCAGACTTAGGTTGGCCTTGCAGAATCTCACACAACAATCCATTTCTTTAGCCTTCCTGATTATTCTTTTTAGTCATCTGTATCTTTTCTGCTCAAATTAGTTTGAGAAGATTATGTTTTTACAAATGAGAGTCCTGTCTAATTTCAAGTGACTATTTTTGCATGTTTCAGGGCTACACTAACATCATACACTGGGTAACTTAGAAACAAGAGAAATTGATTTTTTAAAAAGAAAGAAAGGAAGGAAGGAAGGAAGGAAGGAAGGAAGGAAGGAAGGAAGGAAGGAAGGAAGGAAAGAAGGAAGGAAGGAACGAAGAAAGAAAGAAAGAAAGAAAGAAAGAAAGAAAGAAAGAAAGAAAGAAAGAAAGAAAGAAAGAAAGAAAGAAGGAAGGAAAGAAAAAGAAAGGGAGGCAGGCTAAGGATATATAAGCAGTAAAATCCCATTTACTAAAAGTGTATGTGCATGTATGCTTGTATATGTGTGTATGTGTGTGAGTGTGTGAGTGAGTGTGTGTGTGTGTGTGTGTGTGTGTGTGTGTGCACTCATCTTACCAGTGCGGATGTCAACTATCCTGCAGAATATGATGGACTCAGAATTTATATGTGATAAGGGTGATTATACTCAAAATTGTTAGCATGCTTATAGAAAGGTTTCATTTTTAAAAATGAAATGTTAGAAATTGTAACCAGTTCGTGTAAATTTCAGTAGCTCTAAAAATTACTAGGGTACATTGCAAAAATTGTACTGGGGTACAATTCCAAACATTAAGATTACAGAGAAATAACTAACATGAAGTCAGAAGATAAAATTATCAAAGACCAATCTAATTGCCTTTGCTGATAGAGCAGGAGACATTGTAGATATCAACAAAGCAATAAACGCAGTATGTCTCAACCTCAGGATAGCCTCTGATTTTCTCCCATACGACACACTTCATCAACAAGCAGGGAAAATATAGCTTAAACCAATATTTCTCAAATGATGTACAGTGACCCCCAAGGTCATCATGAATAGGTACCACAGAGACCACAGAATTTCTCCTCCACAGTGTGTCTGAGCCAGAGGAAGTCAAATACAGAGGACACACTGACAAGACTGAAGGTAATTAAGGGGTGTGGGGACGGAAAAGAAAGAAGCTGCCTAAAAAGACACTACTCATTCCGAGATTCGCAGATGAACAGTCCTGTCACCTGACCTTGCTCCAGCTCTTACGAAAACCCGGTCCTTGCTATTGGCCAGATAAGGAGGAAGGTTCTGATTAAGCCTGAACTGCAGGCATTGTGTTCCCTTTGTGCTTACTTGGCCAGAGTTGTCTTATATGTGTATCAATAGCACAAAACAATGTATCTAAGCTCAGACTACAAATGCCTGGGGTTTACTGGGATTTTGGAACATTTTGTAAGCATTTAAGGTATGAAGTATTTAATCCAGCAGACAGCAGGCTGTATTATGGTCTCCCTTTTTGATTAAGCTCACTTTATTCACTTAAGGACTAAATCAGGCAGCTTAGAATTATTTACACATAAAGAAACTCAGTAAAGTGAAATAACCTGCTCACAGTCATCTGCTAATAATCAACAGAGAATGGCTGCTGTTTGAATTGAGAGGGGATGGTCTCTTTCCTGCCTGTCCATGCTAATACCTGTATGCAAAAGACAGATTAATATATCAGGCCAGGGAGGTGGTGCCATGGGTAAGAGAACTTACTGCACAATTGTAAAGGCTTAGGTTTTGATCTCCAGGACCCATGTAAAATGCCTTACATATCACATACACCTTTAGTCCCAGTACTGAGAGTCACCCAGGCTTCTTGGCCAGCCAACCTATCAGGAAACAGAATCTCTAGTGAGTGACCAGGTATCAAGAGAATAAGGCACACAGAGAAGAAAATTTGATATTCTCTTTTGGTTTCAGCATATGCAAATATATCACACACACACACACACACACACACACACACACACACACACACACACACAGGATTAGCATTGAACAATGTCATGAAATGAGTCCAGATTTAAACCACAAAGATTTATAATAAACAATTTTTAGTATTAGTTTGGGCACAATATGAGCAACTACATAGATGATACATGATTGAAAAAAAAAAAAGTGTAATCTAATAGCGATGGGCTGAGGAGGAGGAACCCAAGAAGGCTGTCTGCCCAGAACTTTCACGGTGGTTCTGTACAGAGTTCCTTTCTTCTGAGTGTGAGTCAAGATGCTTTCTGGGATGGAAGCCTTAGAACCTGCAAAGAAAAAAAGATAGGTATGTCAGGGACATTCATCACAGTTTATTCAAAAAAGTAGAGGAAATTATGTTAGTTTTCTCAGGGTTTTATTTTTCACACTTGTGTGTGTGTGTGTGTGTGTGTGTGTGTGTGTGTGTGTGTGCAGAAATGACTCAGTGGATTCTTCTTCAACCATGTGGGTTCCAGGGATTGAATACAGGTAGTCAATCCAAGTGTTTAGCATCTTTGAAACTTCTTACTGCACCAGCATGTTTAGCTTTATGGTTGGCTTTGGGATGAAGAAATGCTTACACCCGGATTTGGGGAAGAGAGGTTGATGTTTCTATAACTTATCTCATGGGAGAATTAGGAAGGAGAGATTGAAAAGATGGAGTTGCCCTGAAGAAACTTTGTTTCTGAGATTGTTTCAAAGACCTTCACATCAGGTTTCCTCTTCTTCAATCCAGCCAGATCCTGAGCCCTTGCCCTATTCACACCAGATTGTGGAGCACCCTTCAAAGGTGAAGCAGAAAACCCAGTATGCGCGCAGGTCACACTGAATAAAAGCAAGCCACTGCTATGTATACGGATCCCCGCGCGCTCGACCTTTCATTGCTGTCTGACCAATGAAGAAGCAGATGAATGATGCCGTTGCATCCATGAGTGATGAAAGTAAGGTACTCTTCTTATGGTTTTGATGGGGAAGAGAGATGGGAAGCAGATTTCCTGGTACCCAGTGATCGCAGCCAGATGAGGGGATCTTTATGGCAGAGGGAGTTCCGCATGGTCTTAGGCGGCTCTTGGGCTCCTCGGGAAGGCGATAGTCATAAAAGCTGCCCAGAGACAAGAAAGGCCTACGCAAAGGGCAGGAAGGGATTGTCGAGTAACGATACTGTGAATTGATAACACCAACCAAAGTTTTAGAAGGATTTCGACTTAAAAAATAAAAGATAAATTTGGATATTTCCTTAAAAGGAAAAAAGAAACAATGTATTTCAGTTGAATTTTCAATTTAAAATATTTTAAAAGAGAAGAAAGTATGCTTCCCAACTTATTCTGGCAGAATGCCAAAATGCTTCTTATCATAAAGGGATCAAAAGCACAGTTTAAACACAGCTGTATAAATCATGGTGGTCAATGGAATTTACACATTTGCTCTGGATCTCATCCCTGCTGGCAGCTGCAGATTTACAAAGCATCTAGGAATAAGAGTGGAGGCCGGAGTGTTCAAGGTGACTTGATTGTTTCACCTGTGCAATGGGTTCATCTGCGGCCACAGGATGTTACTAACTGCAACTTTGTGTGAACTATATTAGCTGCCAAAAAATAAAGTGTTCATTTTGTCCTCTATTATTATCTCTGGTCTATTTGTTATTCTAAAATAGAATATTTAGCATTTTTCCATGATAAGAGGCCATTCTTTGCCTTTTACTGTTCCAGTTATTCTTCTGAATAGAAAAAAATAACGTTGGATAGGTAAATGTGAAAAACTCTTCATTAGCCACATGAGTGAGAAAAGGTCAACTCTAACATGAATCCATACTATTTTACTTAATAGTATTCCAGAAAATATGAATAAAGGCTGATTTTTTTCCCTTGAGAAGAGGGACCTCAGTTAAGGGATTGCCTCCATCAGATGGGCTGTTAGTATGTCTCTGAAACATTTTTTTTTTTTATTTTTTTGGTTAATGATTGATGTAGGAGAGCCCAGCTCATCCTGAGCAGTGCCAGCCCCGGCAGGTGGTCCTGAGTTCTATCAGAAAGCAAGTTCAACAGGTTCTGAGGCAGCCAGTAGCCAGTAAGTGGCAGTCATTTGTAGCTATGCTGTTTATTGCAGCAATGGAGAAAGAAATCAAACCAAACCAAGACAAAACAAGAACAGTACAACTCAAATTTAGCAGTTTTATGTGACAAGTGATTCTGCTTCTCAAAAAGAAAATTTTAGTTAACAGAATGTCAACTATGACTACAGCATTATTTTAGGTTCATTATGCTGGCCATATATTTTGTGATGACCAAGTTTCTCCAAAACTTATCTTTGTGTAAATTACTTTGAGAAGTATATAACACTCAGGCCAGTGGTGAACAAGATCTCAAATGACCACAGAAATATCAAGAACTTTTCTTTTTTATATCTTCCTTTTCACTGTAGAGTGATGGGAAATCTATCCACCCATCCACACATGTAAAACCTAGCTGCTTTGTCCATTCTTCTCCTTATTAAATTACCAAGTAGTTTTCATCTTTTCAGGAAACCTGTAGATGGTAGAAATAAAATAGCGAATAATGATAGGAACAGAATTTTGAATCTGACGGTCAAAGCAGGCCAAGTATGGGAAAGCACACAGTTGTCATCCACAGCTGAGTGGAACTCCATGGGTCAAGACTTCTTTACCAGATTTGTCAGGACAGAGAAGTTCTCTGGGGGAAATGATATTTTGAGTTACAGGAACCAGAAAAGTGGACCTTGCATCAAGTAGAGAAAACACCATGAGCATAGACCTAGATGACAGATAGCAGGCAACTGTGCCTTGTGAAACCTAAATATCTACTTTGTGTTCGAGAGCTGAAGAAGGGTGGCGCCTGCTAAAGGCAGCACATTACAGGAGGGAGTTAGAGGGAGTTTTAAAAAGTTATTCTAGTTTCAATATTTTAAACATTGAAATGGTGCGACCATTGGGGAAAATCTCCTAAGTGTGTTATAAATGTGTTCAGATAGGATTTTCTCAGTGGCCACATAGATTTTCTAGTTTATGTTTCTGATGTGGCTAGTGAAATGTTATTTCAAAACTCTTTTTATGTCCCAGAGACTTGAAATGCAAGTCTATTTGGCCAGGCAAATGAGAAAAAAAATTAAAAAAGCATGACATCAACAAACTCAAAATTTTAAGGAGTAGTAGTGATTCTGCCAAAACAAGTCACCTATGCCCATCTCGGAACAATACTAGATCCAATTTTAAAACGCAATATTGAAAAGTAGCAACATTGGGCTGAAAATGTGATATTCTGTTTAAATGCATCTGTAAATCCAACCCTCCCCCCCAAAAAGACAAAACAAAACAAAACAAGCAAACAAACAAATAAAAAAGACGGAAGCTGTATTCTCCAATAGCTCAGTTATGATCTCTGTTACACTCTAGAAAACTCTGTTGGCAAAGAAGACAACACAATAGTTTGGTTTGCCCAGGAAAATAACAACTGGACAGATTTTCAGTTTTCTTCAAAAATCTTCAACTTAATACTAACAGTGGTTTAATCAAGGTCCAGATTTGCAGTGAAATTCATGGTAAAACATAGGAACACTGATATTGATATGTGAATAATCTGTTTATAAGAGAATGAGGAAACTCAGAGAAATATATATATATATTTTATTTCTCTAGACAAACACTTCCTTTTATTTCCCAGAAATGTAATCGTTATTGTATGTTTATACATGTGCCTCTTCCAGAAGAAACTCAAATGATAAGGAAGGATGATAAAGAAAAGATCAGAGGAGGCTGATAGTAAAATGAGGACATAATTACCCTTTCTGATCATCTAATATATGTAATGCTGCACTTAGGATGATTTATTGGTTGCTTGAAATCCAAATGCTCTTTATAATGCTTTCATAAAAACCTACATTAAAATTTCATTTTTGTTGTAATTTTGAGTGTTAACATGGTATTTCTCTAGTACTTTATGACATATAAAAACTTTGTTGATAGGCAGGATGTGGTCAACGTGAACTGGAAGAGAGGGCAGATGTTCCGAGGTGCACTAGGGCCCCGTAATGAAAACTCACATATGTAGCCTAAATTCCATCCTGAAACTTATGGAACCCGGGAGCCTCCTCGGCTGCTCAGTGTGTCCCCTTGGCCAAACCCTTAAAGGGTCTGCTTGAGCTTCCAGTTTTTATCTTAAGTTAAACAATTATTAAGTTTCATTTGCAAAAAGGAAAAATATTTTAAAGTTAAAAATAAAGGACATCGGGGGCAGTTTGATCTTTCAATATCATCTTGGGGCTGTGTGAGAATTATGGCTATTGGTTATGTAATTAAATTCCAGTTTAAAGTATAGGAAATATATAATAAGCAACTGCAGGGACCTTGAAAATCTATTTGACTCTGTTTTGATAGATGTATTGCTTAGTAGTATAATTCTCATAATGTTTACAAGCATGTATTTGACTAACTTTTCAGGCCTATGCACTAGTTTTCCTCAGTAAGAAACATGAAATTCTGGTACAGAAAAGCAATGTATTTCAATAAAACTCAAGGAAAAACCACCAAGGGCATTTGTTTTTTATAAACAATATACACAGCTGTAGCAGTGTTGGCAAAAACACGTGCCAGAGAATTACAGAGTTGCTACTACAAACGGTTCTGCTTGCCCTGCACCCAGTAACAGCTGGTAAAATGGTATTTAAGGACGGGTTGATTTAATCTAATGAGAAACTATGCTACACTGCATGATACTGTCTGCGAAAACAATTGTATAAACATTGATTTTTTATGTTGCTATAATAGTTACATTTTCAATAAATAGGAATTTACATGCGTACTTATTTGGCAGCATTCCTCTCTGCATGAAAGCTAGAGATTGGTCTCTCTCTCTCTTTCACACACATGCATAGGTACACATACATTCAAACAGAAACAACACACACAAGTTAACATGGAAAGCATACAGATACTATACTTATGCCTATAGGTAACTGCAGCTGTCAGCATCGGTAACGGACGGAAACTTTCCTAACCCCCAACATTGTCCTGCAGTGGACAGTAGTCACAATAGTGAATCATAACTTGTTAAATATTTAAGAATAAGCAACTGGTGATGCAGCCCAGGGAACCAAGGGTCAGTCTTAAATGCAGTGGAATGTATAGAGAGTATATGTTCCCTTAGGGAACACAAGAGTCACAGAAGGGAACTAAAGGCTTCACAAATGAAAGACGGGAGTTTCGCAGTTATTTCTCTGAAATGAAACAATCCTTTCTGGAGGGAGGAGTGATATTCATGAAGTTCTTTGCATTCATAAAAGTTACAGGAGTCAGGAAGCTCATACAGCTTGCAGTCGTCACATAGCACCTCCCAAGATTTGCCCCAAAAGAAGCAAGCACTTCATGGGAAGGGGAATCGTTCTGGTGAACTGTCTGCATGTGGGGTAAGAAGCACTGGCATTGTAGCTATTGTGAGCTTATCACCTGTACTTAGACAAGCTTTGTAGTGATCTAGCTGCCTTTGGGTTATTCATGTTATTGTAAAGGTCTCCAATAAACTCCAATAAACATATACATATATAATATACATACACATACACTTACATATACAAAATGAAATCTTACTGCTATTGTTGTCAGATTAATATTCTAGCTATAATTGCAACTTAGACTGTACGGCCATTTTGGAAGAGTTTGAAACAGTTTAATCCGTTAGCTTTGAGTACAAAAGACAGAACACCTAAAGAAATGCTCAACATCCCTAGTCATCAGGGAAATGCAAATCAAAACAAGTCTGAGATTCCACCTCACACCAGTCAGAATGGCTAAGATCAAAAACTCAGGTGGCAGCAGTTGCTGGTGAGGATGTGGAGAAAGAGGAATACTCCTCCATTGTTGGTGGGATTGCAAGCTGGTACAACCACTCTGGAAATCAGTGTGGTGGACCCTCAGAAAAATGGACATAATACTACCTGAGGACCCAGCTATACATCTCCTGGACATATACCCAGAAGATGCTCCAACATGTAATAAAGACACATGCTCCACTATGTTCATAGCAGCCATATTTAT
>CM052708.1:23754024-23819596 GCA_028551405.1 Uromys caudimaculatus | reverse complement strand
GAGGGAATTGGTAGCCCCATGGAGGGAGCAAGAGCGTCAATGGGCCTGACCCTCCCCCTGGTCGTCCTGGAGTTCAGACCACCAACCAAAGAATACACATCTATTGACCCATGGTTTGGACTACATATGTGGCAGAGGAATCACCTCGATGGCCATCAGGGAGAAAGGAGAGGACTTTGGGCCTGAGGGTGCTAGAGGCGCCAGTAAAGGGGAATGTCAAGGTGGCAATATGGGGATGGGTGGGTGGGTAGGTGGGAGGTGGAATTCCCTCACAGAGGTGCAGAGGGGGAGGGAATAGGGGGTTTCCAAAGAGGAGACCCAGAAAAGGGGAAACATTGGAAATGTAAATAAAGCATCAAAAATAAAAAATAAATAAAAATAAAAAAAGAGACAAAAAAAAAAAAATAAATCCAGTTCAGTAAACAGTTATAATCCTGAAAAGATCACCATTCTGCACTTTCTCCCCACATCACTGAGTCACGAACCTGCAATGCGGTGGCCACTGAAAACCTGTAAGAGCAGCACAGATGAAAACTGAGAACACCAAAGGAACGTGTCTGAGGCACTAAAGGGAAACATCATCCTGTCGAGCCAGAATCCTGTGCTAACTGTATTGAATATTCCTCAGAAACGTGGGGAAACAATAACATTTCAGAAACCTGAAACACAAAGCACTTGCTGATAATAGCACTGTAGGTTAAGAAAGTTAAAGAATTCTTGAAGCCCAAAGTAAATGATACCAAATTAAGGTTCAGAAGAGGAAAATGAGGAGCATGGAGATGGGACACAGAATTTACATCAGAAATCTTGCCATGGTTGCTCTCATGTAACAGATATAGTGCTTAGCAGGAAGGATGCAGAACAATTGGCGTCAGCTGATTTTTGTTGTTTTTGTTTGTTTTTTGCTTAAGTACAATAAATTTCTTTATGATTCTCAGACTAACAACAACCTTTATTTCATGTATGTATGTATGTATGTATGTATGTGTGTGTGTGTATGTATGTATGTATGCATGCATGTATGTATGTACTAAATGCAGACCACAGTTTCCCCTCCCTTCTCTCCTCCTGGCCCCTCACTTCCACCCCCTCCCCACCCCATCCACTCCTCCTCTGTTTCTTTTCAGTAAAGGGCAGGCATCCTATGGATATCACTCAATCATGGCATATCAAATTACAGGAAAACTAGGTGTGTGTGTGTGTGTGTGTGTGTGTGTGTGTGTGTGTGTGTGTGTGTGTGTTACTTATTAGTGTTAATGTTCACATGTGTGCACATGCACATGGATTCTCACAGGTTTGGAGGCCTAGGGTTGACATTTCATCATGACATGGTGGACACAGTATGACAGTGCTTTCATCCAGGACTCTCCACCTTTATATTATGAGACATGGTTTCTCACTAAAGTTGAAGGTCATTGACTGGGCTACTCTGACTGGTCAACTTGCTTAATGGGTCTGTCTGTCTCTGTACCCCACTCCCCACCCTCACTCCTACAGGGAGCTACAGGAGTGCACTGCCACTCTTGGGATTTTCATGGATTCTGGACATCCAAATTCAGGTTCTCATGTTTATGAGGCAGATTCTACCAACTGAGCCATCTTCCCAGCCCCTTTTGAATTTTGCTTTTAAAAGACATTGTTTCTATGTTTTTGATATTATGTACTCTTGGACTATGTAAAATACATTTACAACTAATGGATGGTGTACCTTATGCTTACTTTTCCTAATAATAATTTAGTTTACTTTAAATTCTAATTATCAAGAAGAAATATTATAGATGTCATGAGCTTTTCTTATGGGAAGGGTCAAGAATCGATTCTTCTGAATCAAAAAAAGCTAAGCTTAAAATTGCATTAGATGGTATTTAACACCAACCTGAAGGACTAGTTCAGCAGTCTAATGTAAATAAATATCAGTAAACATGCATGATGTATACATATTGTTGTATACTGCTGTAGGATGTAAACATTAGAATTGCTCTGAAAGATAATTGCATTCTTCTCTCAATATATATATTTCATGTTATAATCCAGCAACTTTATTCTTGGCTACTTAATAAAAAATAAACTGAAAAATGTCTTCAAAAGTCCTGGATATTAACATTGTTAGGAATTTTAGTTAATATTGCCAACCTAGAACTAACCCAAATGTCTAGCAATAAAAAAATGGGTACAAGTTATGCTCTATGGCTATCATTGAATGCTATTCGATGATTAAGTACACAGTAAGAAAGCAAATCATTGATCTCTATAACAACCACAATATGTCTTAATAATAGTATGCTTATCCCGAAAAGTCAGGCTGTGAACACTATGTATTACAGTTATTGGTAATCCCTGGGTTGCTCTGTTGACTCCAGGAACACACAAGTGTGACTTAACTCAGAGCTTTAACCTCCAAGTTGTATTGCTGCACCGTATATGCCTTTTGCCCAGAACAGCATTCATGAAGGGTGAGCTAAATATTAGTTACACAAGATCATCACAGACCTTTCATGAAGACAAGTTTGTTCTTGTTTTAAGCGCTGTGTTAGCTGCGAAGAGATAGGGTTCAGAAAGAGCGCCCCAGTAACAAAACTCCAGGCAGTTTAAGATAAAGTGTTGGAATGAGGGCAGGAGCCTTGCCTGCAGCCTCTTCTTCTTGTCTCATGTAGGTTTCTGCAAACCTATTACTTACCTATTACTTCTGTGCATTTCTCTTCCAATCTGTGCTAATGGTTTAAATCTATAACCTTATAACCTATGCACGACTTGAGTATAAGGAAATATGAACACTACCTAGATTCTCTGAGTTACGGATGGAAAAATTGGTCTGTTTTCCCTTAAGAATAAATAAAATATGACAGGTAGGCAATTGTGTTCCTATTTTTAGCATTTGCATTAAGGGTTATCCAATTTTAATCACTTTCATTTTACAAAAGAGCAGCAACAACAAAAAACCCACCACCAACAACAAACAGACTCAAAAACAGAATGGGTGACTGAAAATACCCCTCTAATATCCCTGTAATTGCTTAAATTGTTTAAAGATCAACATGAAAATTACTGCTGTGAAGTGATACTGTGGTCAAGGCAATTTATAAAAGGAAGCATTTAATCACATTTTTTTTTACAGTTTCAAGGGGTGTGGCCATCGCCGTGGTGGTGGGGGAGTGTGGTGGCAGACAGGCGGGACTGTGCTAGATCATGCACTAAGAGCTTATATCTTATATGCAAGTTAGAGGCAGAGGAAAAAAGACTGGGCCTGGCATAGGATTCTGAAATTTCAAAGCCCAATCCCAAGGGCACACATTCTCCAACAAGGCAATACCTTCTAATTCTTCCCAAACAGGTCCACCTTCTGAAGACCAAGCATCTAAATTTATGCATTCATGATGGTCATTATCATTCAAACCACCACAAACCCCATACGACTCTAAAATCTCTTGATTCAGAGGAGTTCTGACTTTTGAATTCTTAATAATTCATGAATTGAGCTAGTGAGATGGTGTTTACTGGGACTTTTCATCCCTGAAACAATTGCCTGAGAAGTAACTTAAAGGAAGTGTTTGTTTTGAATCATGGTTTCAGAAGTGTCAGTCCAAGCTTACATGAACTCATTACTTTAAAACTGGTAGCAAGGTTAAAATATCAAGGAAAGGTGTTCACTTCATGACAGCCAGGAAGTAGAGAGCAGTAACAGGAAAAAGAGTTGATATCCACGCTATATCCATCAAAGGCATGTCTGCAGTCATATACTTCCTCCAACAAGTCCCCACCTGACAGTGTCTTACCACCTTTCAATAATCTATTCAGATTAGGAATCTGTCAATGAAATTAATCCATTAATAAAGACAAAGCTCTTATTATCTAAGGGTTTCTGGAAGCACACAGCCATAAGAGCAGACTAATACCGTAGCATCTCTCAAGCCAATCAAGCAATGATCATAGAAAACTTCCATTAATGGAAGTCATTGATACTGGGAATTAAGTCAGAGCTTCTGCCCTAAAGGGCAGCCTGACACGGGTGGCATAGAACAGATCAAATGAAGAAGAAGGGTAATGGCTCTCCTTGGTACACCTCCAATTGATTAGTCTGAATGGTGACAGTAGCTCTCAAATGAGTTTTCTTTAACAAACAGGGAATAGTCTTGAAGTTATTAAACCTTGTAGTATTAGAATTTTTTATTAGTGCTTTTATTTTTTTTATAGTCCAATTGTTACCTGCCTGCAGGTCCACCCTCCCACAGTTCCACATCCCAGTCCTCCTCCCCTTCTGTCTCCAAGGTGATGTCCCCACCACCTCCACCCACCACCCTGCCAGGCCTCCCCAGAATTTTAATATTCTTTTAATCTCATTAATTTCTTATACATATAAATTTATCCTTGTTCCTGTGTTTATTAATCAATGGTTCACTAATATGTTGGTTAGACTCTAGATGCCATTTCCAAGAAGCTTTCTTCTCTGTCATGTCATCAACCCCTGTATTAATACAAAAGCATTAAAATTAGTAAAGACAAACTATTTCCAAAAGGATTGTGGGTTGATTAAGAAAAAACATAAACTTTCCAGTAAAATCCACAGCACATTATGCTATATCTGGGTGCCTTAGAGTATGTTTTTCACCTGTTTGTCACACCCTTCTGTTTCCTGCAAACACAAGCTCCATCTGAACCTTAAGTAGGGTGTTGCTTATTAGTCCAGAAGAGAGAGGAAAGTTTTCTTTTGGTTTGGTTCAGCCTTTTGTTTATCCCTTTAATTGCAAAGTGGCCATCACAGTTCCTAAGAGACACCATAAACATGAAAGTCAGTGTTTCGATTTATAACAGAAGAGTCTTGGATATTTCAAAGAACAAATTCCCAGAGGTTTCTCAGTCTATAAAAATCATACTTTAAATACCAGATTTGATGGAGGAGAAAGATGTAAAATTAGTTTATTTTAGTGTTGTATTTTTTCAGAAATTATGGATGACAGGTGGAGAGAGAGTGAAAGAGTGAAGGTTCAGCTCCATTCTCATTCATCTGTCTTTAAGTTCATTTTTCAGTGAATAAAATGTGAATTAATCTCCCAGAACATGGGAGAGGAGATGTCTTAAGTTAGGAAAAGAGACTTCTAAAAAAATTCAATCTGAGCTTGCCTGTGTACAATGGGCCTTTGAGTGACTCAGCTCATACCAGAGGACAAACTAGGGACACCTTGCAATTGACACTATCTCTAACACCTGGAGAGCAGGAGAGTTCATAAGCAGTATCTCTTAAAATAGAGGAAGAATTTCAAGGAGCTATGCTCTTCGAAGATGTAAAAAAAAAAAAAAAAAATTCTTAAATGAGCTTCAAATTATATAATTTTCCAATAATAAATAACTTGGCATTGAAGGAACTTCTGTAATTTTGGATATTACGTCTTTACTACTGTGGCTCAAAATACACAGAGGAGCTGTGTATATGAGATAGAATTTAGGATTGATTCTCAAAAACATCTCAGAGAACATGGAAGAAAATGTAAGATATTTTTCACTGCACAACTAAATATACCCTAAGATGCCACAGGGGCTGGACTGTGTGCCTAACAGCCAGCATGTTACACAGGATTTCTATATGGCCCCCTAAAATTTATAATTCTAATTATTAGGATTGTAAAAATAATGAAATGCTATGGCCAGAATCATTTTACCTTGTATAGTAAAGGAATTTTTACAAATCTGAATATAGTTACTAATCAGTGTGTGTGTGTATATGCGTGTGCATGCATGCAAGTGTGTATGTCTGCATAACATGTTCATGTGCTCTGCCTGTGAGTGTATGCGTGTATACATGCATATGGAATTACACATCAATCTCAGGTGTAGTTTGTCACAAACTATGAACCTTACCTTTGAGAAAGGGTCTTTTCCTGTGATCTAGGTTTTGCTGACTAGGTTAGGTTGGCATGCCAGTAAACCTTGAGGTTCTAACCACTTACACCTTCCCAGAACTTAGATTACTACCACCATACCTGACTTTCGTAAACATATATATTTATTCTATTATTTTTGCTTATGCATATTATGTAGATATGAGCACAGATGTGCAATGCATTAGAGTCCAGAAGAGAACATCAGATCATCCCAGCTGGAATTACATGCAGTTGTAAGCCACCTGATAGTTGTTGATGAGAACCACAAAAAGTATGCTGAACCGCTGACCTATCCTCCAGCACTGGGAACTGACTTTTCATATTGATGACGGAGATTGAACACCAGACTTCTTGTTGCACATGACAAGCATTTTTTCAAGTCGTATTTTACCACTCCCAGCTATTCAATCTACTCTGAGGTAATAAAGATAATATGATCTGATCAATAATGAATCTTTATAAACAAGAGTTTTCTTCAACTAGTAGCATAGCGTAGTGCATCAGAGAGATTGGAAACAAGCAATCCATCTTGACCTGAATGCAGATGGATAAGGCTGCTCATACAAGGCTTGGACAGACACAATAGCAAAATACACCCATTCTACTCCCTCAGATGGAAGGGACTAGATTCTGTCCACAATCCTAATGAGCTTGGAAATTCCACTCCAAAACCCCGAATATAATCCCCACTTTACTGACATATTTATCTGGGCTTTGTGAGACACTACAAAGATAATCTAGTTGAACTCAATTTTACTTTCAATCTACAAAATTTTGAGATAGTAATTAAGTGTTGTTTAAGGGAATCAAGTTGATAGTAATTTGTACCATAACAATAGAAAACGAATGCAGACACTTTGACAAACGCTTTCTATACTGATGGAGGTTGTGCACACGTGATGATGACTGTGTCATGTGAACCTTTGTCACTTCAGTGCAAATGTGGAAAAAAAGAGAGATTCAAGAGAATTCCAAATTTACAACATGATAAAAAGTAAGAAAAAATAAAAACCAGAATATGCTGTGTTGTTATATTTGACTAAGTTGATATTTCTACCATAAAGCACAATGGAGCTTAAAATATACAATGATTTGCATTTAGAAAAAATGTAACAAAAGATATTCTCTTAGAGTTGATGCAAAAGGATACCATTACATTGTACTACATTTTTTATTTAACTATTTTATATTTTGCATGAAATAGGTATAGCTTCCCTCATAGTATACTTTCTCTTGCTGCCACAAAACACTGACAGAAATTCACTCAGGAAATTGAAGGCAGGAACCTGGAAGCCAGAGCTGAAGCAAAGGCTATGGACAAACATTGCTTACATGTTCCATGTGGTTGCTCAGCCTGCTCTATCATACCATCCAAGATGACTTACTTGCCCAGGGTGGGTACCACTTGGCACCAATGGGCACGGCCTTCCTACAGCAATCATTATCCAAGCAAACCTTCTAGACTTGAATACAGAAAATATGATGGATGCATCCTCTCAACTTAGGTTCCTCTTCCCAGATAACTCTAGCTTGTGTCAAGTAAATGTAAAACTAAACAGGAAATACATTTGCCCATTAGGTTGAGAGAGAGTACAAATTGGAGATTTCCATTGAGTCCCTCCCCTTGGAGCTCAGGAAATCTACATTAGAGAGGAAGGAATAACTGTATGACCCTGAGGGGTAGGCAGTTCGGGGGATGTGGTAACAGTCCAAAGAAACTAAGCTGAACTCTTAGGGACTCACAAACTGAAGAGGCAATTGCAGAGCCTGCATGGGTCTATGCTAGGTACTCTGCACATACGTTGTCGTTAGCCTGGTGTTTTGTGGGACTCCTATTGGTGAGAGTGGGGGACATCTGTGACTCTTTTGCCTACTCTTGGGACCTTCTTCTTCCTACTGAGTTGGTTGTCTTGCCCAATGCTATTTGAAGGTTTGTGTCTAGTCTTATTATATCTTGTGCTGTGCTCAGTTGATATCTCTGGGAGATCTGCTCTTTTCTGAAGTGAAATGGAGCTAGGAGGTGGGATCTAGGAGGCAGGGGTGTGGGTGCGGGATCTTAGAGGAGTGGAGAGAGGAGAGAGTCTGGGCATGCATATTATATAAGAGTAGAATAGATTAATAAAAGAATAAGAAAATATGCTTGTCAAGGGCTTTACACAATACCCATTTGGGACATAATAGCAGCATAATATTGGTTGTTCTGAATAGTAGTTAAATAAAATATAAATGATATCACATTAAAGCACATTTAAAAGTCTTTTTCTGTTGGTTGCGTATGAAGTTTCCCATGGTTTTACATTAGTTATGCCACTTTAGTGGATGAGGAAAGGAAGATCTTTATATCTTTCTCTCAGGAATTTCTCTTACTTCACCTATGACAGAAAAAACATTGAAATCATAGTAGAGTCAACTATTGATCTTAAATAGTGCTCTGAATGCACAGTAATTTACACTGGGCAGCCCAACATGTCCATTTTCAGATATTTGGTTCTAAATAACACTATTTCAATACATATAAGCAGGGCTGCACCTTTAAATAAGCATTCGCCTATAAATGGGGAAAGATCTAGGTGAAGGGGCTGTAACTCCCTGACTTTGCCTATGATATCACACTAACAGACTTCTTGAGTTACAGGAGTAATCAAAAGTTCTGAGGTCTGGTGAGGAGTCACTCGGATGTGGAGGTGAATGATAGGAAAATTCCTGGCTTACATGTAGCACAAAAGAAAACAAAACCTTAGATTTTTCTGAGTTTTAAATTTTTGATTAAATTAATATTTCTATTGGAGAGAAAGTGGAGCTTGAAGTAGACATTGAGTTATATTGAGGAAAATAATGTAAAATCAAGAGAGAGAAGAATCTGAGAGTCTTCAGGTGCTTGTAAAGGAGACAGAATCCAGCCTTAAGGCATGTGAGACTTGAAACAATTCATTTGGACTCCTGTTAGATATTTGTTCTCCTTACTTTTTAACATGATAAAAATATGTTATGTTGGGTTTAAGCATCTTCCTCCATTTTAGCAACCCTCCATGAGTTTAAAGGCCACCTTGGTTATCTGCAGCCTGTTTTGCCAAGGGAAAATCTATCTCCTTTATATTTGCAGATTTTAAATTTTCTATATTTACATCTGTTCCAAAGGTCAAATGAAACTTGTAATACAGGCCTGAAGGGTCAGTGTTGAAGAAATCCTACTCCTTCTAGCATTTAAAAATTAGAATTGTGGCTGGAGAGATAGCTAGCAAGTAAGAGGACTCGTTGCTCATCCAGAGGACTCAGGCTCAATTTCCAGCACCTTCTTACTAGCTCACAACTGCCTGTAACTCCATTTGCAGGAGGAATGCCACCCTCTTCTGCCTGCACTGGCCTAAGGCACATGCGTATGGTACATGGCATAATGTCTATGCACCTAAAATTTTAAAAAGTAAATAAATTAAAAAGAAAAATTAGAATTAATCCAAAGTGCAGCGGCTTGCAGTATTCATAACAAGTGGCTTGAATAAAGTAGATATTTAATACCTGTGATTACACTGAATGATACCATATTACTGAGAGTCTTTGGGTACAATTTAAACTTCAAAACTACCCAGGTCTATTTGGCGTAAGGAGTCATCCCAGCCAATGGGTGGTATGATTCTTTTTTTTTTTTACTTTATCCTCCTAAGTGTGTAAGTAGACTTTCATCTTGGAAAGGCTGAACTCATAATGGATAGAGATGATTTGCTTTTTTGCATCATTAGGCCCATTTCTGTACTGCTGTAACTCAGGGAACAGTTATGCTATCCACGCCTATGGAATGGGTTCATCAGTTGCCACAATGCAAACTCTATTAGTGCTTTGATTTTTTTTTTCTTAGTACCATTGTGCTTAATTCTATAATTATTCCATATGAGAAACACACACTGAAGTCAGTGGGTATCTCAGAACAAATTTGATTACAAGATTTGGTCCATTGAGTAAATGAATGAAATTTGGCTTTTATTAATCTGGAATTTTTTCAATTAGGACCTCAACTTCCCAAGCAATTTGTATATATGTTTTAATGATGCCTCTTTGTACTCAAAATGACAAGAAGAGGGTTTTTTTCTCCTCCTTCCTATGTAGTGTATTTTGCTTCTCAAGATATTTACAAAAAAAAAAAAAAAAAAGTTTTGTGAAATGTTAATTGGAACTAAATTCTTAGACAAGAAAAAGGAATAAAATGACATTATTTCTTCCATTTCATATTAGTAAAATAGAAAGCAGTGTACACCTGCAAAGACTGGTCTGGGTTGCTGATGAGGCTTGTGATTATATTTTCCAGGTTTGGATTGAAAAGCTAAGAAATCTGTTTATCCAGAGCATACGGAATAACTCTCATGTCTCCACATCTCTGAAGATTTCAAAGGCTTTCACTCCGGTTTAAATCCTTTGAAGAAGCAGTAATCAAAGACAAAAATTATCAGAGGTACATTTTTGTTTCCCAAACAATGAAAATAACAACACTCATCCTCTGTGGACTTTGGGTACTAGCAGAAAGCTTCAGATTTGGAGTTTTGCCATTTAAATAAAAAAGTGATATGGATAAATAGCTGCCAAAATTTTTTTAAAAAGCATACTGAACGTGCGTATTCTCTACTTCGTTCTATTGCATACATTTAAATGCAATATGTGAATAATTTAAAAATACTATGAAGCACAACATCAAACAGCATATCCTAGCATGCTGTGACAGAATACATCTGGCTAGTGTGTGGGTTCAGAAAAAAAATATTAATTTCAGCACTAAGATTTTACCTCCGTGCACTTTGCAAGCCGCATTGATTAAAATAATCATAGTGAGAACCCAAGAATGCTAAGAAAGCAAGCTGGGCCGCACAAATAAAGCAGAAGCATTCATAATAAGCAGTGCTTAGGGGACGGAGTAACAGGGATTTTAGTCTCCGGGCTCTCTGGACCTTCATTAGCTTTGGAACATGTCTTTTGACCTTCAGTGCAAGTAAATTCATGCAGGCTTTAAAGATCCACATAATAATTCATTTATCATCGCCTTTTCAAAGATGATGTTATAAGAATAATACCTATTGCCTTTTTGACCCTTTTTCATTAAGAGTAAAGATTTTGAGCTCTAACCTCCTTCTGCATTAGGAAAATTGAAAGTAGACCTTTAGGATAAGTGGCTGATATGAGTTCCACCTGGGGCAGAAGTGGCAGCCATCTTGTTTCAAAGAGAAGACAAAGGAAATTGAGAGCATATTAAGAATAGTTAGAGGCAGCCAGGTTTTCTCCCAAGGTTGTTACCTACTCCAAGAGAGAGAGAATAGTTTTACATTAAATAAATGGCCTCTGGATGGAAGATAAGTGGCCCTCATGGAGATAGCCATTAGGATTTTTCTGAGCCCATAGGAAGACATGGCCTCAAAAGAAACATGGAGTAATGAAAGCTCTCCATGAGTCCGGAGGAGGGGATGAAACCCGGCTAGAGTCAAGCTTTGTGGAGGTTGTAGAAGAGTAATGTTAGAAGTGATTCTCAACATCCAGTCACCCAGGATGCTTCCCCAGCTCCCAGGCTGTATCTCAGACAAATGAAATCACAGCACTGGTTGTATCACAGTGGCATCAGATATATTTTTTTAAAGATTTATTTTGTTTTCCAATCATGTGTATGTGTGTATATAGGTGGGAATGTACACGAGTGCTATTGCTCTCAGAGGTAGGAGGCATGGGAGGCAGGGCGTTGATGCCCTGAAGCTAGAGTTACAGGAAGACATCAGCTGCATGACATGAGTTCTGGGGTCAAAGAATAGGTCACCCAAATAGAAATGAATGTTGACAAAATGATTTGAATGCCCTACAAATAAATAACATCGTTGTTATTTCTTTTGTTGAAAGACTATTTTGATGAACATTTTTTGATTAGTAAAGAAGAAAATATGTCTTTAAACTAAATTCTGATTTTCAGTGTTTTGCTTGAGATTTAATTTTTTTCTTTAATTTTCATAATGCCAGAATGCTCATCGAAGTACTAACACGTTCTCTTAAGTTTTTGTTTGCATGTATATTTCTTAACTCCTAATTTTATGAGCGAAAGATGGTCTATATATCTTTAAAATGTTTTGTAATAAGTCATACAAGCATGATCCATCCCACTAATGCTTCAGGTTAATTTTTTTGTCAAAATCACAAACTGTTCTCCAAATGTATCAGTTTACAAACCCTTGTATCGCAGCTTTCTTCTTTACTTTCCCCACAAATTACAAAGTGTGTTCCTACTTGCTCTCTAGCTCTCTGCTGTCCTTGAGCTAATCCTGCAATGCGGTGGATCTGGGTAAGCATTCACCATTTCCCATCTTCCTGCTCTTCTGTGCTTTCTGAGATATCCACCATAGACCATATGTACAGGATTATTTCCCAGTCTCTGCAGTACCTGAAGTTGGTGAAGACTTTAGGAACTAACGCTTATCAGAACAACTAGGTCATTGGGACAAAACCCATATGTCCTCAAAGGGAGGCCCCATCATGGGACCTCTCCCACACACAACCCTACTATCTGCTTGTCTGACAACACAAAGTGGGTGGATTTCTTTATCCTATGCTCCATACCATGACATGCTGCCTCAGCAAATTCCTGAAGCAAAGTCACTCAGTCTGCTGTGGATTGACACTGCATAAATGTGAGCAATAGAAATGCCTGCTCCTTTTCTTTATTTCTGATGTTTGTGAGGATTTGTGGAGGCCAGCGTAAGCTTCAGTCTCTTATGAGTATTATGAGTTGTCTCCTCATTTCGTTATCAGTGACCAAATGAAAGAAAACACTGTAGAAAAGAGAAGAGAAGCCAAATACAGAAACAGAAAATTTTAAATGTATACATTTCTTTTGCCAACTTTATTGTCAGCCAAATATCCGTGTGTGTGCGTGTGTGTGTGTGTGTGTGTGTGTGTGTTTGTGTATTTTTTTCTAGGTTGCCAATTCTATTGCATATTGCTTAACATATCTTTACAACAAATTCAGCACCTCATGATGGCTTTTCAACGTTGGCTAACCTAGCCTTTTTTGCTGTGATACTACTTTACTTCTGTTTCATGTTAATTTGTCTATAATAGGCAGCTGCAATATGGTAATGAACAAGAGAATTAAAGCAATATTTATGGTAATTCTATGCTTTCAGGGCCCAGACAAGATCCTTAGCCACACTCTAAGTTCTGACTCACATTGGTGTTGGACAATAACTGAAGACTCCATTGATCTATTGTGTCGTTCCCTGGTCACCAGCAGGCTTAGCCCCAGGGTAAAGGGTTGCAGCTTCTCCCAAAGTGTTTGCATTTTATTTACATTGACATGACAGATAACTCAGTCTCTCATGAATTTTCCCCTTTTCCTTCTGGCTTCGCCTTCCCGATGCTTCTACCTCATTGTGCATCCCTCTTCTATTCAAATTCTGGCAGATGTCTGAAACTTCTGTTAACTCATCTTGAGGTCTTAATGCATCCAAAGTTCAACATGCTGCCTGGGTCCAACAGTCATCTGTGGTACATCTCTGGAACACACACACACACACACACACACACACACACAGAGAGAGAGAGAGAGAGAGAGAGAGAGAGAGAGAGAGAGAGAGAGAGAGAGAGAGATTATTTATTTGGCTCAAAGATTTGAAGCTTCTATTCCAGGATTTGAAGCACTCCAGTTTTAGGCACCTGGCAGTAGGTTCAATGCAACATGGTAGAAATTCCACTCACCTCAGGGTGCCCTCCACTGGCTTCGAACACATGCCACTAGGATCTCCTTCCTAAACTCCCCGATACCTCCAATAGTATAACTCTCTGGGGACTAAATCTTTAAGACACAGATGTTTAAAGGATGCTTAGAATCCAAACAAAAGAATAGAAACACATAATTTTATGCAAGAAAAATTAAGAACACAAAGAATACATTGCTATGCCTGTTTTCACACAAACACACACGCACACACACACACACACACACACACATTTGAATTTTAGGATTGCAGAAGTCTGTAGGTTTCAATAGAGAGAGAACTGAGGCCTTATGGTATAGAATTTTTGACACTCTTGCTCAAACTTTAAAATATACATATATCTTACAAAGGGATCTTGTTAGAGTATAGTTTCTGAGTTTAAGTGTGGGACAGGGTTTAGGAATCTGAACTTCTCTAAAGCTCCTGTGTATGTTCAGTGGAGCCCACACTGGGTGGCAGGGGTCTAGACTCGGATGTTACTCTGTTGAAATTCTCTAATAATATTTATAGTTTCCTGCAGAAAGGTCTTATGCAATTTTGTCCCTAGATGTTTGAAAGTTTATGTTATATCTGTTTTAAATTTTATATTCCATTTATTGTTGATTTATAGCAATTCAATTGGCCATAATATTACTTTATCAGGCTAAATCCACTTATGAACCTAATAATTTTTCCCTATATTCTTTTGAATTTCCTACAAATATCATCATCTTATATGAATAGTGACAATTTTATGTCCTTCCCTCAACATCATTTACATTTTATTTCTGTTCCTAGCTTAACTTCCCTGATAAAAACCTCTTGGATTGAAGAGAGATGATAACAGATACCTTTTTGTTCCATTATGCACATTTCAAACAGAAATGTCTCCGTTTTTGATCATTGAGTGGAATGGCTTAGGATTGCTCTTATTTTAAGCCAACACCTTTTCACCTTTTGGTTTTGTTCTTTGGATTGATTTTTCTGGAGAGGCACAGAGTGTTGGAGAAGCAAGGGCCTAACTCATGCTAAAAAGATGCTCTGCTCTCAAGCTAAGCTCTCACCCACACTCCACAGCTAGCTTGCTTGCTTGTTTCCTTCCTTCTTCCCTCCCTTCCTCCCTTCCTACCCCTTTCCTTCCTTCCTTCCTCCCTTCCTTCCTTCCTTCCTTCCTTCCTTCCTTCCTTCCTTCCTTCCTTCCTTCCTTCTTGCTTGGCTTTTCAAGACAGGCTTCCTCTATGTAATAACCCTGGCTGTTCTGGAACTTGTTCTGTAGATGAGGCTGATGTCAACCCCACATATATCCATCTGCCTCTACTTCCCAAATCCAAAGGCATGCACTACCATGTCTAGCAACTTTAAGGCTTTTATTGCTTAATTTTCATCAAGTTAGGAAACAGACAACCTCGGAAGGTGGGGGGGAGGGGCTCCAGAATGTACCAGAGACCTGGGAGGTGAGAGACTCTCAGGACTCAAAGGGAGGAACCTAAGATGAAATGCCCAAAAGTGGGGAGAGGAAACTTGTAGAGCCCACCTCCTGCAGAAAATCAGGGCATAAAATGAGGGAGGGGGTTGCCATCCTGCTGTCAAAAATTCTGACCCAGAATTGTTCCTCTTTAAAAGAACTGCAGGGGCAAAGACGGAGAAAAGACTGAGGGAAAGGTGATCCAGTGACTAGCCCAAATTGGGATCCAGCTCAAGGGGAGGCTTCAAGGCCTGATGTTATTACTGATGCTATGGTGTGCTTACAGACAGGGGCTTATCATGGCTGCCCTCCTAAAGGCCCAACAAGCAACTGAAAGAGTCACACACAGATATTTACACCCAACCAATAGACAGAAGCTGGTGACCCCTGTGATTAGCTTAGGGAAAAGCTAGAAGAAGCTGAGGAGGAGGAAGACCAGCAGTCTCAACTAACCAGGACCCCTGAAATCTCTAGGACACTGAGCCAATCAGGCAGCAAACATCAGCTGATATGAAACCCCCAACACATAAACAGCAGAGGACTGCTGGGTCTGGATTCAGTCAGAGAAGATGCGCCTAACCCTCAAGAGACTGTAGGCTCCAGGGAGTGGGGAGGTCTGGTGGAGTGGGGAGTGGGAGGTGGGGACATCCTCGTGGAGATGGGGATGTGGGGTGGGAGAAAGAGGTATGGGATGTGGACCAGTCAGAGGGTGGACCAGAAGAAGAATAAAGTCTGGACTTAAAAAAAAAAAAAAAAAGAATGAATTAAATAAAATTATTATTATTATTATTTTTTTTTGCTTTCACGCTCCCTTTCTATGGGTTTTGAACATGAATCATTAATTTTGTCAAACATATTTCTCCATTTACTAAGACACAATAATGACCACACTCTCTATTTTGGCCATTCAAGCATAATTGCCCTTCAAAGGTTAAATTATATTCTTGGGTTTTGTATTTGGTAATCTTCTTTTCTCAATGTTTCTGGGTCTGGCCTTCTCTATACCATAGGTCAGTTTTTCTCAGAAGCTGCGGGCGCTTTCCTGCAATTCTGTTTTGAGTTTCTGCAGTGAGCCACTTAACGTGGAAGAACATCTTCCTCACTGTCCTGCTTAACGCCTACTTAAATATTGTCTATGGTTAACATCAAGTCGCCATCAAAAGTTTTATTCAACATGAAAGCATCTGGACCTAAAATTTCTTGTGGAGAAATGTTTATAGGGAGAGATTTCAAGCTTCCAGTTCTGCTCATTTGGATAAACTATGCTTTTGTGTGGTGTGGTATGAGCCTCATACATGCTAGCATGTCATCTACTACGAAGCTGTATCACCAGTCAAGTTGGCTTGCCTTAAGAAAGAATGAGCATTTCATTGAAACTTTCAGTTTCTCTTGAATAATGTTCAAAGTTCATTTATTTATGCCTTTATTGCATACTTAATCTTTTATTCATTTCTAATATGAATATTTAAAGTATATCTTTGGATTTTCATCACGTCATCCGTTATTTTAGCTGTTGGTTTCATCTCTCATTTGTAGGTAATATTTTTATTGAATACATAACATTTTTAAGTAACTTTTTATCAATTGTGAACACATGAGATATTCTAGTTAACTCTTGGTAATAAATTATATAGAGTGTAAACTAACTGTACTTGAAGGGAAAAATGATATTTTCCAAGATTCCCATTGTTGCTATATTACGAACATTTTTTTTTAAAATGTCCCGTATGCCTCAAAACACTGTAGTGTCTGAGGTTCTCCATAGGTAGCCCTTTAGGTTAGATTGGCAAACATTATTATCTAAATTGTTTTAAATTTCTTTTTTTTTTTATTGCTTGCTTATTAACTCAGTTGCTGAGATAATTTTTTTTTAAAGTCACTCATGATTTTGGATTTGCCTGTACTTCATGGCTATGTTACTGGATTCATAAAAGACAGCTTTTATTCCTAATGATTTGAACGTCTTTTGCCATTATGCTAGGCGTTATTATCAAATTTTTAAAACCCAGCTTTCATATTAAATAGTTCAGCTTTCAGTCAGATTCTGCACTGTGCACCATTCTGCATTTTGTTTGAATCTTTTCTTTTGTTCGTTTATTTCAAATGTGTCTTTGTAAACATCGCACAGTTGGGTTTCATGTTTGATCCTGGATTGCTCTTATCTTTAGTTTGAGGTTTTAGATCATGCATGCTTTAATGTAATTATTGATATGACTGAATAACTAGGTAGTTGGTGATTCCTAATTTTTTATCCACATTGTTTCTCTTTTTTCTTTTCTCCTTTTGAAATAACTCTGTTTCATAGTTTTGATCATCATTCACTATCCAGTTGGATGAGAGTTACAAATCTGTTACTATTATTCTACTGATTTTATGATAGTTTACAGCATTCAACTTATGAAATGGAATCTAAATTTATTTATAATTATTTTCTCCTCATAGACAAACTGTTATGTTTGTTTATCCATCACTTAAACTATATAGTTTTATTATATGTTGTATTTATATATTTTAAAACCTATAAGAATTTAGATATCACAGTCTTATCATTTGGGTGTGAAGTATCAATCAAAAGGCTCCTGTCATAAAGGCTTGGTTTCTAGCTAGTAAATTCAACATTGAAAGTTGCATGGATTGTGTATGATTCAACCTATTCTACACATAAATTTACTAATGAAGTCCTAGTTCTTTGTCAATAGTAGGAGATGGTAGAAACTTTCATGGTGAGGTGGGGGGTGCACAACTGGACAAAGTCGTCAGTGAGATATACCTTGAAAAGGTGTCTTCAGTCCTCAAACTCTCCCTTTTTTTCCCTCACTGCTTCCGGGTGGCCATGGCGTGAGCTGTCCTAAAGTGTCCAGTCTACCATGATGTTCAGCTTTGCCTCAGATTAAAAGGAGGGGGCATTGATAACCACAGTCTAAAACCTCTGAAACTATGAACCAAAGTCAAAAATTTTACTCATTAACCAGTGGACAAATATGTATCTGACAAGTAGAAAACACTAGTACTGAGAGTAAGACATTGACATGGTGACCTGAACACGTGGTCTAACAGGGTGGTCCTAGTGTATAGGCAGAAGATAGGACAGTCTGGAAGTGCAATCTAGAGAATTCCTACATGTATAGAACTTGATATTAGTTCTTGTATAAGTTCAAATCACCAGGATAATTATAAAAATGCAAACAGTATATAGGTGCTCACGGGGTATCAAGTGGCAATAAGAATCCCAATATTAGATTAGAAACTATGTATTTTACACTCTAGTCAAGAACTTGCTGCTTTTTGTCCTTTCCTAGGACTTTGTGTGAATGCAAGCTCAAAAACTGAAAGAATGACGTAATGTTATGGAAGAAGTTCAAGGCAACCAACCATACAGCTTGTTTAAAGGTTACTACAGCAGCTTTTGACCACATTTACAGTGAGAATAAGAAGAAAAGGCAGAGCAGTGATATCTGAAAAATGTGTCCTTCCTCTAGAAGAATCATCTTTGAAGTTTGTGAATACAGAAGGCATGGTGGTTAAAGTCATAATACCATTAACATAAAAGCAAATACTTTGGATGGGCGCTGGGCAAGAGTGAGGTGAAGCGCCGCTGGCTCCTCTCATTTGTGTCCTTTCTTACCTGGGCTAATATGATTGTTACTGTCGCTATTGAGTCAGTGGGTGGTAAGAGAGGCACAGCCTTCGGAGTGACAGTCTTCTTAGTCTCTTATTAACTGTAACTTCTAAAAAATACAACCCCTTTGACCTTTAGTTGATATAAACTATCTTGCAGTGTGTGAGAATTAAAGCCCCTGTTAGAAAAAAACATATCAAGTTGGAAAAGGGAAGCAGGTTGGAAAATTATGGAAGAGGGGTTCTTTTCTTTGTAAGCATTTTCTGTAGTGGGCAGAGTAAGAAAAAAGGACCTTGGTTTGCTTGCACGTTAGGTGTTTGCTAGGTAAGAACCCTTTGGTACTTTTTGGTTTGTATACTGTGGGTTTCTCTCTCAAGATGAGGTGTGAGAATTCTGGAATTTTGGTTTCTTTAAAAAACACAGAAATATTACTCTTGCCCTTCCAGCACCCATCTGAAAGATCAGCGTACTAAGATTCTGTCTTACTAAGGAAGAATGTGGCATATAGAAGTTTTTTTTATAAACTAGGTAACAGACTCTAAATGTCTATCCTTAAGATCCCATAGCACACACAGAAATTTCTGATCATCATGAGAAACAATTTCAATTCTTTTGACATGTATATGTAAAAAGCTTATGCAAAAACATCAAATATCTGAGAAGCTGTCTATACTGGCTGGTTTTGTGTCAACTTGACACAAGCTGGAGTTATCACAGAGAAAGGAGTTTCAGTTGAGAAAATGCCTCCATGAGATCCAGCTGTAAGACATTTTCTCAATTAGTGATCAAGGGGGGAGGGCTCCTTGTGAGTGGTACCATCTGTGGGCTGGTAGTCTTGGATTCTATAAGAAAGCCAGCTGAGCAAGCCAGAGGACACAAGTAAGCCAGTAAGCAACATCCCTCCATGTCCTCTGCATCAGCTCCTGCTTCCTGACCTGCTTGAGTTCCATTCCTGACTTCCTCTAGTGATGAACAGCAGCATGGAAGTGTAAACCAAATAAACCCTTTCCTCCTCCCCCAAAAAGAGGCAAATACTTCATGTCATTATAATAAGAAAAGTGTCATGACTCTATCTTGGGAGTCATTCATGTACCACATTCCAGGCTCAAGAAGTAAAAGCATGAACTTATTTGAGAAGTTTTTTTTTTTTTTTTTAAATAGAGCAAGTCTTTGACACCATGCTTGGTAGACAATTTCCTTCAGACTATTTTTTCTTTGCTGAGCTGCCTGGGCAAACAGGGGTACCTGTATCTTAGATCCAAAGATGTCCAGGTACATCTTGAACTGACAGCAGATATGACATCATTCATATAGTACTGCTTTGGCAGGCAAACAAGGTAAGTAAAGGGTGGGGTCTTAGAGCTTCCACTCATGGTTCCAAGGAACATCTTGAAAGTGAGATGTTCAAAAGGGTCAGATTCCCTGTAGGCAGCCCCTGAGAAGTTAATGCATAATTCTATGTGAGTAGAACAGAATTTGCAGTGGAATCTTCTCAAGAAAGCTAGAGATGCCAAGAACATGAAGTACGTGTCAAGGAAAGCATCAACAACTGACAGAAACATCCAAGAATAGACTACTTTGGAAATCGAGGTGGCAAGGCTATATGTTCAAGGCTTCTGAGAGTGTTTATCTGAAATGTGCCAGCCCATGAGTTCAATCCCAGCATTGCTAAACTAGTTCCTAAGTCATGGAAATTTGTTTCATCACTTTAAAATATGGTCCCATTGATTTGCTGAATCCAGGGAATCATGCATGCACTCTTGACACAGAGTAACATTCTCATCCTGAGATAGCTTTAAAAAAAAAAAAATCTATATTTGTTTTTAAAGTTTCTTCACTTAGCATTAATAAAAATTTGATTTTGATAATCTTAATATGAGTTTATAAGGATATGATGTCTTTTGTTGTTTTCAATTTGTGCTGGTACAGTCTTTTCCTTCTGAGTAAATTTAATTGTTATGTATTTATTACACATAGTACAAAATTTCATAAGAACAAATGATTTCAATTATATCATATGCTTTGATGATTTTCTGCATATTTCCTTTCATTTTCCCCTCCAAACCCTCCTAACCTAGTCTATTCTCCTTCCGTCCCACATGCTTCCTGCCTCAATGCCTTACGTCAGTGACTTGTCTGTCTGTCTCTCTGTGTATCTATTCATGTGGTTTTAGGTTTTTTACTAAAAATCAAGGATCTAAATAAAAACGAAAGTCAGCATGCAATAATGCAATGTTGGTAAAACTGAGTCCTGCTTATTTCCTTAATGTGATGTTTTGAAGTTGCACTCATTTTTCTAGCAAACGACCTAGATTGTTTTTCATGAACTCAGGTACTGTGAGAACCCTAGCATTATCCTTCTTGCTCAGGATTCCCTTGTCTAGTTGAGATGTTTTGTGTTCCCTTGATTTTTTTTTGTTATCTTTCCTATTTCTATAAATAATATGATTATAATTTTGACGGGAACTTTGTTGACTCTGCAGATCAGTTTTAACAACATGGCTGTTTTCACTACATTAGATCTACCATCCACGATCATAAGAGCTCTTTCAGTTGTCCTGTGTCTTTAATGTCATTCTTTAATATCTCAAATCTTTCCTTATAAAGGTCTTTAACTTCCTTGACTAGGTTGATTACTGGATAGTATTCTCAGGCTATAGTGGATTGCATGTTTTTCTGATTTCTTTATCAGCATGTTTCCTATTAATATATAAGGTTACGGGCAATTTTATTTGATTTTGTATTCTTCTACTCTTGCAAACAGCTTTTTAATCAGTTCAAAGAATTTTGAGGTTTTATTAGGGTCTATTTTATGAACAGAATCTTATTTTCTACAAATAAGAATATTTCTTACTTCTTTTCCAAGATGTCCCCCATTTATCTCCTCTCTTGTCTTACTATATTGGCTAATACTTCAAGTATTATAAAGAATAAGAGTGGAGTAGATGGAACAGCTTGTCTCATTTATCATTTTGTTTTTAAAGTATTTCCAGTATTTCTGTGTTGTTATTGAATTCTTCTTTCATTGAAACAGAAAGCAAATAGAAGAGGCCACCACAAAGATAAAGGGAGAGGATGAAATTTTCCAACTAAATATCGTGAAAACAAAGGCGTAGAGAAGGGAAACCAGAAACTTAAAACAATCCCAGAGCTCAGAAGACTGGAGGATGAGACCCCAAATTTCAGACTAACTTGTGTTTATTGAGGAAGTTAGAACAGAAAAACATGAGATAGAGAATAGAGCAGAGCAAATGCATGCACCAAATTTAAATTAGGTATTAATAATGAAAGTATAGCAAAGGGAAGAGGACTATGTGGGGATATAGAGTGTATATGTGGTTTGTTGCCAAGACATGAGGGGGAGTCTTTCCAATCTCTAAGTGAGCCCGCATCTTTCCTTAGGGGGTTGGTGTGGGCACAGGGCCTAGCTTTGTACAGATTTTCATGTGCGCAGGGCACAGATACTACCTCTATCTCTATATGATCATCTGTGCCTATAGTTCAGACCAGATTTCCCCCCACTTTCTTCCCCTTAGTTGGATTTTCCAAGGATTCATTTCTTTCTGTACTACTTATGGTTTTATATTGTCACACAACATGTATAATGGTTGCTCTCCTACTCTCCCCAGGCCCTCTACTACCACCCCAGAGAATCCAGCAGTCTTGCAGTGGATGGTGTCTTCCCTGTCATTGTACTTGAAGCCTTTTGAGTCTATTGTGTTCAGTCCTACTTTAGGTTTGGTTCACTATGCCATCAAAGATGGTTTTGCCTCCATTTTCCTCTCTTCATTCTGTATGCTGCATGACGGGCCTCCCCAGACTGTTTTTATATGGTATCTATCGTATTTTCTAGCAACCCAAATTGCTAGGTATTTCCCCATATTCTAACTTCATTTTCAATGTGCTGTACAATATCGAATACTAAGTTCCTATTTGAGAATGTTTATATCTCAGTGTTGTTTTATTATCATGATTTCTATGCTTTTGCCAAACTTCTGTCATGACCTGTAAGTGTCCTTGTAAGTGAGTACAATGATCATTTTGATTATTAATTAATTATTTTATTTATTCACATCCCAAATGTTACCCCTCTCCCCATCCCTCCTTGCAGAGCTCCTTTCCCCATCCCCATCCCCTTTGCCTCTGGGAGGTTACCCACCCCCTCCAGAATCACGCTCCCTAGGGCATCACATCTCTACAGGGTAAGGCGCATTCTCTCCAAAGACTGTGTCTGATTACTTCAAGATTTAGAAACAGTAATTTTTTTTATCCTGTTGGTTCTAACTTGTAATGCCTTGATTCCTTGAGTGTTTTGAGTTTTTATACTATGAAAACTGACACATAGAGTCATACTCTAAAGTGCTGGAACATTCTTCAGAGAACACTTATGCTTTACTCAGTAAAGAACATATGACACCTAGTTATTTAGATCTTTGTATGGCAGTTCTTAAATTAAACTAATTTGAAGTTGAGTTATATCCCATTGTTTGGGTACTAGGAAGGAATCTTTAAGATTTTCAACTCAATATGATGAGGGTTTATCTGTATTGTTATTGACAGGCTTACTAAACACTCCTTGAATAAGCACGTCACTGGATGTCAGTTCAGATCCTCTGTCACCATCTCTCCTTCCATTTGCACTCATCTTTTTATTTGATTTTTTAAAACTTGTCTGAATCTTTCAAGTATATTTACTAAAAAATCATTCTCTAGGTGATTTGAGTGAAATGCAGCTTAAATTATATCATATAATTATATCATACAAAGAAAAATCTTTTTTCTCTTGTATCCTTAAAAATCAATTCACAGACTAGTATCTACCCTAAAACTCAAATTAAATAAGTTTAAATGTAAAAGTCATGTTTAAAAATAAGACACCAGAAAGTTTTGGTTAAAGGTGAGAAAGTTAAGTTTAAATGGAACATCAATGGGCTGAACAAGTACAGTTTCGTGGATATATTACACATTTTTCACTTGTGGGCTAACACCCAAATGGTTGTTTTCACTAGAGAGCATCTTTTTGAGTGAATCTCAGTAAAAGGCAAGATGTTTCCTTTTACCTCTCCCTAAGAAAGCTTAAGGGGCATTCAGTCTCCATTTACCGAAAACTCTTGGAGAAATGTGACCCCATCTCTCTGACTCAGAACTTGGATTTATTTTATATGAATGATAATAAAATTGGATAACTAGTAAACCCCAATACTAAAGCCATTATGTACAAAACCTGATCATAGGAGATGTATGTAGTTTTGAAGACTCAAATCCAACAATGATCAGAGTTGAACACATCATATGTATGTAGTATGAACAGCAACAGTCCAGATTATTCAACAGCAGTGTTCAGTGATCCCCTGAGTCCCTGAGATTGTTCTCATTCTGTCAATACCCTCCCAAGCTTCCTATGTTCTGTGTATTACAGAACGCAGTTATTTGGAATCCTCTATATCTTACAAAAAAAGTAGTTTATCTATAAATTATTCAGCATTGCTTTAATTACATGGGCATTAGTGAAGCAGAGATCAATTAACAAAATTTCTACTGAAGGACATAAAATAACTCAGTATTAGCTAGAATGAATATATTTAATTTAATAAGATGTTATGTAACCAAAATTACGTTAACATCCTTCAGTAATTCTTTTCTTCTGATTTAAGAGCAATACATGACTACTTAAGAAGATGTTTTTCACATATTTTTAAAAGATTCTTATTTATGGATCTTGACAAATTAAAATTGAGTTAGGAGACACATAACCATTCATTAAATTAATTCCCCCAGTGATGTAGCTTACTAACAATGGAAGGTATAGATTCAATAGAAGCAATTAAGATGTGCTAAGTTCTATTTCTTTACATTTATTGCAAAATCTCATTTTACACAAATCTTTATGTGCAGGTCAAGCTTCAAGGATTTGAAGTTCAGCTGATTGAAAGCGGTTAATAAAGGCCTAAAATCCTACCATACTTCACCCTATAAGTCAGAGTCACCTGAGCAATTATATGATATTCCTCTTAGTAGACAAGCAAGACATTTGGTGTAAATAACCTTGATGAAGCATCAGTCATGCCAGTAACTAAAAGTGCTGAGTGATGCTACATAGAAGAGGTTGAACAGCTGGTAAGACTGCTGGGAACCCAGAACAGAATCCAGTCTTTAGTACTTTAGTTTATATTTGTGGTATTTCAACCAACATATTGAGAATCTGTAGTAAGGTTCATTCCTTGTAGAATACGAGTGGAGTGACTGAGACTAGAAAGAAAAGATCAAAAATAAATCCTTGGGAATATATTTTTCCTCTTTATTCAGCACCATCTTATCCAAGGATGGGTTGGAATATTACTAGGCAGAAGATAGGGAATATTTAGATGAAGTGGATTCTCACTTATATTGAGGATTCTGGGTTTCAGTGAGAATTGCCAGCATGGAACACTAATTACCCTGGCCTCTGGAGAAGTATCACAGAGGCCTGATGACAAACACTATCTGTCTCTCATGCAGATCTCCATTTGCCTCTTTAATCTACAAGAATCTTTGTCTTTGAGCCAAGGATCACAGTAGAGGGCCCTCTGGTCCCTCACCTATATCTCTTTCTATTGATGTCTCTGTGGGAGGGAAAACAGTAGGGAAAAAAGCAAAAACCTTTAGAAAAACTATCACGTCCCTTTCATTTTTCTTGTTCTTTGAGAACTAGAACTAGATGGAAACATAAAATTAGTATAGCTGAAAGGATCAGGCAAGTTTAACTAAAATCCAATCACTCTAGCAGAGATATCCATGTATCTTCTAAGCATGCAGTTAATGGCAAGCGTTGTGAAGGGTTTATTGGGTAGGACCTCAGCCATTGTAATTAATCTGCATCTAGCTCTCTTACCATCTCAGAGTGATAAGGCTGACAGCTCACAGGAGTTTTATCTACATAAATTCCTGAAACAACAGAAATTAATGCAGAAGGCATTATCAGAAATCATAGGGTGTATAGTAAACAGCTCCGATCATTGCAAATGAGGTTTCCGAGAGACCCGGGAGCACTTTAGGTTCTTTTGAAGTGTTTTCTGCATCAGCAGATCTTTCTCCTAAAAGCCTGTGTATCAACATGGATCTTGACCAAGGATATTCTGTCTCTTCCCAAGAAAGTTCTTTTCTCACTAGATTATGTTAAGTACTCTAATGTGTAGTGTTCCTTTAATGTGTTTTATATATTATAATTAAAAATATCAAACTAATTTTAACGAAAACCTACTTATATGTGTCAGAATAGACACACAGCATGGGCCAAACCACACTTACTCTAAAATTAACAGTAACAAGAATCTTTCATAAAGAACTGTTATCTGAAAACACAAGTTTAGTACTAGATTAAATTCTAAGGTTTTCTTAACAGATACCCATATTAGTTCCAATGAAGTTACATGCACATAGAAATTTGTTTAGTAATTCAGATGATTTGATTACCATAAAATTCCCAGAACTTTAATTTTTATAAAGGTCATTTTTCATTATAATATATACTACTGATTTTTTGTTTTTATTTGTGTGTGTGTGTGTGTGTGTGTCTGTGTGTGTGTGTGTGAGTCTGCACGTGCGTATATAGGTGTGTGTCTGAGGAGTCCAGAGGTGTTAGGTCTGAAAGCTAGAAAGAGTGGCAAGACACTGTGAGCTGCCAAACACGACTGCTTGGAGCTCAGTCCAGGTGTTCTACAAGAGCAGTGCATGCTTTTAACTGCTGAGACTTCTCTCTAGCACTCCATTTTTGATTTTGAGACAGTCTTACTCTACAGCTCAGACTGGTCTTGTGACAGTTCTGCTTCTATTTATTGAATGTTAAGATTATAGGCATGTGCCACCATGCTTGACAATTACAAAAAATTAAAGATAAATGTGAAAAATCCACCATTATTCAGTTATTTCATTCAGCAATGCTAAACTTTAACTAATATCTTAATGGTTTCAAATATGGTGCCCTTTTTCAAACAATGTTATGAATCAGTTGTAACACTAAAAAATAAGGTTCTAATGTATAATGCAATATCTACAATTTGTGTCTTCCTTAGTGCTGGTATGAGGTATTATAAAAATTTAACAAGGATCAACATTTTTAAATCTTACAATATTACAAATATTACGGTCATCCAAATCTCATAAAAATGAAAAAATATTATGTTTGATAGCAAAGACTAAAAATCTTACCCATAGACTTTAATAAATTGAGGGAATTAGGGGGTAAATTCTGTCATAAAAATTTTACTTTTTAATTGTTTTTTAATTTTTTGAAATTATAATATACTTACATTATTTCCCCCTGCCTTCCTCCTTCCAAACTCTCTGATATAGTCCTCCTTGTTCCCTTTCAAATCCATGGCGTCTCTTTTCATTAATTGCCCTTACCTGCACATGTGTAGATGCATATATCATTTTATATATAAGCTACTCAGTCTGTATTTTACTTGTATGTATGCTCTTGCTTTCCAGATTCGAAGCAATTGGAGTACCTTTGCTATGTTCTAGCCAACAGTATCTCCACCTTATTGTTGAATGGATTGTTTCGAAAATGCCTAATAATTAAATGAACTTTTATATTTGAGATTATTTTTCTGATATTAGATCTCCAAGAGAACTACTAAATCAAAGGATTAGGATATTATTTTTTCATGTTTGGAATTTTAAATTATTTAAGGTAAAAAGTATATATATATATATATATATATATATATATATATATATACACACACATATATATATATATATACTATATATATATGATATTATACTTCCTAATATTTTCTTTTATGACTTTTCCTGTTTTTCTCTACTTCTAAATAATAAGCAACATAAAACAGAATATTACAGATAGTACAGTATATTCCTAAGTGTAGATATAGATCGTTCATGATATCAATCAATTCATCATTGCCTGTGTGATTACACAATTGGGCATGGAACTTTATAGAAAAGGAGCATTGCCAATGTATAAATCACATTATATAAGCCATGAATAGAGGTGAGCTTGAAACTTCTTGACTCTTGAGACAGCTACAAATCTTTGTGTCAATATTTGTATCACCTTCTGCTGAGTGGGACATTATTCTCAATGTTCATTCCCATTTATAGGTTAAGTACATCTCTGAGCCTTGAAGGAGGTTTGTCAATGGTAAAAATTAATGAAATATTTTTTTCTGTTAGAATTCTTCAGTTTCATTCCATTGAAAAAGAAGAACAGGAGTTTATTGAAAGGGTTTTATGTAGTTTTTTATGATTAAAAGAAAAGCTGAACAAATAAAAGTGAGAATGAATAAGGAATTAGACTAGCAGGCTTGGGAATTCTAGACAAGAACTCGAGGATACTGTCTTTTATAACCTGATAATGTAATAAATTTGAACATCTGTGACTTCATTATAGATTCAGATTCTTAGGAAAGAAAATCTGATTGACTTATCCTGTAACTGAGCCTGGGAGAAGAAAAGACTGAATTAAACAGTCCCAGGGCTACTACCCGATTTTGGGAAAGAAAAAAAAAAGAAGCTGAACAGGCACTGCAACAGTGGTCAGCCAAGTTCGTGGTATCAGGAGTTCAGAAGTCAATAACGTCTTAAATGCCCAGAAAGAAATCTTCTTGTTGGCAAGTCCATGCCATAATATGGTTTTTAATTCCTAAATGTGGGGCTTGTTGTGAAATCCACCTCTCCAGTAGACAAAATAAGTATATGGCTATACTCCTATCTCAGGGGGAAACTTCATGCAAACCCTTCTGAAAAAAAAAATTAACACTTTCCCCCTTACTGCATTGGGACAATGCTTAGAGTTGTTTAAATGGTTTACAATTCTTGTTATTTGATATACGGTTAAAGGAGGATGTCTACTTCTTTCCCGTGTGTAGATACCTGAATGCCTTAATTTGTTTCATTCAATGACCTACAAACATCCTTGAGTTATGTCCTACTCAAGAAAGCTATGTATCCCACACCTCCACTGGGCATACAAATCATGAAAAAAGTAGTGAACAGATTTTGTTAAATGCTTATAATAAGCAAGGATCTGTAAAAAGCAAATTAAAAATGAGAAATACAGAATATAAAATCAAAGTTACTTGATATAAATAATATGCTTTATACTTTGAAATGCATTAATTTCTTTCGTCTTGAGTCATAAGATGTCAAGCCTCATTCTTGTTTAAGTGAATAAAATGCTTGAACTCCAGCCTTTTAAACATCATAGCAAAAGTATAAGGTTTGAACACACAAAAATAAATAAAATTAGAAACTTGGACTGCAGAGCGTCCTTCCATGTCTTCTATCATACTCCCATACCATTATCTCCACCATAATCATTGCTATCAGTGACCTTCATATCTGTTTCCCTGTGAGCTTTCTAAGTAGAAGCATGAATTGCAGTGTTCACAGCTGCTTGGAGATGAATCAAAATCCTCATAGCCTGAGTACATCCCAGTGGTACTCCAACAGGAGGCTTCCACCTGAACTTACCTGACCTTCAGGGAATGGGGATGGGGGGAAGTGACCTAAACACCAATGCTATCCTCCAAAAGATTTTAAGGAAAGTTACTTTTGCACAGATAGGGCCAAGTTGGAGTGCCGGATGAAAGTTCCTGACTCAGATTCAAGATCACAGGTCAAAGGTCCTTAAAAGGACTGGAGCCTAAAACTACCTACATTGGGCAAAATCCTTACAAAGAGATTGGCTGAAATGACATGATGGATAGTGTATTAGTTCGAGTTTCCTTTGCTGTAGTGGGACACCACGACCAAGGCAACTCTTATAAAGGCAAACATTCAATTAGGACTGTCTTACGATTTCAGAGGTTTAGTTCATTATTATCATGGCGGGAAGCATGATACCATTGAGGCTGACAAGGTGTTGGAAGAGCCAAGAGTTCTACTTCTTGATTCAAAGGCAGCAGCAGGAGACTGTTCTGCAGGCAACCAAGAGGAGACTGGAATTCCACATCAAGCATAGCTGGAGCTCAGGAGACCTCAACGCATACCTACACAGTGACACACTTCCTCTAATGAGGCTACACTTCCTCCATAAGGCCGTGCCTTCTAATAGCGCCACTCCATGGGCAAAGCATATTCAAACCAACACGGGTTGCATTATAGCAGGGCTTGGGTATAACAACAACAAAGAAAACAAACAAACAAAAACCCCACCAAACAAACAAACAAAAGAATCAAAACAAAACAAAACAAAACCTCTTCTTTGTAGAGAAATAGTCTTATCCTGCATTTGAAAAAGTTATCATGTTGAGTTTCCTAAGAAAAATCCCCCCATAAAATATGATCTAATGTAGAAAAATCAACATTGAAATTAAAGACTGGTTTGTTTGGTTAGATGGTTACTTAGTCGCCACAGATGGCCTTCAACTCTTGATTCCTTGTCTCAGTCTCCCAAGTTCTGGAATTATAGACTTTGGATACAACACCTTGCAAGGGCTTTACATGTTGAAATAAGTATAGTTTTAATTAGAAAAGAAAATATTTGAATATCTACAAGGAAGAGTAATCTCAACCATATAAAGATTATAGATAGATAAAGATATCCAAAATAAACAGAGGTAATGGAAATAGAATATATAAGGTCCCAAGAAATTATTCACAATGCAGTTTTGGAAGAGAAAAAAATAAAGTGTAAGCGATTAAAAGATATCAATGATCGAATGAAGGGTTTTTTTTTCCTTAATCAGAATCCCGGAAGAAACTATGGAGAGTTGAGTGGGAAACTGAGGTGTTGAGGGGGAAAAAGAAGGAATGAGACAATGAATAAGAGTTTTCTATAACAGATAAAAATTTAAGAAGTTGAACAAATTCTCAAGTAAATCAATAGGATCACAAGCCCAAATGTGCCTCTGTGATACTACATATCCCATGAACAAAACAGCACCTTTAGAGACAACAAAATAAATGAGTATGGGTTTTGAAAGGTGAAACCTTCAAATAACATCTTTGGAAGACTTTATCTATGTCAGCACATTTCTCTGAGCTTGAACGATGCTTGTCACCACTGTCTCACAGATGAAGCAGAACTCAGATCACATGATTCATTTGAGGTTGCACAGCTGCTAAGGAAAGAACCTAGATGTGAAGCTGGCTTTGAATATCTATATTTGAACACGGTTTTCTTAACTTTTTTGGCAATTCTAACTTTGTTTAAGTGGAGGATTAATAGCACATACAAGAATAGGCATTAAACATTAGTTCAGTACTTCTTCTGGTCTCCCTGCCCCATAACAGTGGTTACATATACAAATATAATCAATTTAATGAATTATTTCTGAAATTATATTTGGGAATAAAAGTTGGCATGTCAAGATGTATATTATACACAGAAGTGTGTCTTAAGTAGACTATACTGGTTAGAATAAGAAATGTCCCCCATAATCTTATACATTTGAATACCTACCTGGTCCCAGTTAGTCAAGCCATTTGTAAAGGTTTAGTTTGAGTGGTCTTGCTGGAGAAGGAACACTACTAGTACCAGATTTGAGAAAAAAGCTTCTGCTACTTCTAGTTAACTTCTCTGCATTGTGCTTATATTTGAAGATGTGTATTCTCGACTTTCTGCCCTGGATGCTATGTTTGCCCCCTTTTCCATGCTTCCTTTCCATGATGACCCCTTACTCCTTTGACCTTAAAAGCCTGAGTAAACTCTTTCTTCAATAAGTTGCCTTGATCATGGTATTTTATCACAGCAACATAAAAAGTAACCAATACAGGCATCTAACAAATTTTACAATGAAGGTTGACGTAGAATTAATAATTCTTTTTAAAAAATCTATTATTTGTTCATATATTACATTCTTACCACAGTTTCCCTTCCCCCATTTCTCCCTTCTTTTCCTAGATCCACTCCTCCTCTCTTCCTTTCACAAAAGGGCAAGCCTGCCAGGGATATTACCTAAACATGGTATATCAAGACATGGTTATAATAAGACAAGGTTTATTCCTCATATTGAGGCTGGTTGAGGCAACCCAATATGAGGAAAGGAATCTCAAAAGCAAGCAAAAGATTTAGAGACAGGGCCTGCTCCCACTGTTAGTAGTCCCACAAGAGAACCAATGAAGCTCGAAGCAATTTCTTTAAGATCAGAAAAACAACAAGACTGCCCATTTTCTCCATATCTATTCAATACAGTACTGGAAGTTGCAGCTAGAACAATAAGACAACTAAAGGAGATCACGGCAATACAAATTGGAAAGGAAGTCAAAGTATTGCTGTTTGCAAATGATCTGATAATATACCTAAGAAATTCTACCAGGGAACTCCTACAGCTGATAAACACCTTCAGGAAAGTGACCAGATACAGGAATGAATATATATATATATATATTCCTCCTATGTACAAATGACAAATGGGCTGAAGGAGAAATTAGGGACACAACACCCTTCACAATACCAACAAGCAATATAAAATATCTTGGGGAAACTCTAACCAAGCAAGTGAAAGATCTGTATGACAAGAACTTCAAGTCTTTGAAGAAAGAAGTCGAAGAAGATATCAGAAGATGGAAAGATCTCTCATGCTCAGTATCTGTAGTATTAACATAGTAAAAAAAAAAAAAAAAAAAAAGCCATCTTACCCAAAGATATCTATGGCTTCAACACAATCCCCATCAAGATTCCAACATAATTCTTTAAAGACCTTAAAAGAACAATACTCAACTTCATATGGAAAAACACAAAAACCCAGGATAGGATAAACAATTCTGTACAATAAAGGGATCAATTCTAGAACTAGAGAAAGAATCTGGGGTGGGTAGGGAGGGGGAAAGATCAACATCAAGATGAAATAGAACTTCAAAGGTAACCTTAAAAACATTAGAAAACTAATCAAAAATAAATAAAAAAAAAGTAGCATCCAGGAATAAAAGGACTTAACGGACTTGATGCAAGAGTGTTTTGAGTCATAGGGCTATGAAAACGGTAAAGTAACAGCAAATTAATAGAAAATGCCTGGCATATGAGACTACAGATCTCTGCTCTCTGCAGCTTTCTCTGTGAGATGCAGAGAGTGGATAGGAAAAGAAGGAGTGGAAAGACCTGGCTCCTGTGTGAATTTCAGAACTTGTTTTTAGACCAATTGGTGTATGAACATGCCTTTACCTGTACTACATATGTCACTGAACGAAGACTCCTAGAGTTTTCCCAGTTGTATGTCCAGCGTATCTTTGGCCTGCTCATGAAAGATAATTTATCTAAGAATATTATAGCATGAAGTGTACCTAATGTACTTATTTTGAGCAAGTCGAAAGAGATGAGACTTCACACAATAGGATATGGGGAATTGGAATTCCTCTTGGGCTAAGTAGAAAAATATTATTGTGGAAATGCTCAAGGGACTCCTCCTGCTAATTATCTCCACAAGAATCCAGCACTGCAAATCAGGAATTGGAAATGAACAGATTCAAAATATTCCCCCCAGAATTTGAAGTTTTGCCTTAAATTGGCTTTGAAAAAAGATTCAATTTGTATGGGAGACTGATCTTTGGCAGGTGAAAGATAAGGTTGGATTTCTCAAGAGTAGACAGGTTACTGCTGGGAAAGAGAGCAAGTTATACTGGTATTTTGGGTCCTAGGTTTGATAATTGTGGGCTAAAAACCCTATAATTTGGGAAAGTAATTGTGATAATGATGCTTGCATTTCCTCTAATCATTTTCCTTTTGTTCCTAGTTAGCATATCATAAACTTCTTAAGAAATCAGAGTATCTCCATGTTGCAAAAGAGAACCAAGGAAGATCTCATGCACTTTTTTTCATCAAAGTTGGCTAGCTTAACTGAGAGGATAAAGTATGATATTATGAACATTACCACAAGAAAGCAGAACTCAAGAGTCTCGAAAAGTCAGGACCTTTTAAAAATGAATATCATATTACAAAACCAGGCATGGTAGCACATGTCTATAATGCCAGCATTCAGAAGACTAAGGCAGAATCAAGAATTCAAGTCCAGCCTGTGATCTGTAATGAGACCCTATCTTTAAGCAAACAAACAAAATATCTATGGCTTGTCCCCAACACCCTGACTCCACCATCACACAAAAGGATAATGGGTAGCTGCCCTATAAATATAAATGGCTTCATTGTTAGTAGTATTGTTTATATTCTCAGAAATATTTATCCTACCTTTTGGCCCTAAGAGAGCAATGATAATGGATACACCTCAGAATATAAATGTTCAAGACATATTTGTTGGGTAAAGTTGTTTAAATATGTAAGATGACAGAGAAGATTTAGTTCAGATGAATTTGAATTTTTCAAGGTGGGCACCTGCATCATTAACAATTATCCAAGGTATGAGCATTAGAAGCAAGAATAGAATTGGTAGTGATTGAATAATTACCTTAGCTGTGAAAATAAGAATTCTCCTTTAACAAACATATACTTTATTCTGGGAAATGTTGTCAATGCTTTCAATGGATTAATTTTAATGCAAAATTAAATGTCCATTTATTTTAATAACATTTAGAAAATATACTAAGTTTCGGGGAGAATAAAGGTTAACAGTAGGTTATTTAAAATTGAGAATTGACTACAGATGATAGTTGAAACCATGAGAACTGATATGGTTAAAAATGTACATGCGAAATAAAATAACTAACTAGCCAAAACCAACCAACATCTGACCATTGTTTACTTGATCAGGGATAACCATTCATGCTCTAAAAAGGCTGTTTCTGGCTCTGCTATACTACTGAGGTCTTGAGCATTTGCTCTAGGTGGCCGAGAAGGTACTTGGCAGCCTCCGCTACCCCATGCTTTTATAAGCAGCACACTAGCCATTACAGTCTCAGCAAACTAGGATTTTCATGACTTGTTGGTGTCGATGCTTGAGTAATTCCTTATGAAGTGACGTAAAGCCACCTGAGTCCAGAGGGTTTTCTTTAAGGCAGTCATAATAAGACAGCAGATAAAAATCTGAACATAACTGGGACTAAATTGGCATGTCAAAAAAAAGGGGGAATGTTTTTGTGTAATGTGAAAAATCTCATAGAAAATGTGTGCAGAGCACAGAGGAGACAAGGGGCATTGGCAGACGTGGAAGGAACTAAATTTATCCAAAAAACTATGTCCAGTCACTGGAGTGGTACCAGGTTTGGGCTATCACATGTATGCTGATAAGTGGGAGAGCTATCCTTTAGCAGAAATCAAAAATGGATAACATCAGACTATTTGCTTTCTTCTCTCTGGCCTGCACCGCGCATACAATCGCACACACAAATGCACAAACACACAACTGCATACACACAAAAACACTTGTCTTACGAATATAGAAACACTGGTCTGGTCTGGCATGCCAAAGTGTGTGGGAATTTAAGAGGAAAAACCTTTCGTTACTTCAACCAGTCATTAGGAGGAAAAACCCAAATTTCCCTCTAAGACAGTCTGTGTGCGCTAGCTAATGTCTTTGTTTGTTTTTATTTTCAACTTGACACAATCTTCAGTCACCTGGGAAGAGGAATTCTCACTTGAACAATTACCTCTGTCAGATTAGCCTGTGGCCAATGTCTGTGAGAAACTGAATGACAAATGATTGATATGGGTAAATGATGTTTACTGTGGGAGGGTCCAGGCTACGGTGGAAAGAACCTTCTCTAGGCACGCTGTGCCAGAGCCTGACAAATACAGAGGCGGATGCTCGCAGCCAACCATTGGACTGAACAAGAAGTCCCCAATGGAGGAATTAGAGAAAGGACTGAAGGAGCTGAAGGAGTTTGCAACCCAATAGAAAGAACAACAATATCAACCAACCAGGCCCCTTCCCCAGAGCTCCCAGGAACTAAACCACCAACCAAAGAGTACACATGGAGGGACCCATGGCTCCAGCTGCATATGTAGCAAAGGATGGCCTTGTCTGGCATCAATGGGAGGGGAGGCCCTTGGTCCTGTAAAGGCTGGATGCCCCAGTGTAGGGGAATGCCAGGGCAGGGAGGCAGGAGTGGGTGGGTGGGGGAGTACCCGCATAGAAGCAGGGTGAGGGGGAATGGGATAGGGAGTTTCCGTGGGGGGTGGGGGGAACCTGGAAAGGGGATTTGAAATGTAAATAAATAAAATATCCAAGAAAAAAAAAGTAAAAAGACAGAAAGAGGAGGAAGGGGAGGAGGAGGAGGAGGAGGAAAGGAAGAGAGGGAGGGAAGGAGGAAGGGAGGGAGGAAGGGAAGGATGGAAGGGAAGGTGGGAGGAAAAATAAAGAAAATAGAAAGTAACTTTCTTTCTATAAATTGCATATAGTTTTGCTATTTATCATAGGAAGAGAACAAAAACTAGGATAGCTGGATTCATACAAAATATTACTTTAATACTCACAGTTGACCAATTTTTAAGGACATTCTTTCCTTATCAGCAATGCTTTCCAAAGTTTCTTAATGTTCTTTCACCTGTGAATAAATAATAGCTAATATTTGTTTTTCAAAATACAATAAAATAGTAATATTTTATTTACATTAAAAATTATATTTTGCTTTCAACATCATCCTTGAATTTTGGTGTAGTGCAGACAACTCCATTCTACAATTTTATGTGTAAACATTTCATTTGTAAAATTTATAAAGCACCATTATGTAGCTATCAAAAATTTCTTGTCCAGTACAGTATTATAGATTTCAGTTTTAGAGATTTACATATAATAATGTGATACATTTTATACTTCTTTGTTAGGATCAGCTACAGTCATTCAAAATAAACAAAGTGACGGAGGTAATGCTTAAATGTCATATCTAAGAAACATTCAAAGTTAAGGCATTAAAACAGATGGAACACAGCTCATCAATCCAATGCTAATGGCATTAGTGGCTTGTTTTATTCTCTCTGTGAGATTGGACAATGACAGAACTGACAGAATATCCTGGATGTTCAACTCTCTTGATTTTATCTTTTGTACAGTAAGGTGAAATAACTTGTTATGATGTTTGGTGGATGTGTATGCATATGTGTGTGAGCTTACATACCTGACCCACCAATGTTAAAAAAAAAACCTACATCCTATGTCTTTGCTACCTTGCTTTACGTATAAAATTGTTGCTTCAAAATGAACTGGCATCTATGTAGTACATGGCTCATGAAAACAAATGGATTCAAATACTTCTGCTCATGTCCAAGAATGTGGCATTTGAAGTAGAGGTTCTGTTTGGCTCTGAGACAGAATCTGTTACCAGTTATTTAGCTTTCTGGACAAGGAATTGTTTTCTGTTTTGAGTATTTTATTTAACCAAATTCTTAAACTATTTATTATCCAAATGATTCTGTTCTGGAATTTGAGACATTTGCTATCTGATTGCTGGCCTCATAAAATTATTAACTAACAGGTCTAAGTGAGGACCAAGTTGGACAAGTTTGTATAATCTGCGGAATTTACAAAAGGTAACTTGATTTCTTAAAATCATTAACAAAACAATCTAAATGTAATGGACTAGGTGCTGTATTTTAGAAAAAGATAAAGGGAGAGGGGATATGTTTGGTGGAGGTGTATTCGGGTGTGGGGGAAGGGGGCGCCTGGGGTGTGGGGTCCGTGCTGAGGCATCTCTTCCACCTGAGGGACAAGCCACACAATGTTATAGTATGCAATAGAGTTTATTTAGAGTATGGGGAGGGGTGTTGAGAGGGTAGTAGAGACAGGGAAAGGGAGAGAGAGAGAGAGAGAGAGAGAGAGAGAGAGAGAGAGAGAGAGAGAGAGAGAGAGAAGAAGAAGAAGAAGAAGAAGAAGAAGAAGAAGAAGAAGAAGAAGAAGAAGAAGAAGAAGAAGAAAAAGAAGAAGAAAGTAGGTAAAGAACAACCATGAGCATGTGGAGAGAGGGGGGAGGGGAATGGGGATAGAGGAGGGAAGGGGCGAGAAGACAGAGTGGAAGCAAGAAAGCAAGAGCAAGAGAGAGCAGAGGGGGCGAGCAACCCCTTTAGAGTGGCGAGTCAGGCACACTGGCTGTTGCCAGACAACTGAGGGACAGAGCTTAGACAAAATGCTAACACTAGGGTTGCGGAAGTTTTTTATTATCTACGGAATTTGAAAAAGGTAACCTAATTTCAGACACTCAAGATTTTCTGCTTTGCTTAGAACAATATTGCCTGTATTTTGTACTGTGTTCTATTGCTTCTATTAATAATATAAGGGATACCTCTTAGGATATACATACACACACACACACACACACACACACACACACACACACACACACACACATATACTTCTTAACAGTGTGATTTTTGAAAATCTTATTTTATGTGAATGAGTGTTTTGACTGAATGTATATATATGCACCACATACATGCCTGGTGCCTAAAGAGGTCATGAGAAGGTATCAGTCTAATAATCTGCAACTGAAATTATAGATGGTTATTAATTATCATGTGTGGTTGGAAATTAAACACAGGTCTTCTGAAAGAACAAGAGCTCTTGCCAACCAAACACCTTTCCAGCCCTCTTGACATTCAGTTTTAATAGATATCAACTACATCTTTGGATTCATAAGGTATAGAAATGCTAACATCCACTATGGAAAAGGTGAGGGGTTGGCTGGAGCCTAGATTTACAGTACTAGAGGAGAGATAGAGACACCTGTCTTCATCCACTCATTCTGTAAATATTCTGTCAGGTGGCATGTATTATTTTGGTGCTTAGGTACAAAAATGTCTTTACAAAAAGAAGCATATTGCCAAGATTAGTTTTCCAAGGCTGCCATAACAAAATAATTCCATATCAGTGAATTAAGAACACAGATTTTTTTTTTCAAGTGATAGTGGAAGTCAGAAAGCTGAAACCAAGATATGGGGAAGATCATGTTCTCTCTGCAAACTGTAGGAGCAGAGTCTTCCTTCCCCAGCAGCCCATGATTTCCAGTCTTCCTTTGATTGCTACAGCCAAAAAGCAATGTTTGCTCTGTCTTCACAAGACCTCCTACCCTTTGCCTCTGTCACTTCTTAAAGAACTCCCAGCTACTCTACACCTTGGCTGTGGTGTTACTTTTGCAATTTTTAACTAACTGCAATTGTAGTCACCATGTCGCCAAATGAGCTCACATGGTGAGGTTTTTGAGCAGAGAGGCATTTTCAAGGGGGGTGGTACTCAACTCACTCAGTCAAGATAACAATATAAAAAGTACACCAACTATTTCAGTGTAAGTTTATCCTAGGGAAATTAATCCAGGGTACATCAAAGAGGAGCTTTCCATGCAGAGTATACTTTGAAAGGTTCAAAACAATGAATAAAGAGTACTACCAAGCAACTTTAGTAGAGGGTCCATGGTATGGGGCTTACAACAAAGGAAAATGATAAAGCAAAATGGGTGGCTATAGAATAAGAAGATGATAGTTCATAAAGCTCTGTGGAATTTGGTTTTCTCATGATCAACACACATTATTTGCAAGGCTTCTCAGTTCTGCTTATATTCTGTTCTTCAAAAAAAAATCTCTCTTGGGATTTATGCAGGTACAAGTGAAAACTATGGGAATTAGGCAATAATGTATGATATCTCATAGTTTGATCCTATTCACCATAGAATCACTCACTCCTCAGAATGTTGTTCATAAACTTGGCCAAGAGTTGCTCGGTTAGATAGTTTAAACTAGGCCAATGTTATATTCCCCTGGACTCTTACCCTTGTTATAAGTAGCAAAACGCTGCAAACTTTTTGCTATTTTTTCGAATCAACAGTGGTACCATTCTTTGTTTGTTTGTTCAGTACCTATTTCTGTTCATTTTACGCCATATTATTTAAGTCATCATGAAAGCCACCTTGGATGCTTTCCAGAGTCTCATGTCTTTGTTTAAGAAAATTAGTCATGGGCCTGAGAGATGGCTCAGTGGTTTAGAGAGTATACCATCCATGCAGAGAACCTGAGTTTGGTTCACAGCACACACAATGGATGCTTTTTAACTGTGTACAGTGACTCCAGAAGCTCCAACGCTCTCTTCTTGCCTCTGTGGGCAACTACATCCATGTTCACACAGTCACACACACACAAGGTGGGCAAGTGTATTCATGTGCATACACTCACACACAGCCAAATACACATGAGTATAATTTAAAACAATAAAATAAAATCTTTAAGACAAAAGTTTAGGACTTATCCTGACACCAGATGAACCTTCCTTGTTTAGACAATGGATGACAGTGACATGAACTGAAGTGGGTGGCTAAGGAAATATGAGTAGACTTGCGCAGTGCTCAGGAATAGCAATGGATTGGCTGAACACTAGCCATGGGTAGGTAGAGCATGATGTCAAGGATAATGTTAAAGTCTGTCACTCATAGTCCAGGTGAAAGCTGGGCCATTAACCAGATAAAATCAGGAGAAAGGGAAGAGACAGTGTACTCAGATTCAGACAGATAATTCCCCCCTGGTCTCTGCAAGGCATCCGATTGAAGGTGACCAATAATCTATGAATTTAGGTGGGAAGTTCATGTGAGAGAAGATAGACTATGGGTGTGACTGATGCTCATACAGAAGACTAGGCTGGTAGATTGCAGTCACAACAGCATAACCCAGCCCACCATGCTAACCTGTCCCTTTCAAGTCTACATCTTATCTACTGAGTTTTCGATCCGTCATTTTGACTCAGTCATTTCTTTTTCATGAGTGCTTTATAAAAACCTCACAACATTTCATGGAAAATCATATGCAGAGAATACACACTATGAATACAGATTGCAAACGCTTGTCTCTCTTTGGGCCAACATAAATTCCCTCTAAGAGTATACGTCTGTTTTCTAGATAGAAAACTGGGACGTGCTTTTCCTATATTATATTAACTCTTAATTATATCTCAAATCTAAGTTTGCAGTCTAAATAGAACCTCTTAAAAACCTGAACATCCAATGGTTAGCCTCAGGTTTATTGATGGCACTGCTAATGTGATGATGTTTCCAAGTATGAATGAGACCAAAGAAACACACAATATGATTCAAATTTTCTAAGACTGTAATTATAATTGTGTAATATAAAGAGGGGCTGAAAAGAGACACCAAACACAAATGTGATCAGTGGATCATTTTTCTCTCTTTTGTAAATAATTTTTCATGCACAAATTATACATACACCTGCATGTACTAAATTCATTTTTTCATGTTGAAAGACACGGAACAATGGTTGTAATGTGGGAAAGACGATGCTTTTGCAAGCTGAAGAGCTGGATGCTACGCAGTTCACATCAGCAGAGAAAAGGGATGCAGAGTGTGACAAGTTTTCTCTCTACTTTTTACTTTAGATCTCAATTGCGTGAGTTTTTTTTCCTAGTGTCAAAAATGAAACTATATGTATTAAATATACCGTTTCTCTTAATTCAAAACCAGTTTAACTTTTCTAATATTTCTGCCTGGGCTTAGGTTGGTGATCTACAACTTAGCACATAAGTCGTTTTTTCAACTTCAAAGAGTATAATAAACATTAAATAATTATTGTTCACAATGCCTCTTCAAGGTAGGTATTTTTGTTTCAATCCCATTTTATAGACCTGAAAACTGAGGGATGGTAGCCAAACCAGGTATCCTCTGATCCTAAGAGATTAAAAAAAATACATAATAATAACCTTTCACATCTCAACCATCTTTACTCTTTCTACTTTTGTTCTTTCTAAGGACTTTAAGATATAAGAAAGAGATTAGGGGGAAAAAATTAACTCTGTGATGTTTTCAAAGGAAAGAAAAAAAATTCACACCTTTTAAACTGCCATTCAGCTGCAGGTAAAGAATTTAACAGCTTGCGGAGTGCTAATTAGAGCCCATTATAACTTGATTGGCCTGCCTTGGCAACAGCATTGCCTAGGTCCTTGCAAAAGGGAGATTTCCCTGCTCTATATAGTTCTGATTCAGGTAACTTGTGTTCCTGACTATGGAAGCAGTGATAATTCAGAGGCAGCAATCAGAACTGCGCTGTGTCAATCAATATTTAAAATGGAATTTTACCTTTGTATGCTTAGGGAATAATAAACGCCAAGTTCTGTTCAATACTTCCAAAGGCCCCAGTATTATCACCTTCAATTGCATGAAGAAACAGAAAATTGAGGTTCATTATCTGCCTTTAACTTCTTAATTAACAATGTTCAAAGAATATCTAAGAAACATAGTGTCTGTATTTGGCCTTTGTGGCATTTGGTATTTACTATGTGAGGAGGAAATCAAGTATGTGTATTTACAGGGCAAATTCTTCCCACTCAAGTGGCAAAATGAGCTTTTCTGAATGAGTACATATTTCGTCCAAAAGTGTTTTCTCTTTGCTATGTTTGATTATTTTCTTGATGACCTAAGGGGATTGCTGCTGTCTCTGATAATTAAGTTTAATGATGTTCTGTACATCTAGTCACTCAGACCTCCTCTTGGACCACATTTCTATTTGCTGATTGCATAGAAACTTCTGTGTGGAAAGACCTTCTCAGTGCGCCCACCCTCTCCCTTCCCAGATCAAATGCCCTCGTTTTCTTCATTTCTTTTGTTGTTGTTGTTGATATTGCTTTAATATTTTTAATTGGTTATTTTATTTATTTACATTTCAAATGTCCCCTTTCCCGGTTTCCACTCTGCAAACCCCCATCCTGTCCTCATGCTCCCCCACCCACCCACGCACTCCAGACTTACCTCCATAGCATTTAGGGGCATCGAGCCTTCACAGGACCAAGGGCCTCCCCTCTCATTGATGCCAGATAAGGCCATCCTCTACTACATACACATCTAGAGCCATGGGTACCTCCATGTGTACTCTTTGGATGGTGATTTAGTCCCTGGGAGCTCAAGAGTATCTGACTGGTTGATATTGTTGTTCTGCCTATGGAGTTATAATCTCCTTCAGCTTCTTCAGTCCTTCCCCTAACTGTTCCATTGGGGTCCTGTGCTCAGTCTTATGGTTGGCTGCAAACATCTGCATCTGTATTGGTCAGACTCTGGCAGAGCCTCTCGGAAGACCACTACAAGAGGCTCTTCTCAACAAGCGCTTCTTGGCATTAGCAATAGTTTCTGGGTTTGTGTCTACAAATGGGATGGATCCCTAGGTGGGACAGTCTCTGGATGGCCTTTCCTTCTGTCTCTGTTCCACTCTTTGTTCTACATTTCCTTTAGACAGGAGCGATTCTGAGTTAAAATTTTTGAGATGGGTGGGTGGCCCCATCACTCATCCAAGGGGCATGTCTATCCGCTGGATGTGGTGAGTGAGGTAACCCCAGCCATAAAAGAACACACATGGCATGGACTCACTGATAAGTGGATATTAGTCCAAAAGCAAAGAATACCCACAATACAACTCACAGACCATATGAAGCTCAAGAAGGAAGACCAAAGTGTGGACACTTCAGTCCTACTTAGAAGGGGGAAAAATAATCACAGGAGGTAGAGGGAGGGAAGGACCTGGAAGTAGAGGGGAGGGGGAAGAAAAAGTAGGAGCAGGATCGGGTGTGGGAGGAGGGGGGGGAGAAGTACAGAGGATCAGGACATTGAATGAAGGTGTTAGTAGTGGGAGATGGGGAGCTGGGAGTAGCCACTAGAAAGTCCCAGATGCCAGGAAAGCAAGAGGTTCCCAGGACCCAACAGGGATAACATTAGCCTAAAAATCTAACAAAGGAAAGATAGACCCTGTAGACTATCTCCAGTGGATAGGTTTTCTTCTTTTCTAGCATCTTACTTCTTTGTCTTTAGGTTGAATATTTGAACAAATACTAAGAATGAACACTACAAAACCTTGAGGGGCTGTTTCCATCTTTTTCTCTTTTTTAAAAAATATTTCTTTTATGGTCTGAGATTATAACATAATTTCCCCCTTCCATATATATATATATATTCCTAAATACTTGAATACATCCTGCTCAGTCTACATTTTGTTACTTGTGTGCATGCTTTTAGAGCTGACTATATAGGTCAGTGGCTTTTCGTACATTCACACTGTTGGACAACCAGCACTTATCTTCAGAAATATTTTCAACTTGCAAAAGTGGAACTTGCTACATCCTCATTAACTAATGACTTCCTCATCACTCTCCTTCCGGACCTAACAACTACCATACCAGTCTCCAGAGCAGTGATTCTCAGCTTACCGAACACTGCAACCTTTTAATACAGTTCCTATGTCGAGGTGACCCCCAACCATAAAATTACATCATTGCTACTATTATGAATCATAATACAAATATCTGCTATGTAGGTTTCTGACATGTGAGCCCCATAGTACCCACTGGTTGAGAAGTGCTGCTCCAAAGAGTCCGCACTGAGATGAAATCATACAGTATTTCACTTACTATTGCATCCTTAATTTTTACATACATGGCATGTATTAAAACTTCCTTCCAAGCTGGAGAGATGGCTCAGCAGTTAAGAGCACTGACTGCTCTTCCAGAGGTCCTGATATCAATTCCCAGCAACTACACGGTGGCTCACAACCATCTGTAATGGAGTCTGATGCCCTCTTCTGGTGTATCTGAAGAGAGCAATGGTGTACTCATCTACATAAAATAAATAAATAAATCTAAAAAAAATAATAAAACTTCCTTTTTAAGGCTGATGATATTGCTCTGTAGGCATATATCTTATTCAGTTCAATGTTTCCTTTGTTAGTGGAAGGTTGGGTTGTGATGCTTGTAGTAGATAATGTTGCAGTCAATAGGGAAACAAAATAATCTCTAGGAGAGTTTGCTTTCAGTTGTTGAAGCAATATAATGTTAAAATTCAGAAGAGGCCACCTCAGTGTATGTTCTCTGAGCATTTGACAAACACTATAGCTGCAGAAAGTCACACCCCATCATTCTGTCTTGAAGGCGAGAAAATCATTCTCTGATCTTCCTCTAATGTATATCCTGTCATTATTCTAGAGGGTTTCTGCCTACGGGCAGGGAGAAGGAATCAAACCAAACACAGACATGGATCTGAAGGAATAGCCCATATCTGTTTCATTCTAAATCATCATGAATAGATCGTATACTTTGTTCAGTCTATGTCCAGTTAACTGTCAATCCTTCATAAAAGCTTAACAAAAAAATTCACTTTTCTTTATACTTTTAGGTCTTAATATTTGAAGACCCTTTTCATGCAAAGTATATTAACTGTATGTGTTTCCTTTTCTTAAATGTCTTTTGCCAGAGGTATCTCAGCTTCTGTTAGGTGAAGATGTGGAATTGTGTGGCTGTTTGGCAATTCTATTTTTATTTTTTTGAGAAACTCCCAAATCATTTTCTACAGAATCTGCACCACTTTACATTCTAAACTGCAATTAAAAGGTTTCCATTTTTCTTTACATCTTCATAAATAATTGCTAATTTTGATAGTAGCCACCCTAACAGATACATGATTGCATCCTATTGTAGTTTTGATTTCAAGTTCTTTAATTATTTGTAATGTTGAGCTTCTTTTGTGCTTTTTTAAAAAAAATTTTATTGAAAATAAAATATATTAGAAATTAAACTATCCTGTTAATTTTTTCTGATTCCACATTGTTCATATATAGAAATGATACAGATGTATGAGTGTTGACGTTGACTTTACTCTTCCCCCATTAGTTCTAGCAGCCTTTGCTTTGTATATGGCTCTCTGGTGCTTTCTACACTTAATTAATATCATCTACAAATAGACATAATTTTACTTCCATTTTTTACTTTAGAGGTTTTTAAATTTCTTTTTCTTGTCTAGTTACTCAGGCTAAAACTTCTAATACTCTAGTGTTTAGAACTAGCCAAAGTAGACAGAGGGTACCCTCATTATGTTGCTGAATTAAATGGATTGTTTTGACTCCATTGCTGGGTGATGTCCATACAGGCTATATAATGCAGAGGCAGTTCCTTCTGTCCATAATTTGTCAAGAGTTTTTATTACAAGAGGATATTCTTTTAGCAAAAACATATGTTTTTCCCACAGTAATTAAGGTGACTTTTTCCTCCTGCGTTGTAATTATTCTGGTCTATTATATCAATTGATATTTATTTTATGAACCTTGCTTACTTTTCTGTAAAAATGTTCATATAATGTTGCTATGTAATCCCTAGAAGACATCAATTTATAGTCTTTTTAAATTAATGTGCAAAAAGAAGATCCATCTATAGTTTTTGTATAGTATCTTTGTTAGGTTTATATAAGAGGAATAGTTGAATATTTTTACCAGTTTTGAAAAGGACTCCACTGCATAGAAGTTAGCAAAGATGATCACAGTGGACTAGTGAAGAAGATGTACAATCATACACATTACATCTATCTCTTGACATTGCCAAATTGAAAGCAGCATACTCTAGTGCTTAAAAATCCACAGAGAAATGACAGTACAATTGGATTTGATCTGGCTCACGAATGTTTGTCATATCAAAAATGTCTATGGCAGCTGACCCAGAGCAAATGGCCTACATGAACCTCTCTTTGGTAGCAATGAAATTCACCCTTCCCAATCAGTAGAGTTTGAAACCCAAAAAGAAGGGATATTACTTAGGACCATTGACGCACATGCCTAAGCAGAACCTGAGAGTACACAATGAACTTGTAGGGAGAAGGTATTCCTGCATGAAGCAATGAGCTCAGTATAGGCACAATGGACTCTATCTCCTGGCCAGCAAATGTTCTGGGCCAAAGGCCAATGTATGTGATCCAGCAGATGTTGAAAAACTACATACATGAAACTTCCTTTTCCAATAAAAGTATTTGCCTTAATTTTTCAGAAGTCTGGGGAGAGCTGGGGTTAGTTCCATTGAAGTATGATACAGGGAAAACCTAGCCAGGCATGGTGGCACACACCTTTAATCCCAGGCAGAGGCAGGCAGGCAAGTAGATCTCTGAGATCCAGGCCAACCATGTCTCCAAAGTGACCTATAGGACTGCCAGAGCTATACAGAGAAATACTGTCATGGAAAAAAGAAAAAATAATTGTTTTCACCACATTTTTATCTAGTGACCCAATCATTTTTAAAAGAAATTATTTACTTTTCGCATATGTGTGTGTGCATGTGTGTGTGTGTGTGTGTGTGTGTGTGTGTGTGTGTGTGTGTGTGTGCAAATAAGCATGATATGCATCGGGACTTATGGATGTCAAAGGACAACTTAGTGCGGTTGACTCGCTACACCCACCTTTACATGTGACCCAGGATCAAAGCCAGGTCTCCAGGTTTAAACAGCAAAAAACTTTATGCACCAGCTGAGCCACTCAGTGGCACCAATTTTCTTACTGCTTATAAGTCATTTAGGATTGTTTTATTTCTTAGTGATTTAGCATTCAGAAGGGTTTGCCAGTTTTATCTAAACTATCCAATTTGTTGGCACACAGCTTTTTCTTAGCCTCTCTCTCTCTCTCTCTCTCTCTCTCTCTCTCTCTCTCTCTCTCTCTCTCTCTCTCTCATGAGCCTTTATTTCTACGGGTTTGGTAGCAATGTCTTCATTTTTTTTCAAGTTTAGCAAACTGAGCCTCTTCTGATTTAAAATTTCATTGATGTCAAATTTTACTGATTCTGTTGAGTTTCTTAGAGAACTATCTTTTGTTGAATTTCTTTTTTATTTCTATTATTTTTCTCTCTCCTGTTCCACTTATCTTTATTGCAATCTTTATTATTTCCATCCTCTTTTAACAACTCTGAACTTATTTTTTTTTCTTTTATAAGGCAATTGATTTGTAAAGTCGTTATTGAGTTAAAGTCTTTCTTGTGCTGTGGTGTGTTTATAGATATAAATATCACCCTTAGCACTGCTTCTATTGCCTGATACATTTTGATACCTCAAGTATACATTTTCAATCATCTCCAACTCTTTCCCATTTTCTCTTAGCATTTCCATTTTGATGCATGTCTATGTAAGAGCATGCTCTCTACATACTGACATGGTGACACATGCCTGCAATTCAATCAGTCACAGATGCAAGTAGATGGCAATTTTCAAGACAGCCTCTGTCACACAGTGAGTTTGAGGCCATTCTGGGCTCAATAACTAAACTCTTTCCTTAAAAACAAGTTCCAAAAAATTTTAAAACACTGCTGTTTAATGTCTACAAACTCATGAATTTTTCTCACTTTCCTAATGCTACTGCTTTTACTTCATCCCAATGTGATCTGAGAAGTTACACTGCAGATGTAGAGTTTAAATTCTACTGGTACTCAATTTGCTGCCCATCTTACAAACTTTCCTGGAAAGACATGAAGTCAACACATATCCCATTGCTATTAAATAAGAGAATTATTATACGGCGTTTATTTGCTTTCTGGTTATTTTATCCATCTTCAAAGTACTGAAACTTCCAGGTTTGATTGAAGAACTCTATTTATGGTGCAGCTGGTTCAATCTTGCCTTGTATACTTGATGGACTGTTATTAAACATATGAGCGCTGATAACTGTTCTATGTTCCTATGTACTGAAATGCCTTTTTCTCTACACTACCTTACATTTCCTAACCTCCTACTTAAATGCTGTTTGGATTGATCATATTATGTCCATATGTGATCTCATTTCATGGAGTATCCTTTTCTAGGCTTTCATGGTCAATGGATTTTCATCTTACAAAGTGAGAGCATAGCTACTTAAGGTTTGCAAATCCATCCTGCTATTCTGTCTTTTAATAGAAGACTTTAATTCATTTACATTTAAAATAATTACAAGGAGTAACGTCTGTCACTTTCTATTTGTTATCCATGTTATAAAACTGTTTACCGTTAATCTCTTACATTACACTCTTCTATTTAATTTTTAAATAGAACACTTAATCTATCTTCTATGTCTAATCTATATTCTTTAAGGATATCATGGATATTATTACATCTTAAATTTATACCACTCTAATTTGAATTTATGCAAGTGTAGCATCAATAATACAAAAAGTTCTTCTCCTTTAGCAGCTCCATCCCAGCCCCTAACTCCTGCAGACTTCACAAAATGACATCTACATATATTATGTCCAACATATAAGCTATTACTTTAAAAACATTAATCTGTAACAATTTATAGAAAACAAAAGGTGAGTTACAAATCACTATTACTACACCAGTGTTTATAATTACCCATGTGTTTGTGTTTCCTGAAACATTTGTTTCTCTCTCACCCTCAAGTAACTGTAGAGTGCACTTTTCTTTTCCATGCCCAGGACTCCCCTTACTGTTCCTTTCATGGCCAAACTAGTGGCAGTGAAGCTCCTCTGCTTTTATTTGACTGGGAATACCTTACTAGTTCTTTCTCTTTTTAAAGGATGGCTTTGCCAAATATAGGATTCTTCCAACACTGACCTGAGTTGTTTTCTGGCTTTGTTTTCAGCTGTTAGTCCACTGACTCCATGTCTCCGAGATTTCTGATGAGAACCTTTTTTGGCAGTCTGATCAAAGATCCCTTGTTTGTGATAAGTCACCCCTTTGCTTGTTTCAAAAAGCTTTTAACAACATAATTATAAAGTGCTGTGGTGTAGGTCGCTTGTAATTCATCCCATTGAAGTTTGCTGAGTTTTGCAACAACTATATTAAAGTATTCAAATTTGGAAAGTTTTAAGTCACTTTAAAATGTACTCTTTCTATACTTTTTTTTTCTTTCTTCTCTTACTCTGAAAGTCTGTGATGGTTTTCCAGAGGTCCTACAGTTCCATAGACTACATTTATATTTAAACAGGATTTTGTTTGTTTGTTTTCTTTCTGTCTCTCAGACCCAATGGTCTCCATTGTCACATCTTCAAATATGCTGATTCCCAGTCCTCTGGTTAGTTTAAGAAACTCTCCTTGAATCCTTGTAATGAAATGTATCTTTTAGTTATATTATTTTTTTTAGAATTTGTAAACAAAAGCTTCAGCATGTAATTTGTCAGCAAAGTTTGTTTTTTTTTGTCATTTCCTTCCCCATCCCCTGTCCCTCCCTTATACACTTCCCCTCCTCAAAGCTTCTCTTCCATTTTTATGATATCTGGGCTCTTATTCACTCCTCACTTCCTCCACATGACTTTCCTCCCTTTCCTGTGTAACTGGTAGAGCCCCACCCCCACCCGCTGTGCAGGCTGTTTGCTCTGCTCACACTGTTCTTTACTGTGCAGAAACCTTTTAACTTGTTGTTGAGAAGGCTCAGCTGATTCCATGACAGGCTTCAAACTGGCAGTTAAGGAGACTAGGCCTAAATCTGTTTCCAAGAACAAGGCAATTCCAGGCAAATCCAGGCCTCGGAAGCTGCCCTGCCACCTGGCCTGGAACAGCAGCAGTTTCCAGACTTCCTCAGCAACAGTTTTCAGCCTGGCAAGTTTCCGGTCCCCACACCCCAGTAACGGAATGTCCATAGAGATGGACCCAACAGATTAACATAGAGGTCACCTATCCCGGAATTCTCTAATGTCATTTAAGTTAGGCCTGTAAGCTCACTTGGTTGTCTCTCTATTCTGGTAATATGAGACCCCAGTATGCTGGACCTCTGCAGAATAAAACACTCTTACATTTACATGCTATTTGGTCCAGGGAATCATGGACCCTTACACTGTAATCCCTATTTGTCAATTTTGGGGGATACCTTTTTAATTCAAAATTAAAACAACGTTTTTCTTTTCTTTCCTTCTTTTGATTTATATTTATTCATTGATAGTTTAGTTTTGTTTCTTTCTCTCTCTTTTTGACTTATATTGTTCATTGATAGTTCAGTTTTGTTTGTAGATCATTTCTTTGCTGCCTTTCTATAAGCTTTTGCTCATTATATTTAAGATGATATTTTTAATACATGTTTAATAAACTGACTATCAAACTGATTCTCACAGATCCACATCCCAGGAAGACCTAGGCTTTGCAGCATGTTATTGTCTTTCTGACTGTGCTCTACCAATTTCCAGGGGTTGGAGAGGAAGGCGACTCATTTATTTTGAAAGACTTGGTGATGTGCCTGATGAAAACCATGATTTTGTGTATCTGGGAGACATTGGATGATGTATTCATCAAGGAAGACATGTGTAAACCTCTTCTGTCCAAGACAACCATTAAAATTACTCCATCAGCTAAATCATACTGTTTCTTTGTAGGATGTTAGCAAAGTCCTCATACCTTGGTTTCTTCTATTGTTAATCCTATCCTTGATGACTTCAAGTTTTATTTTTAAGTCTTTTTTGTTGCTCTTTTTTGTTTTTGTTTTTGTTTCTGTTTCAGATTTGGTTTTGGTTTTGGATTTTTGGGGTTTGGGTTTTTGGGTTTGGGGCTCTGGGTTTTGTTTTTTGGAGACAGAGTTTTTCAGTGCCACAAAGCCCTGGCTATCCTGGACTCGCTTTGCAGATCAGGCTGGCCTCTCACACAGAAAGATTCACCTGCCTCTGCATCCCAAGTGCTGGAATTAAAGGTGTGCCGCACCATGTCTAATTTTAAATTTGTTTTTAAGTATGAGTCATTAGAGTGCATTATAGTTTGAGCATTTCAAAACACAGCGAGAAAATTTACACATCTCAATGAGAACTGGTTTTGATCTCAGTCATCTAAATTTAAAAATATATTTAATCCCACTTTAAAAATTAGTTTTACCCAGCACTAGGGAGGCAGAGGCAGGTGGATTTCTGAGTTCGAGGCCAGCCTGATCTACAGAGTGAGTTCCAGGACAGCCAGGACTACACAGAGAAACCCTGTCTCGAAAAACCAAAAAAAAAAAAAAAAAATTAGTTTTAAAGCTTAAAGCATTCATAAAAATACTTGACTTACATCATATAAAGGGAAATTTGGATTTGATGAGACAGTCAAATGTCACTTTGAGCTTTGAGTCATATTTATTTTAGTTTTTAAAAAAATGTGCCTACAAAAATATTTTCTTTCAGAGAAAGTAGTACATAAAGGAAATTATGCAAACGTTATAGGACATGAAGATACATTCTAGCAGAGGGAAAGCTTTAAATCTTGACTCTTTGGAGGAAAACAACTCTGTGTATATGCATGCACGTGTGTGCTATGTGTATTTGTATTAACATAGAATCACTACTTTGTAATTATACCTGCATGCAATGTACTCTGCTCGCTCATTGTGACGCTTGATAAACTGTTTTGTTCATTTTCCATGTATCTTGTTAATTATTTAAATAAGATATGTTATTTTTTTCGTTTTTAAATTTTCTTTATTTTATTTTTATTTATTCTACTTTCATACAGCATACATGAACTAGAAGCCATATTAAGGAAAGTTCTAGGACTCATGTGAAGGTCTTCAATTTATTTCAACATTCTGCACTGCTAGCAAGGAAATCAAACAAGACAGGATCAGTATAGGAAAACAAGAGTTTAAAAGACAAATTATGACATATGCTGCCCAAATGTCTAATGAAAGATAAAAATGGAAGGTCCGACTACTTTTGTTGGCTTAACAGCAGATGATTAGGTATTTTTAATTATAGCTGCCAAGTGCTTTCATAGAAGCATGTAGACTAATCTATAGACTACTCTGTAGAAGAGGTAAGCATGCTCTATGTGGCTGCCTCCCTCTCATTTGCAACCTTTTCTGAATGTCCTGCTTGGGGTTGGAGAGTATCTTGCTGTTCTTGTAGAGGACCAGGATTCAGTTCCCGGTGCTACATGACCCTTAAAACTCTCTGCAACTCTAGTTCCAGGGGCTCCAACTCCCATTTCACACATGCAGTACACATGCATACATTCAACAAAAATGCTAATGCAAATAAAATAAAATAAATAAATCTTTAAAAAAAATTATCTTAGAGCATCCTAACTAGAAATCCACCAGAGAAAGCAATTCTGAACACTATGGCTTAGCCCAAGTAAACATGTGCATCACACGTGGTCAGCTTAGGGGAAGAGGATTTGGCCAGACACAGCTTTGTAGCTGAGTATTTGCTGCAACAATTACCCCTAAAAATAAAGTATAGATAAAGTGTGATGAAAAATTACCATTTCTAATTATATCTAATGTATACTGAAAAAGCGCTTAACCTGTGCCAGTTACTGATTTAGACACCTTATATATTAACACATTATTAACTACCTTATGAGCTAAGGCACTATAAATAACAAATGACAGTATTCTCTACAAGAGACACTGAGGTACAGATAGGTTAAGTAACCTGCCTTAAGTTAACAGAGCTTGTAAATAAGAGAGCTAGCTTTCACTGAGAGAAGCTAGCTCCAGAATCTATAGGCATCATGACTGTGATGACTGTGTGCTACCTAGGTATCAAAGGTCTTCAAATTTTGTCCCAGAACTATTGTAAATATCCAAGCTCAGTTCTAACTCTTGGGACTTTAATTCTTGTTAAACTTGGTTTGTGTGGGTTGTTTGTTGTTTGTTTGGTTTGGTGTGGTTTTTTTTTAATGTGGTAAGCCATCATTTAAGGATAAGAACTCAGCATTACTTTCTTACTATGTCTCTTTCCACGATGTTATATCTTGTAATATCTTGTACTGCCCCTGGCCAGAGATCACTCAATGAGAAAGGACCAGAAAACGGTTGCAGCATCCCCAGTCTCCAAGGAGAGGCATGGTCCATACTCCCCTTGCGATCTTGCAGCATGTATTTTTGTATTATGTGTGATGCTGCCCATCCTGAGAGATCCACATGCAAATACGTAGTGAAGGATCAAGGAGACATCAAGAAGCCGAAGGATTTTAGTGTGGCCACTTACTGTAAGTGTGAATGACTAGGATGAAGAGGCTGACAGTACAAAAAGCACTGCAAAATCACCAGCTTCCACTGTCTTACATTACCCACACTGATGTTATTTCTTCAAATGAAAGCATTGGCAAGGCCAAGGATTTCCTTCCATAGAGTTTGTGCTATTAAGAGATTGAAAAATAGGGGTGTTATTAAGCAGGACCCTAAAGGGGAAGGTCAGCTCAATCACCTTCTATCACACTACCAGGATATATAAAGATCACTCCAGTCGTTAGCACATTAATTAACAACCCACTTGCTTTTTATTTTTTTCTCAGTATTTTTTTTTCCTGGAAGCAATACACACAGTTGACGTCTGAGTTCTTAGACAGTAAAATGGTTGCCATAAAGCAGGAGATGTGAGGGGCTTCTTATGGAATAATGGAAAAATGGAAATTACTGTCAAAATGATGTCATGGCTTCAAAACATTGTTGGTACAAGTGCCTGACAGGCATCCTTGACACAATCTGTAATGACATAGTAAGAAAGCAAAAATAATGTGACAATGGCTTTCTCTCTAGGACTTTTGAAGAATTACCGGGTGGGTGCTGCACCCCACATGCTGATCTCTAGCAGAAGATACAATTCCTCCCAGAAACATCAATATTTATGAGATTTATTGATTATCTTGTCATGTTTAAAATATGTGCTTAACAGTATATTTAAGGGTCAATTGGAGTCACAGGGACACATATGAGAGAGCATCAGCAGCTACTAACAGAATAAGACAGACAATGTGACTTTTTTGTTAGTTCTTTTAGCTTGTATGATATACCTCCCTCTCTATATATAAAGGTATCAGTACAAATTTAAGATAATTCTGTACAAACAAAACAAAACAAAATAAAACTATGAAACAAGCAGATGCTATGGGTGAATTAACTTAAAGATATAAAAAAATCCAACAATAATCTTATACATACTCTTCAAAGGAATCATTACTGTATTATTGGGAACAGCCTGGCTTTCATCACTGTTTAAATCATAAGATCACAGCACTTTAGGCCCAATAGAACTTTAGGAATCATTTAACTGAGCCCTTAGAGACAAAAGGCTTGTTCAATGCAGAGCTAGAGAATGCTACAGTTGGTGCCTCTTCTAGCCACTAGAGCAGTCACTTCCTGTATGTGAGATTAAATCAACTGCAAGTGCACTTGGCAAGCAGAGCACTTGCCACAGAATCTAGCACCATGCAAGTCTCACCACCACTGTGGATCTAGAACTCTTTGAATATTCCAACAACTAACATGTAGCTTCTGACATCATATAACAAAGACGGTCATTACTTATATAGATATCATCACTGTGTCCCAGAAAGGAAGAAAATACTAACCAACTCATTGGCAGATGAGAATTGTACAACTATTATAATCAACTGTTATAGCTACAGGATATAAAGAGAAAGGCAGAGGGTATTGAAAGGAGAAGTTGGGTCAACCAAACTAGCCTATGATATCTGTTATATTAGTGATACTTTTTAGGAACTTAGGGAACTTTTGTCGCTCCTAAAATTCTTAGATTGGGCTCTTGTGTTCCCACAGGAAACAACTGAAGATATATGCAGCAGGTATAGGAGAGCACAGTCGTCAACAAAACAAACAAGCAAACAAACAAACAAAACACAGCCACTGTCTTCATCCAATCAGCTGTGCTGCTTGCAAGAGAATGAGAGACCACCACCAGCTAGTCTGTTGATGGCTGACATCATAGATGGAATACGTAAGGAGGGTCAATGGACTCTCATTGAGATTTCTGACCAGATACTCCTTTCTGTACCTCTCATCCATTTATATACATTCTCTGCCAGTTTTTCTAATTGTACATAGCCTGGGGCTCTTAGGGAATGCTAGACTATATCAGCTGGAGATGATTAGCTGAAGAGGGGTGTGTCCATCTACAGCTTCCCAGTAGCTGTAGATGGATACACCATCCATGTTAAGTAAAGTCTTTCCAGTGCAGTTGCTTTAGAACACTCTTGTTGGTGTGTCCTGGTGATCTTGTTAGGAGGGGTAGGCAGAAGAAATTCTCAAAAGAGCAGGTGAATAGGTTAAATGATGTCACAGGAGGGGAACCTTCTTCTCATGCAACTATGACCATAAGATGAAGAAGAAAATAAAATGTATAATAAACATATTATGGAAAAGAGGAGGAGAAAGAAGAAGAGAAGGTAGAGGGACAGAAAGACAGATAGGGGTGAAGGGGAAGCTAGCCCTGCATTCTCTTACCCCTTCTCTCCCTCTTTACCCTCTCTTTGTGCATTGTGAGGCACAACTGTAAGGTTCTCAGGTAGGATGAGAACCCTTACCAGACTCTGAAGACAACGAAGCTTATTAGTACCTTGGACTTGGACATTGTAACATTCAAAAGTGAGACAAAATTAATTTTTAGCCTTTATTTATTTGTTCTTGAGAAAGATTTTTCTATGTGGACCCAACTCATTGGAACTCACTCCTTAGATCAAACTATCCCTGAGTTCTTAATACTCCCTCTGTGTCCTCCTAAAGTTCTGGGATTGCAGGTATCACAATGCTCAGAAAATCTGTTTTTTTTTTTTTTTTAAAGAAATATTTGGTTTACTTAACTCAGTATCTAAAGAAGATCCATACTCTGCATTTTGTTTTAATTTTGAGATTATACTTTAATTACAACTTTTCTTCCTAAATATAACCTATTGAGTCCATATGATATTACATATATGTATGTTTCAGGACTGACTGGAAATGGAAAATCAATCAGTCTGCTCTTCCCTATGAGGTCCACCTCTCCTGCTCTCAGCTTTAGTAGGTGGCCTATAGTTCTTTGTATGGGACTGAGGTTGAGGTCTCTTGGAATATTTCCCCATATAGTTAGGCATGTTTGTTTTTGTCACCGTTCTTCAGATCATGTTTGGGCAGTCGTGTTGGTAAACCTTTACAGGTAGAGCTTCTGATGTTTCTAGAGGATTGTCTACGATGGTCTTCTGAGGTGACTAGGAGGATAGTCTCACAGGAATGCTCCCAATCCTCCAGTTCTTCAGTCTCTCAACTCTTTTACAATGTTCCCTGAACCTTAGGTGATGGAATGTTTCATAGATGTATCCCCTGGACTGGGCTCCATAGCTTTTTATTTTGATGGAATATAGTTTTCGGTAATGGTCTCTTTCAGTTATAAAGATACATTTTGCTGATGAGAAATATCTGTGGATATAAAGACAAATGCTTATAACTTGCTGTTAGGGATTATGCTGGTTTTGTAGATTAGTGATAAAGTCTCCTCTAATAACTATGATTTCACTAGCACTGAGTAGTTAGCCAGGGTTCCAGTACCAGCTATGGTATCCTTGTTTTATTGGGTCTGAAGTACCATTAGACAGCAGTTGTTTCTCTTCCTAGGTACATGTAAAGCCACCAGGCCATGCTGGCCATGGATGTGGTTTATAGGCATTATAGCTGGTTAGAACTGTTGCTTGCCTACCTCCTTTGGAAGTTTGCATGGTGCCTTCTAGTACCATTAAAACTAGTCCTCAAAGAGGGGCAATCTGATCATTTCCGGATCAAAGGCTATTGGGAAGTGCTTCTGAAGTGCATAGTGTCTTCAGGAATAGGGACTCATCTTCCAACTCTGCTGTGTAAACCAGGGCAACAGCAATAGGTTACATGTTTTGAGATTCGCTTAGATCTCCATGGCCAACAACTTAAAAGAGGGCTTCTAATGTCTGTATTGGGATTTGTTATGTGGTCTTTGACTATTAGTGCAGGGAGTGCTATCAGCCCAGATAAAAAAGTACACAAACATGTGTGTGTTTATACACTGAATTGTGTGCATAATAATTTTTCTCTTTTTAACCTTCTTCCCTCCTTTCTCCCTTGTCCTGTATGTTTTCACACCCATTTCTCTAAGACGGCTGTACCCTTTTCATTTCCCCTGTCCATTCACTTCATCCTCCTCATGTCCTTTAAGCAACCCAATTGTTATTTAGTAGTGCCATCTCAGACTGATACACTAGATTATGCAGAAGACATGGGTATCCACTCATTGATTTAGCAAGAATTTAGCCAATACCTAAGACATTGCAATTACTGAGAACCTATACATGGAGTTGAAATGAGTGTGACACAGACCTATTTACTTGGCAGATGGCAAGGCACACAGTCAACAATGGCAATTGTGCAGAAATTGTTTTGAATGTAATTATAGATTGTTCTTGGTTATGTAGGGAAGTGAACATGGGCTTTACCTGGCAGCTCAGTCATATGGCTTCAAAGAGCATTTTTAGGAGTCAGTGACTTCTCAAAAACAGACTGATTATTTAACATTTCTACACTTCAACTGAGAAGATTCAAATGCAAATCAAGCCAACACTATATATTTGTTGCCTCAATGTAATGAAATAAACCATGTTAATGGGCTAATGAGATACACCACAGCGACTGACATTCTGTGGAATTAGCGAAAGTGTAATCACATCAACAGCAACTCTGTTCAGGGGTCAGTAGTCTTTTTGCTTAATGGGTCTGACAGGAAATAGTATAGGCTTTGCATGTTCTCTTGTCCCTATTGCTAATAATCTCCCTCTCCATTGTAGTGTGAAATCAGCCACAGACAATACACAAATGAGCATACTGTGTCCCAACAAAGCTTTATTTGCAAAGACAGATGACAGACAAGACTTGAAGAATATTATCCTAGATATGTAATTAGAAATAACGTCAGCCACTATTTTGATAGATTATTTCTTATTTGTCTTTGAAATGCACCCTTGTGATAAAGTCAGGAAAGGCATATGCCATATAGTTGTATATGTACTTTGTCATAAAAATAACACCTGTGAACACTTGACTGTTCAAAGATATTCTATCTATTCTAAAATTGCATCACTGGCCAGAGAGACCTAAACTGGAAACTACTACGTTGGGTGAGGCTGGCTTTCATTCATTAAGTTTAGTGTGTGTGTGTGTGTGTGTGTGTGTGTGTGTGTGTGTGTGTGTGTGATCTAAAATATAGTTACTCTCCCAAAGCCCCAGGAAACAAAACAATGAAATGGGATAGGATAATGTTTATAAGCACATTTTTCACTTACATTTATTTTTCCAGGCTCTGTATTAAGAACTGTGGAAAAGCCAATATACATGCAAGCCCCTGTGCGTGTGCGGACACACACGCATACACACATTCACACATACACACACAAATGCTGCCCTCAAGGATCTTCTATCCTTTCGTTGGTTCGGGGGACTGAACTATTAGTTTTTATAGTGAACCCCTGATGTGCTGTCTACTTTTTCAAGAAGCCATTTTAACTTTTCTTCAAAGCACCTGTATTAAAGCTGCTACAATGTCACTCCCTTCTGATGACAAAGGTTGAGGGAGGCTTTTAGTGGTGGGCTATAATTTCATCATAATTCAAATGTTGCCTGTTCAATTTTCAATCTCATAACTCCACAGTTCTTTTCCTTCAATTAGCAAAATAAATCACCGCAGAGCAGAGCTGACAACTGGAAATTTCCAACTCGAACCATCCATCTCTCTTTTCCACAGGGAACCTTGACATTCTCCTCTCACAGGTCTTAATTTCCTCTCTCTCAGCACCCCACTGAAGTTAGTTGTCTTCCAAAACACTGAAGAACTGCGGATAGGGAAAAGCTGTGGGGAAAGATCTACAGGTAGAATATTATTATCTTGGGAGACAACTAGCTGAGGAATTCACTCTGCTTTCTTTAATACAGAAATAAAACAGTCATGTTAAGCTCCTGTTCTCCCGCAGCCCAGATGCTCCTCTGTTTTTCCTTTTGATGTGTATCTGTGAATGAAAGCTCAACTCTCTTTGTTCCAGTGACTGGGGGAGTTCGGTCCTTTCCGCACAAAGCATCTACTTTCATTTGCTTTATTCAAATGGATATTTATCCCAAGGAGAATGGTCCATATTTGTCTCTGGTTCTTCCTTTCTCCATCCCCAAATCTCTGGGTTCTGTTTTGTGTCTTTCTTTACTCCAAGTCCACATGGCAAGTTTCCAGTCGTGTTTATCCACTTCAACTAATTGACAGTCACATAAGTGCAAGTAATGCAACATAAGACTGTGAGAGATTTCTGTTTGGCTCTTTAACTAAGGAGTCGCTCACAGGTGCATACAGTTACAACAAAATTAATTGATAGCTTCCCATCGCACTGCTTTAGCCCACTGCTATTTGATGTTTGCCAACATAACTATTAGATTTGTCTTTTCTTGCATTTAAGGATTGTTTCTTATTTTCTTTCATCAGAGGTTAGGACAAGTTGCCCCAAGTACTAAGAAAATATATCAAAGCAGGAAAGATAATTCCACTAAGGAAGAAACAAAGTGAAATGTTTATTTATGAAACATGTTATCACCCCTCAGAAGCACAATGAGAAGCCCTTTATGTTTCAGGGTATACTGCCAGTTTCCTGAATGTCAGAAATCATTGCTACCCAAGCCAAATAGCTTCCTGGGAAGTCTGTGTGTTTATTTTTCAGTGATACTTGGGAGGTACACATATTTACAGCAGCAGCCAACTGGCATGGTTCAGGGCTATATTTATTCATAGTCAGTTTTCACTTTTTTTCCCTGCATTTTTATCTGAGCACCAGCAAGGTCCCTTCCCCTTCCGATTCGTCGTGTGGCTCTGCTCCCTGGAAAATCTAAATGGCTACTCTGTTACTGGGTTTGTGCTTAGTAAAACGAGCTGGAACTTAAAGAGGAAGAAGGCATCTACTCGGTCTTCTTGTGCTAGAAGCTGGAAGGTGCAGAGTGCAAGGGTGGAGGGAGACTTCCTGAATCTTCCTGGTTATTGATAGGCTGTGTGTCCTGGACAAGTACCTGACTTATCATCTCTGTCTCTGTGTTGTTTTCTTCTATGTGAAAGGGAATAACTGCGATGATTACACAACAGGGCAGGAAATTGTAAGGGAGGCACATGCAGAACGACTATGACAATGACAGTTAGTGGACTTCTGACCGGAGCAGCTGCTGTCCATCTTTTCATCTTAGTTTTATTGGAGTATCCTATTGGATATTAGTACTGACTTGCTAATTAGATAAATACCACTAAAATATGAATAACTTCTCTGCTGTTATCCTGCAGATCCCCGGATGTTCAGTGCTGTCTATAAGTTCTGTTTGAAGGGATGCAGCAACGATTAAGGACTAGTTGCCATAGACTAAGTTCATTTCTGATGCCATCTGCTTTCCTGCCTGTGGTTTACTCTCCTGTGGCAGTGGTGAGAACAGGAGAAACAAAGTGTTTACTATGAGCGTAGAGTAGGTGGTTCTTTATCCTTAAAGTCTCAATATCCCCTAAGGCGGTGTGCATTTCCAAACTACCTGCCTTAGCCATTTAATAGAAATTTTAACACTTTATGACAAAGATCTGAAGACAATCAAGTTAAATATAGAGTTGCTTAACCCTTAGGAGAAATTCCACTAGTTTGGGAACTAACTGGGAGAGACTCCATTATTAGATTACTCACTTACTTAGAAAAGGGCAGAGTGCAAAGGGATTGTGAAGCTTAAGAAAAAGATTTCATTAGGGGCAGAAGGGACTTGCTTATTATGCCTTTAGGATGGCCAAGTGTTTAATTCTAACCACTCAGGTTGAGGAAACCCACACTAGCAGATTTTCTCTGGAAGGTATTTACTTGGTGTGTGTGTGTGTGTGTGTGTGTGTGTTTGTGTGTGTGTGTGTGCCTGTGCGTACACATGTGTGTTCACTTACATATTCACACGGTAGATATAGACACTGATCAGTATAAAATCATATTTGAGACAAGAACGCCAAAGATCGTACTAGGACACTAAATCTGTCATCAGCTTTAAGGACTGGATTTAGGGTCTAGAACAGATGATGGAATCTTAAAGGTCAGGAGTGTGCAAATTCAGGGATGGAGTCAGAGCAGGGAATGAAGACAAGGGCAGAGCACAATGAGCACAGATCCTCCCGTTAGATTTGCTTTTCGGTATTTTTGAGACAAAGTCTCACTATCCTACCCAGTCAGTTTATAATATTCCTGCATCAGGTTCCAGAGTCTGAGATTATAGGCATACCCCTCACTTTACTGTAGATTGTAATCTTATTAATGCCATGTGTAAGACACAGAGGACATTGTAAACTCACAGGATAGACAGAAAAGTGACATCGTCATGTTTACCATAAATAAAACATCAGTACCACCATTACTACACACCCCAATATCTCAAAAGATGGAAGAGAAAGAATGTAGAGTCTGAAGATGAGACAATGCTGTAAAATGCTGTGCTTTGGACGTGACAGGTCTGCTGCATTTGTGAACTCACAGCAGTTCTAGCTATTGGAGCAAGACCAAGACAATTAAAAGTCCCTAATGAATGGAGGAGGAGCTCACAAAGCCCCAGGCCTATCTGAGGAGCTATTGACAATTCATGTCTACTCTGGCAGGGATAATCACCATCACACTCTCCTTTAGGGTTGTGGCCACTGATAGGTTGGACAGGCAACAGTGAATGGCTCTCCATCTAAGCATACCTGTAGAAGGGGTGGAGCATTCCTATTTTCCAGGAATAAGAGCCCTGATACATTATCCAATCCCAAGTAGTCAGCCCTAAACTCTTATACCTAGAACAACGCAAAATAGACTCTAGTTTGTGTGTGTTATCACAATAATGATTATGAAATAAGAGTTTATCAATTTGAGATGAAATGGGGAAAAGACAAGGTAGAAATTAGAGGTAACAGAGGGAGGGGTGGAAATGATATGAATCCAGTTCGTGTATGAAATTTTCATAAAAGGACAACATTTAAATTTTAACAGGGGCCAGAAATTTTATTTTAAAAGAAAATATAACAAAGCTAGAAGAAAACTTAATATAGACAATGAGAAAACATCTAGTTCCTGGTGGTAAGCTTTCTGAACATGAAGAGGAAATTTTCATCACAGTTCCTGCAGAGGAAACATGATTCTTGTAAGGGAAACACAGTGTTATGTGATCTCCTTTATGTGTGATAAAAGTGAAAATGTCCTCAATATCCCTAGGGCTAGTCCTGCTAATGATTGTTGCTTCTTATTATGTTTTTTTTTTATTATGTTCCCTAATGATGTCAGTGCTGTTCTCATGAGAAAATGCAGTAAAAGTAATCATTATTATACTAAAACAATGTGTTATAAGTATGCAGCTGGCTTGACCTCAGAATAAAATTACAATACGTAGAATAATCTGTGGATCATATATCTCCATGAATATTGTTTTGTGGAATGAATCCTTGAGAGTTGGGCCCTAGTGTGTTCAAGGTCAATATTATTTGACAAGGAAAAAAAAAAAGTAGACTATGAGAAGTCAGCACAGCAATTTTAAAGTGAAGTTGCATTTTGACACTGAAAGTATCATAAGCAACACTTAAAATATGCTTTTGAAAATATGCCATGTTGTCTTTGCTTGGAAGAGGGCCAAAGCAGTGACAAGAAGGGTTGAGATCATCTTCAAATATTTTTCCCTCTGCTTTAACAAATAGACATAGAACGAAAATGAATTCCATGCTACCATTTACCATGATCCTAACGTCTTCATCGACATAAAGTATCTATCAAGCTGTATCTATAAGCACACCACATCTTTGACAATTAACTCCAGGTGAAAGAAAGATTAATTGGCAGAATAAATCCATAGAAATCTGAATGATTTGACCTGTTACTCAGAAGTGTTGGATACATGCCAATTACTGCTGGAGAACATCTGCCAGGTTCATAATTTGAGTTTTGAACAGATGATCTTATGGTACTATTCCTAACAAAAATTAAAAAGCAGGATTATGTTTTGAGATATTTTCTAATGCATGGAGATCAAGCCACTTCATTATCTGGAAGAGAATCCTCCAGTACATTTTATCAGTTATTGGGCGACATGTAAATGTTCAAAAGCTGATTCAGGACATTTCTCAAATATCTCAGAGATCATGTCTGCAGGTTGAGCCTGGAGTAATATCAAGATGGCCACTCTCTATGAACAACACACAGCTTCTCTGTCTTGGGGCCAGCATGCCACAAGTATTCTTAAGTCATCTCAGTGCTTAATTTTATCACCATTTAACATCAATGCCAGTGTCCTACAAAACATCTCACATACATTAGAGGCTGAATTTTTCTTTGTTAAATAAAATGAAACTTTGTGATAAATTGTTGCTTTCAAAGTCTGAGGTTCCTTAATTTATGGAACATTATCTTGAGAAAGTTCAGTTTAAAATGTATCAAAAAGCTTATGAGAACAAACCTTAGAAAGAGTTTAATACAACTTCCCTCCCTTCATTTAAGAAAATAGCTTGTGAACATACTTCAAAATGCAAACATGATTCTACATGAAGCCTACCTACATGAGATCAGAGCCAAAGAGTTAAAAGACAACAGGTAAAGTATCAAGGAACTGTCAGTGAGCATGTGCCTTAAATAATTCTTAGGTACAAAGAGTTCACCAGTATTTTTAAACTAGAGTTTTAGAATCAGTTGTTCTACTCACAGTAACTTTGGTTGCTGGCAAGAGATAGGTAGGCAATATTCAAGCACAGTTCAATCAGAAGTATATAATGTTGGTCCCACATCAAGCACAGTTCAATCAAAAGCATATAAGGTCCCACAGCTGGCTTCTGCAGGAAGGAGAGTCAGTTTTTATATACTTTTATTGTTTGAGCTTATAATGGCACCATTTCTCCTTTCCCTTTCCTCCATCAGAGGATTGTGGCCCTTGATAAGTGTCCGTGCTTCAGTGGATGGCCCTATAAACTCATACATGCAGAACGAATTCAGCTCAGTGGATCATGAGAACTAAAATAACAAGAGCTCAAGAGTGGGACATGGTGAAGGTTTGGGAGGAGTTGCAGGAGGAGGATTGGGAGGTCAATTTAATCAAAATACTATGTTGTAAGCATATATACAATTCTCAAAGGATAACTAAAAATACATTCTTAAAAGCACCATATTACTGTTGAAACAGCAATATAGCTCAGAGACAGATTGCAGCACTTTCTGAGGCCCAAAACATTTTCTTAGCGTGTGTGAGGCCACTTGGAACCTCAGCACAGCTCTCACATATTCCCCCAAAGACACTAATGGATGCCATTTAAGAGTGATATGAATTTGGATAGTGTTGTTGAACCCAACATTCAGGCAAATCCTTAAGATTGTGATTCTGTTTTAAACCAGTGCTGCTTTCCCTGACCTGGTAATTCTACAGTGTATACCTTGATACATCACAGTGTACCCCATACATATAAATAAATATAAAAAAGTACAAAATCAGATGTTCTATATAAAGCAAGCAAACAACAACAAAATAACAGAATAATAGAAGAAAGAAAACACAAGAAACACACTCATTCTATGACACAATCATAGAATCTGAAAACATACAACAAGTCAATAAGACAAAAGCTGACTAAACAGGTGGTTTCCTTTTGCAGCCTGGGACCTCAGTCTGTGCCACAGAGCCCCATAGCCAAATAGCGCTGGAAGAAAGTTAGCATCCCAGGAGAGTGGACAAGCCCATGAGTGGAGATAAGACAGCACCACTGTTCAGTGGGAACCACCCAGAATACTCAGGACACAGGGACCAAGGAGCAGCCTAGGACAGGAGCCTTCTGGTTTACACCTGTGGCCTGCGCCACACAGCTCCATACCCAAATAGCTCAGGGAAAGATCTAGCCTCCCAGGAGTGTGAACAAGCCTGTAATGGGGGTAAAGCCTGCACCTCTGCTCAGAGGGACCCGCCCAGAATTCTCAGGACTCAGGGACTGAGGAATGGCCTTCCAGTTTCCTTCTGCTGCCAGGGAGCTGATCCTGTGACACAGAAAGACAAGAAATAATCAAACTCCGGGCTGAGTTCAACCAAGTAGAAACAAAAAGAACTATACAAAGAATCAACAAAACCAGGAACTGGTTCTTCCAGAAAATCAACAAGATAGATAAACCCTTACCAAGACTAACCAGAGGGCACACAGACAGTATCCAAATTAACAAAATCAGAAAAGAAAAGAAAGATAAAACAACAGAATCTGAGGAAAATTAAAAACATCATCAGATCCTACTACAAAAGCCTATACTCAACAATATTGGAAAATTTGGATAAAATGAACAATTTTCTAGATAGATACCAAATACCAAAGTTAAGCCAGCATCAGATAAACCATCTAAACAGTCGCATAAACCCTAAAGAAATAGAAGCAGTCATTAAAAGTCTCCCAACCAATAAAAGCCCAGGACCAAATGGGTTCAGTGCAGAATTCTATCAGACCTTCAAAGAAGACCTAATACCTCTTCAATCTGTTCCACAAAATTGAAACAGAAGGAACACTACCCAATTCCTTCTATGAGACCACAGTTACACTGATACCAACACCTCACAAAGACCCAACAAAGA
>CM052708.1:23737565-23753924 GCA_028551405.1 Uromys caudimaculatus | reverse complement strand
TGACAAAATTCAACATCCCTTCATGATAAAAGTCTTGGAAAGATCAAGAATTCAAGACCCATACCTAAACATAGTAAAAGCAATATACAGCAAACCAGTAGCCAACATCAAACTAAATGGAGAGAAACTTGAAGCAATCCCACTAAATCAGGGTCTAGACAAGGCTGCCCTCTCTCTCCCTATCTATTCAATATAGTAAATGAAGTTCTAGCTAGAGCAATTAGACAACAAAAGGAGGTCAAAGGGATACAAACTGGAAAGGAAGAAATCAAAATATCACTATTTGCAGATAATATAATCATATACTTAAGTGACCCAAAAAACTCCACCAGAGAACTGCTGCAGCTGATAAACAACTTCAGCAAAGTGGCCGGATATAAAATTAACTCAAACGAATCAGTAGCCTTCCTATACTTGAAGGATAAAATGGCTGAGAGAGAAATTAGGGAAATGACACCTTTCACAATAGTCATAAACAATATAAAGTTTCTTGGTGTGATTCTAACCAAACAAGTGAAAGATTTATATGACAAGAACTTCAAGTCTCTGAAGAAAGAAATCAAAGAAGACCTCAGAAGATTGAAAGATTTTCCAGGCGAATGGATTGGCAGGATTAATATAGTAAAAATGGTCATACCACCGAAAGCAATCTACAGATTCAACGCAATCCCCATCAAAATTCCAACTCAATTCATAGACTTAGAAAGAGCAATTCTCACATTCTTTTGGAATAACAAAAAACCCAGGATGGCAAAAAATATTCTAAACAATAAAAGAACTTCTGGGGGAATCAGCATCCCTGACCTCAAGCTGTACTACAGAGCAGTAGTGATAAAAACTACATGGTATTGGTACAGTGACAAGCAGGTAGATCAATGGAATAGAACTGAAGACCCAGAAATGAACCCACACACTTACGGTCACTTGATCTTTGACAAAGGAGCTAAAACCATTCAATGGAAAAAAGAAGCATTTTCAACAAATGGTGCTGGCTCAACTGTTGGTCAACATGTAGAAGAATGCAAATTGATCCATTCCTATTTCCCTGTAAAAAGCTCAAGTCCAAGTGGATCAAGGACCTCCACATAAAACCAGATACACTGAATCTAATAGAAAAAAAATTGGGGAAAAGTCTGCAACACATGGGCACAGGGGAAAACACCTGAACAGAACACCAATGGATTATGCTCTAAGATCTAGAATCGACAAATGAGACCTCTTAAATTACAAAGCTTCTGTAAGGCAAAGGACACCATCAATAGGACAAAATGGCAACAGATTGGGAAAAGATCTTTACCAATCCTACATCTGATAGAGGTCTAATATCCAATATATACAAAGAACTCAAGAAGTTAGATTCTAGAGAACCAAATAATCCTGTTAAAAAATGGAGAACAGAGCTAAACAGAGAATTCTCAACTGTGGAAACTCAAAGGGCTTAGAAGCACCTAAAGAAATGTTCAACATCCTTAGTCATCAGGGAAATGCAAATCAAAACAAGTCTGAGATTTCACCTCACACCAGTCAGAATGGCTAAGATCAAAACCTCAGGTGACAGCAGATGCTGGCGAGGATGTGGAGAAAGAGGAACACTCCTCCATTGTTGGTGGGATTGCAAGCTTGTTCAACCACTCTGGAAATCAGTTTGGTGGACTGTCAGAAAATTGGACATAATACTACCTGAGGACCCAGCTATACCCCTCCTGGGCATATACCCAGAAGATGCTTCAACATATAATAAGGACACTCTCCATTATGTTCATAGCAGCCATATTTATAATAGCCAGAAGCTGGAAACAACTCAGATGTCCCTTAACAGAGGAATGGATACAGAAAATGTGGTACATTTACACAATGGAATACTACTCAGCTATTAAAAACAATGACTTCATGAAATTTGCAGGCAAATGGATGGAACTTGAAAATACCATCCTGAGTGAGGTAACTCAGTCACAAAAGAACAAACACAGTATGTACTCACTGATAAGCGAATATTAGCCTAAAAGTTCCTAACACCCATGACTAAATTCACAGCAACTGTTGGACTGAGCATGGGTTCCCAGATGGAGGAGTTGGAGAAGGGACTGAAGGAGCCAAGGGAGTTTGCAGCCCCACAGGGAAGGAGCAACAGTGTTAGCTGGTCAGGCCCCCTGGTGCTCCCAGAGACTGAACTCCAACCAAAGAATGCATATGGAGGGATCCATGTTTCGAACCACATATGTGGCAGAGGAGGGCCTTGCTGGCCATCAGTAGGAGGAGAGGCCCTTGGGTCTGAAACTGTTACATGCCCCAGTATAGGGGAATGCCAGGGAGGGAAGATGGGAGTGGGTGGGTGTGTGGGGGAATACCCTCATAGAGGCAGGGGATGGGGGATGGGATAGGGGGTTTCCAAAGGGGAGACCTGGAAAGGGGGAAACATTTGAAATGTAAATAAAGTATCAATCAATCAATCAATAAATAAATAAATAAAAATTTAAAAACTGACTAAACAAAGCAATATGAGACAAAAAGGTATACAAAAATACGATTGAGTCTGTTTAGTGTTGGCCAGCTAGTGCTGGACATGGAGTCCACCTTTAAATGTGGTTTCTATACCCAAGGAGACTTTACAGAAAAAAAAAGATTTTTTGTTTGTTGTTTTCCTTTTCAAGTGAGTGTCCTTCTCAGCACTGGGACCTCATCTGGCTTGAACCTGTGCCTGCCTTCTGATTAGCTTGTCTGGAATAGGGATCAGGTGGTGGGGAAAAAGGGAGAGAGAGAGAGAGAGAGAGAGAGAGAGAGAGAGAGAGAGAGAGAGAGAGAGAGAGAGAGAGAGAGAATAGAAATCAATACAGAGGACACATCTCTGAGACTAGAGACCTATGTCGGGGAGGTCCTAGGGAATCAAAGTGGTGGGGGATCTAAGACTCCTACCAGTTGAGGATATGGGGACTGAAGTGGCCACCTTCTGTAGCCAGGCAGGACTTCCACTGGAGGGAAGGAACACCTATTCACCCATAAAACCTTCATCCAAAATTTGTCCTATCTAAGGATGAGCAGGGACAAAGATAGGGCAGAGAATGAGGGAACTGCCAACCAATGACTGACCCACCTTGTGCTGAATCCCTTGTGAGAGTGCCAACCCCTTGACACTATTAATGATAGTCTGTTATGCTTGCAGACAGGAGCTTAACATAACTATATCCTGAGAGGATTCACAGAGCAGTGAGTGAAAACAGATGCAGAGATCCACAGCAAAACATTAGATGGAACTCAGGGAGTCTTGCATTAGAGTGGGGAATTGAATTGAGCAGGTCAGAAGGATCAAGGACACAGCAAGACCTACAGAGTCAACTAACCTTGACCTATGGGGGCTCACAGAGACTGAACCACCAGTCGGAGAGCATTAACAGGCTAGACCTAACCCCCCCCCCATTTGTAGCAGATGTGCACTGTGATCTTCATGTGAGTCCTCTAATAATTGGAGCCAAGGCTGTCTCTGACTCTGTTGCCTGCCATTGGATCCCTTTCCCCTAACTGGACTACCTAGTTGGGCCTCAGTGGGAGAGGATGAACTTAGTCCTCCTACAACAGAGTGTTCCACGGTGGGCTGGTACCCAAGGGGCGTTTCCCCTTTTCTGAAGAGAAGGGGAGAGATAGTAGGGGGAGGAATTTATAAGAGTAGGACTAGGAGGAGATGGGGAAAAGGGGAGCCTTCATAGGTATGTAAAGTAAATTAATTCATTAATAAAATGTTTTACTTTTCATTGGACTCTGTAACTTCTTCTTTTAAAAAAATAAATATCACAAATTTAAAAGGTCAACATTTGTTTTCCAACAGTGCTATGAAGTAAAATACTAGGGATTTTTAAATAACCTTCCTAAGATGTCTTTATAGAAATTGCTGAGGAAGCATAAAAAAGGAATAAGAATATTTGCATGTATAAAGAAGGTTGAGAAATGAATAAAACACATCATAAATTAAGCATATTTTAGAAAAAAAAAATTCAGATGTCCTACATGGGAAAACTTGTGCTAAATTAAAAAACAATTCCAAGCTGAAAGATAAAGGAAACACATGTATATTGTTAAGCCAAGAAAAATAGAAATTTCCTTTCTGAGAATTCAGTAGACATCAAACTTCCTTAGCCACATTCTCTGGGGTTATGCTGTAAGAATAAAATATGAGAATATGCATTATTTCTTATCTAAAAGACAATATTTGGTTCCTTCTGCAAGGGTTCACTGTATTTGAGTTCTCTGGATCAAATCAGGAATGTTTTATTAACAACTCTGTACAAAATTAATGCAAGTTAAAATTCATTTTCATTGCCTTTTAATAAATAAGAGTTGTTTTGATTCCCTTGACCAAGCCTCTGAGTACCCTGACATCATGTAAAGTCTTTCTGGTCATTCTGGAGATCAAATTCAAAGTTCCAGTCTTTTTCCAAGCATGTTTTACTGATATGATATCTCTACAGCTCACTTTCATAGACTTTTATGCAGACCTCATAGTGCTCCTTCAACCCTGTACTACATGACCTGTCAATACATGGGAGTTCAACAAGACTAGAAGTAAGTGCCAAGAGGGTTTGCTCCAGCTCCTACTGAGTAGTAATGGTAATTTCTTCAATGTATTACAGCATCTATTCAAAGCAAGAATAACCTCAAGTACAGAAAGATATGCGAAGAACATACCATTAAATATAAAGGACTAAGGGATCCTGAATAATTTCATAGACATCTTTGTTCTTTATGTAAGTCTGACGGAAATGATGAGTAAGATGGAAAGAAAAACACAGGGCATCCATAATCCCTTCACATTCTGATCCACCTTCACCTGTAAGTCAGTTTGAAAAGTAACATATGCATGTTAAAATAAATGCATCAAAATAGGGTTGAATAAGAGCTTCACAGTTTTCCAATTTTACTGGCAATAACAAAATATGCATGCACACAGGCCTCAAAATAAATAAGTTGCTTAGTTTTGGAAACTTTAGTATATATGTAGAAATGCTTTCAGATTAGTATTGAAAACTAAACTGACTGTGGATGAAATGGTCAACAATTTGTTCACAATATAAATTTTAATGTGTTACTTCTTTGACTTAAAGTAACAAACTTAAAATACCCATTATAAATAAAAAGAAACGTGAGTAAAGAAAAACACCTTATAGTTTAGTAGCTTCATAATTGCTTATCCTGCTTTTTTAAAGGTAGGGCTCATATGTCCGTTTATGCTGAGTAGGGTGACTTGTTTTTCTGATTCTGAGTATTAGAAAACAAAACACCCATTCCATTTGCATATATATGTGATGGTTGAGAAATAAGTTTCATGATACAATTGAGAAAACCTAATAGTTTAAAAACACTTTGGCCTTACAGCATAGAGGCTTTTTAAAAAATGTATAATTAAGAGTATAGTTATAGTTGTATAAAGATATCACAATGTGCAAGTGTATGTATGAGTGGTGTGTGTGTGTGTGTGTGTGTGTGTGTGTGTGTCTGTAGCCTCTCTATATGGCTACTCCACCAGAACACTTGGAAGCAGAAAGCCTAAGGTTGGTTATTTCACTATGGATATTTTGTCATGACCTGTAGCTAAATTCAGATCTGTTCTTTTCAACTCTATGACATTTCTCACCTTGCCATTGTATTTCTTTTCCCCTTCCCCAGACGTTGACTATCTCCTCTCATGAGTGAGTGACTTCACCCTAGCATTGCCACATGTTTAGGTGACCTCTTACTTCTGAATAGCTGATGTGAAGGATGAGGAGGGGACACAGCTCTAGGGGCCCTGCTGAGCACTTGGCAATTGTCTTTGTCCCTCCCTTAACTGAGTTTTACCCTAACTGCCATCAAGTGGTAGAATCTGAAACTACACCCCATCATGAGGAAGCCACATTGGCTATGTATGACATATGTATGTAGAACATGTGTTAGATTCTGTCCATTGTTGATAAGGGACAAATGGAACGCAAGGTAGAATGCTGGAAGCATAGTGAGAAAACAGATCCAATTCTGCCTCTTTCTGCAAAAGGAATGCACTATGTGATGTTATGGTGTCTGTTCTGAAGATGCTCCGCATGAGCATGTCTCCGACTTCATCTTGGTTTCATTAGTCTACTATGAATTAGCTGGAGGCTGTTCTCCACCAGCACTTTGACTTTCAGAAATCTATAATTCCATTAGGAATAGTTATCAGCAAAGAAGTGAAGTGTAAGAATGATTTAATTTGAAGATAAGCCTCCCTTTCCTTTAAAGCTGTCTAAATTTGAAGCTAGATAGCATAAAATATAAATATGTGTGTAAAAATAATGCAATGAAGAATTAATTCAGAACTATGTTTGTAAAAGAAATATCTTATGCTTGAAGAGGTCAGATTTTAATGGAAGTGGCTTGAGTTTCTTTCCATTTAGATTGGTGTTGGCTATGAAACTGTTGAAGGTTGCCTTTATTATATTGAGGTATGTCCCTTGTACCCCTAATCTCTCCAGAGCTTTTATCATGAAGGCATGTTCAATTTTGTCAAAGGCAGTTTCTGCATCTAATTATATAATCACATGGTCTGGGGTTAATTTTATTATTCAAAAGGTTTAAAATATTATTTTAGGTTATATGAATTGCTTCATATGTTTTCTTATAGTACATTGACTATAAATTTGATTGCAAAGATATTAAATTATCTACCCCTTCTTTCCGAAGGTACATGCATTCCTGTTTTGCTGGTTGTGGTGGTTTGAATGATATACTCTAAATACTCCTATTTTTAAAAGTTTGGTCCCCAGTTGGTTGAAATTGTTTGGAAAGAATTCAGAGGTGTGGCCTTGTTAAAGGAGATGTGTCACTGAGAGTGAGCTTTTAGGCCCTTTGTGTCCAATCAGCTCTCTCTTTCTCTTTCCTCTTGCCTCTGGATCAGGATGTAATCTCTCAGCCATTGCCCCAGTGCCATGGCTTCCTGTCTGCTCCCAATCATTATGATCAGACTATAACCCTCTGGAACCATGAGCCCCAATAAAAGTTTTCTATTGTAAGTTATGTTATAACTCATAATAAGTTCTATTATAAGTTCATCATGGTGTCTTTTCACAGCAATGAGGACAGTAACTGATAAAAGATCTGTTTTTCTGGCAAAAATCATATTACAAGAAGTATAAGAGGAACAGAGCCATTTGATATAAAATATTATCCCATTTATAACAGTGTTATAAATTTAATTTATTTCTGTGTTAAATTTTATTTTATATACCTAGTATGTACAACTTGATAATTTGATGGGCTGCATTATGGCACGGTCACCACAGCCAAGACAATGACTATACTCCTCAACCTATGTGGTTACATTTGTGAGTATATACTGTGGCAGACAAGAAATTGTGCATGGATGCATTTAGTAACAGTGGGAATCACCATGCCACTCTCTGATTGCATGAATTTCACATTTAAGCTCAATTTAAATTAGACATATGTTTCAAATCTTTCTGAGTCATTTAATTAATTAATTAATTAATTAATTATCTTCTATGGGAAGCATAATGGTTTGGATTAATTCTCAGACTCATTATCTGAAAATTTAACATTGGATTTAAAAAACTCAGAAGGCTTTACTTCCAACTGCCAGTTGGAAGCTTTTCACCTTCTAGACTCCAGCTTCGTTGTAAGATGTTTAAGAGTGATTTGTTTTGGACTCCTTCCTGCAGCCATGCTTAGTCAGAGCAGAATATGACAGGTATGGCCATTTCCTCACCTGGCTACCCTAGCTACTAAAGATTCAAATATTAGAGAACATAAGAAGGCTAATTCATGTTACACATGGTAGAGTGTCACAGAAGTAGGAATTCTTGTCATCTAGGAATGGATTTAATCAACATCACCAACTACAAAACAAACCCAAGCTGAGTGCTGAGAAGAGACCAGTTACTCCAAAGGTGAGAAATTCTTTTATATGATTAATTGATGCATTGAGTGATTTTGCCCTCAACTTATCTTATAGATTGGTGTTATTAATATATTTATTCTTACTACATTGCAGTTGCAGAGGAATTTTGATCCAGAAACATGGCTGCTCTAGCAAGGCAACACATCCAAAGACCTTCTAGGTCTGTGTGATCTTGCTGTAATGCCCATAGTATATACCTTTGATCCCAAACAGTGACATATAATTGAGAAGACTCAATTAGACTGTGGTGAATCAGAGAAAGATTTGACAGAATAAATCATAGCTAGGCCATGCCCAACTCTCAGGAAAACAGACAGGAAAGAGAGGCGAATTAAGAACAGTTCAGGGAGAGAGAGGCAGTTCAGTTCAGTGCATTCCAGTTAGGTCAGAGGCAATTTTTCCAAGGAGAGCAATTCAGTCAGAAGCCAAGAGAAGCCAATTTCGATCTTAGAGAGGAGTCTGAACCAGAGCCCTGAGTTAAACCAGCCAATCAGAGTTCAGAAAGAGCTAGAAAATATGAGTTTATTCAGCAATAAATCTCAGAGGCTGAAACGTTCTAGGCCTAGGTTAGCAGATGAAGGCCGAAAGCTGAAACCTTCAAGGCCTGGGCTTACAGAAAATTAGATTGTATGGAGGTTAGAATTGTCCATTCTAGGCTGAGGCACAGGTAGAAACCCTCTGGGCTCTGTCCAAGCCTTGTATTCATAAAGCATGGGTGTGGCTCTCATCTCTTCCTCTGAGGAAATAAAGCAGCATTTGCAGCAGTTGTAACTCTTCTCTTTTTAAATTAAGACATTTTAGAAGGTGATTTTGACAGTAATGTTGTCAACTTGACTAGATATAAAATCACTTTGGAGACATGAAAACTGAGAGTGTCTGAAAGGGAGTTTCTAGATCTATAAACCAAGGGAAGACTCCCTGTGGTCCTTATCCAGCACCCCATAGACAGTTGCCCTTGGCTAAAGAAAAGGAAGGGTGATCACTAACATTCATCTCTGTGCTCCTGACTATGAGCACAATGTAACCAGCTGTCCCTGTCCCAAGCTCATGCTGCCAAGGTATCCCCAGTGTAAAAGACCGCTCTCATACTGCGTGGGAAAAAATAAAAGCCTCTTTCTTTCCTTAAGTTGCTTTTTGTAATAATCATGACAAAAAGTGACTAATAGAGGGACAATACGAAAATAAATATAAAAATTTGGAAAGTGATTTTTTTTAATGAGTCCCTACTGTAGCTGAATCCCAGAATCAGAAGCCCCGTGTGTCACACCCAAGTCTTTTTCTTGCATCCTTTCTTAGCAAGTTCTCCGGCTTTAACATCAGGTGGTTAGAAGTTTAGCTGCTCTGCATTGTCTCTTGAAGATGCCTTTAAAATGTCTTCTTGGAGTCCTTTCGCCTTTGTCATTACACTTGCTGACACATGAAACTCTCTGGAGCTCTCAGACTATATTGGACAAGGGAACTGTTATCACCACAATAATAATAAAGATTCACAGTAATAATAGCCTCCCGTTGGTACAAAATGATAAAATACATAAAGTAGTGTTTTGTGAACAGCAATCTGTTATGCAAATCTAAGGCTCTAACTCCTCTAAGGCATGCTTTTCTCTACCTGCTCACATCTCTTACCACTCTGGCATCTTTAAGAGGCTGACCTGTACAGACTTTTCTAAGCTCCAAGGCCTAGAAAACTAAGCATCCTTCATTAGATGTACTCATCATGTCAAATTTCTGAGAATGTGAATCCATGGGAAAAGAAAGCTTCTTTGATTTTATCACATTGCCAATGGCCCAGCCCCTTGGCTACACGGGCTCTGCTTTTCTGCAGGTTATGTATGCAGACCTTCTATCTAGAGTGACCCCTCTGTCCATTCCTACATGGACTCTCTTCACATCATCCAGAACAAGCAAGCCTTTCTTCTCCATCATCAGTGTTTCCCCCACTCCTGGATCCTGTCTATCAGAAAATAAACGTGATGCAATTTCTCTTGCTCTGAAACTACAGCCTTCTATTAATATACTTCATCCTCATCAGTCATTGCAGATCTCAGATTCAAGGAAAAAAACTCATCAAAAAAGTTCCATGGTTTTAGTGCCCGACCTCTCTCCTCACATTCTCTCTAATTTGACTCTATCTAGAAGAACTGACCCGGCAAAACTCCATTGGAGTAAATCCTATGGTCAGTCCTAATCTTCTAAACCACAGGTTCTCAATCTTCCTAATGCTGTGACCATTTCATACAGTTCCTCAAATACAAAATTATTTTTGTTGCTACTTTATAGCTGTAATTCTTGTACTGTTATGAATCACAATGTAAATATCTTTGCTTTCCAATGGTCCTAGGCAAGCCCTGTGGTTATTCCCTATAGGTTGAGAACTACTGCTTCAAGCAGCATTTTACAGCACCAAATACTCTGTCTTCCTAGATGTGTAGTTTTCTGTTGGGTACTGGTACCTTTAACTAGCTTTTTCATGTTCTCTTGCCCTTTGCTTATTCCTCTTTCCACACTGTTTAGAATGTAGAACACAGGGATTTAGACTCATCCTTTTACCATTTACAAACACTTCTCCATTTTCTTTCTTACTTCTCTACAGTGTTCTAAATGTTAAACACTACCAAATTCACATGCCTAACCTAAACATCTTACTAGACTGACATGTCCACCTGCTTCCTTGACATATCCACTAGTCCATAAACGGAAACCTCTAGCTCCATATGTCTAATTAGGAACCCTTAATGGCCTTTTGCCCCAAATCTATTTCCATAGCATTTAAATCTATCTCAAAGGATGGCGACTCTATTTTTGTAGTTCCTCAGGCCAAAGACATTGTAGTTAGCCATATCTTAGCTTTATCATACTTGCCTTATCTCCAAAGAATCAGAAAATTAAAATTTATCATTAAAAATATTACTAGAGTTTATCACTTTCTTAATCACTTCCAATACCACTGATTTTGATCTGGGTTATCACCATTTCTTTTTTGATTTACTATGATAATATTATAGTCAGTCTCATTTTTCAAACTTATCAATATGGACTGACATGTGTCACTGCAAAAATCATATGCTGAGGCTTGAGCCAGCAATATGACTTTATTTAATATAGGGTCCTTTAAAAGTATAAGTGACGTTAAACATGCCCTAGGATGGGGCTATAATCAAGTAGAAGTAGAATCCTTCTGGGTGAAAGGCACTCAGGCATTGTACACACAGCAGAAGGCCATGAGAGGAAACAATGGGAAAGAGGACATACACAAACCTTAGAAAGACCTCACTAGGAACCAACTGATCAAAGCACTTGATGTCTGGTTTCTGGCCTTCAAAACTATAAGGTTTCCAATGAATAAACCACCCAGTTTCAGATATTTTGTTGTGGTGGTCCAGAAAGATGAATATATGCTTGATCTGGTCAAGTAAATTTCCAATGCAAAAGTCAGAGTGGTCCTATGAAATACCTCAGGTCCTGCTTTGAGCCATGCTTACCACCCTGGGGTAGCTTCCCTTTCCTTACAGGGCCACTTCCTCACGTTGACAATTAGAGCCTGTGTGACATCATAGCTCCTGTAAGAATTCTCCTTTACCCTCCTTTTCCTTGTTCTGTCAGAACTACCTTCATGACGGTACCTCAGGTATTAACAGACAGAATCACAATTCATGTACTTTGTATTGTTATTTCTTCTGCCCTACTTCTCAGGTAAAGCCAAGGTCTTATCCCCTTCAGTCTTTAGCCAAGGTCCTCAGGTCCCAAACCGAGTTTGCCCTTCCCATGAAGGGAACGACTTTTACAGCCAGCCACTCTACCCTCTTCCATCGGTCTACCTTCTTTATCTTTTATTTCATGACATGCCTGTCTTTATAGCAGTACCACTATGTATATTTATTATTTATTATTTCTACCTTTGATAAGAGTGATTTGCAGCACAATCTTTGTTTTGCTTCCTGTGGCATGCTGAAGCTCCAAACACAGAGTCTGCCACCATGTAAGAACACATTATGCTTAATGGTAAGGAGAAAGGGGAAGGAGTGAAAAGAAGGATTAAATTCACTATAACAGTTCTTAACTGATCACTTGTCAATTGCTAATTTGTTTAAGAACTGGATATTTTTTTAAGTCTCTAGCCCTGTGAGTAAATGATGGAATAAAATAAGAAAAAAGTAAAAATGGATGTTTATGAATAATTACACACATACTACTTTTATTCATCCTCAGTTGCCTCTAAATAGGAATTTGGAGATTATGTACATGCAGCTTTCAAAGAAGAAATTTCACTAGGTGTCATGTGCACTACAGGACATGTTTTGTATGGCGAGAAAAATACAATGCCAAAAATACTTGGGCATTTTTCACTCTTATAAGTCTCTAGATTTATGCTTAATTTTTTCCATCAATATTAATAATATAATTCAGTAGCTATAGATGAAATTTTATACAAGACGGTCATTAATTTTTAGAGATATCATCTCATAATGACCTTGGAAAATTTGGTTTCCTTTGTTATTGGACAAAATTTTATAATGCAAAAGTATTACACTATATGTCAAGTTAGCTTTCGATTAAGGTTAATATTACTGAAATAACTACATCTGCTTTCCTCTCACTGTGATGTTTATCACCTAATAAAAATGCTAAAGTTACCAAGGAAAGATGTTTAATTTGTTCTCACTGCTCTGTTGTATGTTGCATCCTATTTTGTAGTAAATGGCATAATGTCCCAAGTGGGCTGCCATACTGTCAGATACATTATTTATACATAACATTACTGGTTAATCAATGAACAACAAATGCAATAGCCTTTTCTTTCCCTCTTTATTTAGAAAGAGATAGCAAGGGGAAATATATAGAGGAAGACTTGACTTTTTCTGATGTTAAATATTTCTGAGATGATAAGAAAGTGAAGCCTGCAAATAGGAACACGATAATAAACACATACTGTAGCTCTTGCCAATGACGAACAATTAGCTACTCAAAGATAGGTTAAGCCTCTGTTTGTTTGCAGATGACATGCAGAAAGTGCTTTTTATTTCCAATTACATACTTCGAAGAATGGTCCCCCTTAACCCAGTGTATAAAGCCCATGTTAGAAAAATCAAGTTTAAAAGGTAGCAGTGATCTGCTGTGAATCACGGGTTCTGAATCAAGCCATATCATAAACAAAAGGAGAATGCTGTGCCTGAATAAAATGCCTCTAGTTTAATCCACCAGTAGTTTCACAATGAGCCCAAGTGTGCTCAACTTCATTTAATTCATGGAAGAGGCTTGAGCTCCTTCTACAGTTCCTTCTCAATTGCATTTTGCTGTAAGCAAAATTTTGTCTGTTTTTGTTTTTTTCAGGCATTCGTCTCTGAGAAACAGCTTTGTAAAGTCAAGGAGTTTTAGTGGAGAAAGCTGTAATAAATTAGTTACTTTTACAAATCCTGACTCATTTGTGGAAGAGTGACTGCATTAAATCATAGAACAGTAGGTAGCAATAAGTTATTTATGTCGAGGAAATGATATTGTAGTGTTTGTACTACATTAAAAAATAATTGTACGGACTGATATCCAGCTGTACTGCCATAGAATAGGTGACTCCTTCTTCTGATATGGGACTTGAATTGTTCAAGTGCCATATGCCACACCAGAACGTTTGAAAACAGAAAAAAAAGATTATATACATACACATACACATACACACACACACACACACACACACACACACACACACATATATATATATATATATATATATATATATATATATATATATATATCTTTGAGCTGGCTTTTACATAGTCCCACATACAAGCACTTAAAAATGGAGTCTCAAATCTCTGGGTTCTCAAATGCATAAGCATGCTTTCTGTGAGAATCACAATGGCATTCATCAGAGCACATTAAAAAAAAAAAGAGGAGAAAAGAAAGATGGTTTGTTTTTACTTGAGCTCATTCTGTTGGGTTTTTATTAATAGAAGTTTTAGATCAATACCAAATATTCTGCTCTGTTCCAGTGATTGAATGTGAATACATTATGTGCATACAAAAATAGTGATAATCTAAGTTGATACAATAGTTCATTTTGCATTAGTGTCCTAGATGGGACAATGTTAAGAAGCAATTTAAATGAAATTCATTTAAATGTCAGCTCTCATGCTTGCGATTTTTCTATAATTGGTTATTTAATTAAAATAATTCTCATAGTCATTAATTTAGACTAAAACTTGCTGTGCACTGACATGTTTTAATTACATGGTATTAACAAAATTGATATGCTTTTAAAAAGCATGGTTAAATTTTAAACAAGAATAAATTAGAAATCTCATAGATCATCCTACTTAGTGTATTTATGAGAAAGTCGGTCATTTTAAATGTTTATCACAAACAAAGCCACGGCATTATTGTGCATATGCTGCAGTTTGGGTCCCACATCCCTTAGAGGATGTCATGCACAGACAGGGCTCCCATTCTTGGATGTCTTAAGCAACACACAAAGTGAACTAAATAATAGCAGGAGAGCACCCACTGCTCCACAGTGCTCACAGATGAATGAAAGCTCATGTGCTACTGAAACTCACGGGCACCTTACAAGAAAAGCAATATGAAGCTAGACAGACAGGCATCACAACTAAACACATAGGAACAGGTTAAAGTCAATGATTTTTGCTGTAACCAGCTTCTGTGATCCTCCTCTCAAAGACAAAGACACAGTGCATCAGTTCAGCCTTTAAAAAAAAAATTGTTCTTCACATTACGTTTGTGAGGTTATGTTTGCAAGGTTACATCCGTGACCAGTCACATACTCGTTTCAATCTCTGTCACAGGACTAGATAAATATTTTACCCTTTTCAAATTGCAATGGCAATCTTTGTCAGGAGTATGAGAAATCAGAATTTTAGTGTTTTCTATGAATTAGAGGACTTCTATATTGCTCTGACCTTTTTAATATTCTGTAATTTAATTGGAAGGACAGTCTTCTTTTACTGAGAATTGCCAGTCTTTCCATTTAATAAACTTACAGATACAAAGCACCCTTTAAAATGGCTGCTTCTCCTTTGTTCCCTGAGTTGAAGATTTGGAACAGGTTGAGGCATCATGCTTGTATTACTCTATTTACTTGCAGTCAAGAGATTTTAAAATTCTGAGTCCTAAGACTTAGTTTGTTTCTGAATATATGACAGAGTATCAGGTTTCTAATCCAGTCTCGTCACTCCTTCACCATGGTTGCCTGGCCTGAATATGAACACAGAAGCCATGAGTGACTGCCTCTTTTTGACACTTGTTCTGACATAAAAGTATGAGTGGACATTTTGCTTATGCCGTATCTCAGACTTTGTGTTTTTCAAATGCTGGCCACGACAAAAATATAGCATCTATTATTGGGGCCCTCTCCACTATCAGATTGATCATCCATTAATGGTCTGTAAGACAGAGGGATAAAAGAAAATAGTGATGGTTTACCTTTTTTTTTCATAACCTAAGTTGCAATTAGGACAATGTGAATACATGGAAACTGGTTTAGAGACTGCTGTGACCATTTAATATTGTCATTTAATATTGTACCTCATGATATAGTGACCCTCAACCATAAAATCATTTTGTTGCTACCTCATAACTAAAATTGTTATAAATCATAATGTAAGTATTTTATATGCAGGGTATCTGATATGTGACCACGCAAAGAGCTTGCAGCTCTCCACTCGATAACTGTAAAAGCAAAGCCTTTTTTGCCTTCCCTTTCTTTCTCTGATTCCTCCTTATCACAAATTCATGACAGCTCATATTATAATCAAGTTGATAAACATGGAAGAAACACCGGACAGTGTTAGTTTTTAATATACTCAGAATTAGCAAGATTGTGGAACACATATTATTTTCTTTTTTTATATTATCTTATTGTCAAATGGATTGACTTAGTTTTCAAAATGGCACAACATAGCAAGTGAATGTAACAGTGCAGAAAATTCATGAATTCATCCCTGGAGCGTTCAAGGTCCCTGCCTAAATCTCCTTAGTGCTGATACTATACACGATGGCCACCATGCAGGCATGAGTGCAACGATAAGAGTACAATTCCAATTAGGTTTTTAAAAATATTGACAGGAGAGAATAATGATCTCTGATAGGCAATAACCAGCAGATGTAGAGAAGCTAGAAACAACTTAGTCTCTAGAGCTCCATTTTCCTACTGTAGTCTGCTTCCCATTGGAGACCCTGCTCTCAGTGGGCTTTACTCATGCACAGACCTTTTCATCCCTATGAGTTTTCTGGTTCTCTCACATATTTGCATGATTTTAAAAGTCCTAATTAATCTGCTTTGTAGCTCATGATTTTAGCAGTCTGGGTGCCTTGAAGTCTGACATACAGATCATGTTAATAGCTTCTTCCTCTAAAATTTGCAGTATGTTCAAGTAAAAAACAGAAATGAGATGAAATTTTTACCTTTCAAATCCTCCTGAGAACCAGAA
>CM052708.1:23693043-23737465 GCA_028551405.1 Uromys caudimaculatus | reverse complement strand
CTTCTTCTTCTTCTTCTTCTTCTTCTTCTTCTTCTTCTTCTTCTTCTTCTTCTTCTTCTTCTTCTTCTTCTTCTTCTTCTTCTTCTTCTTCTTCTTCTTCTTCTTCTTCTTCTTCTTCTTCTTCTTCCTCCTCTTCCTCCTCCTCCTCCTCCTCCTCCTCCTCCTCCTCCTCCTCTTCAAAATAACTCACTATCAATGTCTACCTTATAGGGTTGGTGATTGGCTGACTGTATTATCATGCAAACATACTCTATAGTTTCATTAAAATTCATGGTGTTTTTTTTGTAAATTCCATATTTACTATAACATTCCCTAGAAGAGTGAGCAATCTGGTGGTGCTGAAGGTCCAGCTTGCACACAGTCTTCCAGATTCATCCACGCCTGACTGTCAGTAAAATTATTTTGCTGTAATACTTACTCCCAAGCACCACGATCAGTCTCATCATTCAGGAACATCCTTGAGAGATGATGCTTTATATTCAAACTGTGCATTTCCTTTAAATCAGAATCCATGGCTTCAAGTGGTTAGTGGTAGACACACTCAAGGTCTGGAGAGTATTGAGCCCTATTCAGAAGACCATGCCATTATCATGGAATCCTGGGATCAATGTTATACTATCAAGTTTTAAAAAACATAATGGAAAATAACAGACTAAACACAAAATAGTATCTCTATAAATATTTTAGGAGAAAAAAATGAAACAAATATTGTCTCAAGTCCAGTAATCCACAAGCAAGTGACACACACAATTGACCCATATACATAAAAAAATCGTTGAAAGAATAGCAAAAAAAGATGGATCCTTGCCTAATTTTTTATGATGAATATAATCCTAAAATTTAAAGTCATGTTTAGCTTTAGTTTCACTTAGATGTATGTCTATTTTCTCTAGAAAATTCAATACTCTAATTTGATATAGATAATCATATATGTGTATATTATTCATATTTATGTTTTGTACATACAAATATTATATTTATGTTTTGTACTAAAAGATTTTAATATATTTAGTTTTTATAGAAGACATTGGATGATTAAATTTAGTCATAGTTTATTTTAAGCATAGCTCAGTTTTACTGGGTATCAGCAACGGATGGCTGTTTTGATATTTTACTTGTATATGTAAGGACCTAAAATTTTAATCTTCCCATATGTTCCTATTTCATCTGTATTTCCACTTTCCTTTTATGAGTGTGGGCAGCACTGATTTTGATTAATAGAAGAAAAAGATTCTCAACAATAGTAGATTCTGTATAAGTTCTTGGCAGTTTCTCATATGTAAAAGAAGGCTGAGTTGGATCCCAGCATATATAATATCATTGAGTTTATGTTAAGTGCTTTCAGTTCAATATTTATTATCCATAACTAATTTTTAAAATAGTTGCATATCAGCATAAACAAATTGCTTGTATGGGTAGATCCAAATGATCAATAATAGAGTTCTTTTTATTGGAAAATAATAAGGACTGTGGCTGTAGAGATGCCTGAATAGTTAAGCACTCTTGGTGCCCTTGTTGAAGACCTAGGACCATTCCACAGCACCCATGAGGCCACTCAAAATCATCTACACCTGCAGTTCCAGGAAACCCAATGTCCTCTTCTAGGCCTGTGGACATAGGCACATACATGGCATGTATACACATATGCAGATAAACACTCATACAGATAAACCTACATAAAATAAAAGGTCAAAATGTGGACAAAAAGAAGGAAAACATGTAAGCACAGAAAGGATACTTGGTGACTGATCCAGAAAATTATGCTGAATGTTAAAATAACAGTTTTGATCCGCAAGACCACAAAAAGTAAAAGCATTAGTAATATACTCAGTTTTGTTGAGAATATGGGAAAATAGGGCACCGTTTGCATCACTGGAACTACATATTTTGGGAGTGGCTTTTTTTGGTTTTTTTTGAGATAGGGTATTTCTGTATAGCTCTGGCTATCCTAGAACTCTGTCTGCAGAACTGACTGGCCTTGAACTCAGAAATTGGCATGTGACGAGATTAAAGGTGTACATAATGACTTCCCAGTCATAATTTTAAATCTGTATGTAATTTTTAAACAACTTGACCTTTTAGAAAACACAGTTAACATGAATATGTTATATTCATACACAAATATACATGCACAATACAAGCTACTTTAAAGTCTCACAAATATAGACTAGAGATTATTTTGTGAATATTATTGTATTTATTTAACTCTAGAAAAATATAGTGAGAGGATTAAGTGATGGAATTTGGTTTTGCAATTTAGGAATTAGAAATATTTCAAAAAACACTACAGGGAATTAAATAAAAGGACTGGGTTAGGAAACTTTTCCATCATTGAACATTTCATTTGCTGACTTTCAGTTGGCAAAATTTATGATGTATGAAATTATTTCTGGGACATCTGGAATTTTTCACCTAAGTTCTATAAATGTACTTTTACTTGCACATTTTATGTCTATTCTTCAACTGTGACTAGAAAACTTACTTTCCAATCTCCTTAGGTAAACGTTTGCATACAAATCAGATGATTTTATCCTCTTGCCTGAGAAGACAGGTAGAAATTAGCCAGAAATTAATCTATTCATTTATCTAAGAAAGATATACCTCAAATCTATACTGTGTTTGTATACTATATCCCGGAGATACACACACACACACACACATAACTGTTTGCGTGAGCAACAGCATCCAGTAAACATAAAAAACATCCTAAGTCAGGAGACTGCAGGTATAGCTGTTTGAAAGGTTGATACAGGAGATAACCAAGCTTAGAATGTAGGGTGCAGGCTGAGCATACAACATGGGCTCACACATAAAACAAATAAGTAAATAGGAATTTATTTTATCTTCTTTTTCTTGAAGTTAAGATATGTCTGTTTGTGTAAACTATCACAACATTAAGTAGGGCTTGGAGCGCCAACCCTCCCAACAGATTATCGAAGACCAAGAAATCACTTGCTGTACATTCAGTTCTATCCTGCTTCCAATTTCATTTAGTGAAAAGAACAAGAGAATATGCTCAGATTCTCAGAGGCTCTCATTTGTTATGCCACAACTTGGTTCACTATCTCCTGGTGAACACAGAGATTCAGCCCAGCTTGGTACCATCTTTGTCAACTTTAATAGTGAAACCGTAGGAGAATTGGAGCTTTTCCATGTAAATCAAAGGTTTATTGCTATAAAAAAAAAAAAAAAACATTTGATAAAAACAACTGAAAAATAGAAGAGTGTTATTTTGGATCATGGTTTCAGTCCATGGTTGGTCAGCTGACTGCATGGACTAAGGCAGAAGATCACGGTGGGGAATGTGTGGTAGGGTAAAGCTGCACCATTTCAGCTGGGATCCAAGAATGGATGGATGGGAACGGACCAAGGACAAAATAAACTCTTCCAAGCCACTATACCATGGCACATTTCCTCAAACGGGAGAGTGCTTCTCATAGTTTCTACCAACTCCCCGTGGTGCCTTCAATTATCAATCCATCAGGGGATTAATTTGTTTGATCGGTCAAGGAGCTCATGATATGGCTATTTTTCAAAACTCTCATATCCTTTAATCAACTACATTTTCCTCTTATAAGCCTTTGTCATTTTGGTTCTTGCAATACCCTCATCTAGGGAACAGAAGTGTCTAGGTTAAGATAAGTAAGGCGTAGTCTATGCAGTGTGACTCCTGAGTGGTAGCAATACTTCAAGTTCATGTCCCTCAGGTAACAGACTTAAACCTGGGACCTGAAAGAGGGTGCCTGTGCATTCTTATGTCCTGTAACAGGGAAGAGTTCCCTGTTGTCCAGTGTTATAATGAGCTGGGGGATGTTTCTTGCCATAACTTCTAACTACTTCAGACTCCCATGTCATTGCTCTCCTGGGTTCTTTTGTATGACCTCCTTCCCCAGGCACAAGCCAGGCCTCTTTCTCTTTGACTCCAATCCTCACTGATTTCCTGTCAAACAGTGGTAGACATTTCCTCCCTGGGGAGCAATGCTGCCAGATTACATATGTAATAGGGAAAAGGAAATGAAGATAAGCAGCTTAGCCATCATTTCTGGCCTGAGCACTTCATGCCAGACTGGGTGGTGGAAGACGGCCTCTGAGCAAAAGCTGCTGATGAAGAATGTCACACAGCCCTGGGGAAGTGAAAAACTGCAGTCTCAAGTATCTAAGGAGTAGTGTGTTTTTATAACAATAGGGGATTTGAATTACCATTTGAACTGAAATTTTCTTCTACTAAGGAAAAATAACCCTACATTTTTATATACTTCTGAATGAAATTTTCTTTCTCAAATATAAATAAACATTTATTAACATACAGTAATAATATATAATTTTAAAGAAAAAAATTTTAAACTTTCTGATTGTGTGTGTGTGTGTGTGTGTGTGTGTGTGTGTGTGTTGTCTGTGGGATGACAGTTTAACTTTTGGTTAGATTAAGAAGTAAAGAAAGACCCTTCTGGAACTTCAGCAAATACAAGAATCAGAGTTCTAGTCTAGCATATCAGGCTACCTCAGAATATATATATACACCAATGCTCTAAAAACATGGCAGCCAACCTGCACTGTTACTTTTATAACTTAGGCTTACAAAGTGTAGCTAATTTATTAGGTACTTTGATAACCAACAGAAGACAGCTTCACACAGGACTGAACTCATGAGACCTAGATAGTACATTTGAATCTCACATAGCAAGAAATTATTTTTAATGAGCCAATGTCCAAAATATTGCACTGGGTATCCATGTATGCTAAGAAAAGAGCTTGTTTTGATTGGAATTCTAGTGGATTTCTTGCACACCGCAAACTCAGAATCACTATACAGTCCACATTTTCTTCAGGAAACAAATCTCCATCAAGTCTCTTCTGACATGATTGCCCATGGTACTGAAGCTATAGAAGGTCAGTGGCTTTTCTCAACAGTCCTCTCTACCCTTTTTCTCCCCTGACAGCTTTTACTTTTGTAGCCTGGGAAGATCAAATGCTCTGTTTTCTTAACCATTTTTTTGTCGTAGTAGCCAGAGGATTTAATTATAAGTAAATCAGGAAGTAGATGCAGGTCTTTAAGCTAGAGCTCTCTTCTAGGACAGAAAGACAGCATTTCTCATGGAAAAGACATGTTGGCCTTTGTAGGCGTTTCCGGTGTGTTCTCAAAGCAGTGATTGTGTGCACCACATTCACTTTCCACTCCTGACTATGAAATGAGTATAGATGCAAGTAAGGGGTAGAAAACTCCCGAGAGATGAAAAACACCCATGTCACAGATGAGCAATGAGTCTCTATGATCTGGCCCCTAATAGCTAGGCCTCTGGTTATTGCATGGAAAACCATCTATGTCACTAAAACTATTGCATTTAAAGCTGCTGGAGGTGATTGAAATCTTCACTGACACCTGTTAGGACTACTACCCACATAGAGCTGTTGAGCTTTACATAATAGATACAACTGGGTTGTTTTAAAAAATAAAGAGTGGAATCATGGGTAAATTGATTGACTTTTCTGAAAATGATGAGAACTGAAGAGAGAACACAAAATACATCTGATAACCCTCCTCAGATCTTTAAAAGTCTACATCAGGGACTTTATGACCAGAAGATATAGGACAGACGTTGTCCTAGTGATTCTTGGGTATGCCAGTCAGCATCCTGTCTCTATAACAACACAAAGACATTCAACTTACAAAGATCGGTTGTATGTTTTGGGGAAAGGTTTTGGAAATTCTGGTTTCAAATACCTGTGATACCAATGATATTGCTTTTAAGGCTATGGTTGAAGTAGCTGAAGTGGAGTGCCTCATGGCGGGAATGTGTAGTAGCATAAACAGTATTGTTCCCAATATACTGTCCAGTAAATAGTCCAGAATACCATTTGCTACTTTATATCTCATACAAAGTAAGGAAACAGGTAACAAAATGCCATAATGTGCTTTTGAGAATTAAAAGCTACTCCTGCATAACTTTTATTGGATATTGACTTGTTGCCTATTAAATGAAGTTCATCACAATTTTCTAAAGAGATGGTTTGTGTATTGTATTTTACTTCCTCAAATATACAATTTTTAAAATTAGTGTCTTAGTCTGATATATATTGCTATGATTAAAAAGATAAACCAAAACCAACTTGGGAAGAAAACGGTTTATTTCAGCTTATAGGTCCTGGAGGACCGTCCATTCTTGAGGAAGGCCAGGGCAGGAAAACAAACAAAGCAACAAACAAACAAACAAACAAAAAAAGTCACATATTTGTGAAGTGATGGAAAGCAGTTAATTTCCTTCTGGACCTAGTGACAGCTCGTGGTAGAAGTTAAAGATGTAGTATTCTCTAACTTTGCAGAGAATACACCACTCTCCTGCCAGTCGAAGTTTATCGTTTGGGGACTATCCAGACAGTCGTTACTGCATCTCTGACCACCTCACAAAGATCTCACTACAAGGGTCCCAGTGGGGTCTTGGCAAGAACGTAAGAAAACATGACATATGGAGAAGAAAAGGATGATGAACTTCTGGTGAGCACATGTCCCATTGGGGAGCCTTCAGAAGCCATTACACTGGCTGAATAATCTGATCACTTTCATTTAATATAAATTGATTGGTATTTCACTGTGCCATTTTGATGTGGCACTATTTTCATTTAGAGAATTTTTAGAGTTTGGGCATTGGGACTTATTGCTGTTGTTCTTGTTTTTGTTGTTGTTGTTTTTCATGGAGACTGAAACATATATTATAGATGCCTGTGGTCTTTGTCTAATTTTTTAAAAAATTGTCTCCTAAAAATTGGATGTAATATCTACTACCTATCTTCCTTGGTTCAAATTCTTGGTTATTATTTTTACAAGAGGAGATTTGTTTTGCTTTTGTTTTTTGCTTTTTGGGGTTTTTTTTTTTGTTTCTTTCTTTTTTGTTGTTGTTGTTTTGTTTTGTTTTTTTAATAATCACCCCCCCACCACCCCTTGGTGCATTTTCTTATGTTCTGGAACAAGCTGTAGAAGATGCAAAGAGATCTCATAACAATGCTGCTACAAATAATGTCAGTTCCATACTTCTTAAACTTTAAATTATGCTGTTCTGTTAAGCAAATCGAAGTAAAAGAACTTCTGCAATGTATTCTTTGCTGCCTTCCCAGCTTTGTCTTAACATCTCCAGAGTAGATCTCTACTCGGCCTGCACACATGCTTCTCTCAGGGAGTGACAGCATTTTTTACTTCATTTAACTCACTTCATTCTTTGTGGAATACATTTCCTACTTGGTTACTATCCTTAATTCCTCTCATAGTCTCTTCTAGACTGGCCAATTCTTACTCAGTACTGTGCTGCCATGATGCTTTACCCCATACCTTCATCCTGGACTATGATTTAGTACTTACAGAATTTGTTTCTATATATCGCTCATGCATTTCCTGAAGCCAATTCACCTCGTTTTACTTATAAATATCATTTTAATCATATAAATCAAGTGGCCTGCTCTGTTCTGAAAAGGAAGCAGAGGAGGAGTAAGTCTGGGGGAGAGAAGACATGTGTGGGAGAAGTTGCAAGAAAAAATAAAATAAATAAAAATACAAAACAAGCCCCTAAATAGTATGTTTTTGGTAATTTTGAATTATATAAATGAATCACCCATTCTACAAATAACCTCTTGCTCATGTCTCATTTCTGTAGGTTAAGTATTTACCAATATAATTTATTTTTACCACCTAATAGTTTATAATTTCAGCAATTACTTCAAATTGTTTTCATTGCAAATATTCAGGCTATGTTTCTATCCCAATGTTTTAATAGTGAATTATTCCACGTAACTCATTGGAACATACAACAAACTTTTTCCTGAATCTATCTCAATGAACCACTGCTAATATCCCCAGAGAAAGAATTGTCCCTATCTGGTAATTTGTTAATATTGCCTATAGGTCTAGAAAGCTTGTGAGGGAGATCTACACAAAATATGTAAAGAGAGATACACCATTACTAAACACAGCATTAATCATCATGAAACCCAGAACTTTTTGAACACTTAGTGTGTACCAGAAATTTGTTAAGTGTTCTGTCTGGTTAATCAACATATGTTTATTCTATTACCTTAATTTGAAAAATAGAGATAGACAAGCACATCCTCCAGCTAGTAAATGAAGAGTTAAATCCAGGATGGCTTATCAAGTGGATTGTACAACTTCTGTCCTGGAAATTGCTTAGTTGTGTTCATCACTATGGCTCTTCAGTGAGTAGCCTCTGTAGATATGACACATACCCAGAACTACCACAAGGAATGATCTCTGCAGATAGATCAGATGTCTCCCACTGACATTGTAATGGAGGAGGTAGAAGAGAATCGAAATGAAATGCCTATTATTAAATCTCAATGATAATTAAAAGATAATCGAATTAAAATATATATTGATTAAATCCATGCTGTCACATAAAGGGACAAACTGAGATAAGAAAATAAAAAGACTTTGTAAGATTTAAATACACAAAAATAAATCCCTGAGAAGAATGAAGGAATAATGAAAGGGGTGTGACTCCCACTAGAGTTACTAATTTTAAAATCCAATGACAGAAACTATAGAGAATCTAGAGTCAAAAGGCACTGAATTGCAAATTGTGAGAGAAATGGGAAAACTAAGGTAATAGTTTGATGAAACATGAAGAAAAGGATTTGAGTACTAAATTATTTCCTGCATTGAGGGGGTGAAACTATAGATATAAAAGACTATATGGACAGCCACAAAATATTTATACAGCATATTTTAAAAATGAATGCTAAGTAAGTACCATAAGCCAATAAAAATTGTAGAGTGACACAATTTATAAGATAGAAGAAAACTAGAATTCATGCCCACAACTCCCACTGCCTTGGAGGGTGAAGAAGAGAATAATAAGTTTGAAACCAGTCTGGGTAACTTGATGAAACCATGTCTCAACACAGATATTACAATAATAAGACAATATTCACATTGCGTATTTTGTGTAGATCATCCTCACAGGCTTTCTAGACCTGTAGACAGTATTTAAAAATTGCCAAATATGGATGGTTCCCTTTCTGCGACTGTGAGAGCTGACGGAGTCGGACCTCTTTTGTTTATTGAGAGAGATTTAAGAAAAAAAATGTGCTGTATGTTTCCATGTGTTATGTGGAATAATCTCACTATAAAAATACTTGGAATGAAAATATAACTAGAATATTCACAATGAAAATAATTTGAAGTGGCTGTTGAAATTATAAATTCACGGTACTAGTATGTTAGGTGGGAAACTTAACCATATTGAGAAATATTTAACCTACAAAATAATGAGATGTGGGGAAGAGATTATGTGTAGGATGGGTCATTCATTTATGTAATTCAAAACTACCAAACACCTACTATCTAGCTATTTGTTCTTTATTTTTATTTTCTTTATGAATGCAGTGTTGAGAGAATATCTCAGTGAAACAGTATTTGTCCAACATATATAAGGCTCCAAGTTTCAACCCCAGCACCAAACAGAAGAGGAAATGGAGAAGGGGGAGGGGGAGGAAGAAAGAAGAAAGAGGAGGAAGAAGGAAAAGGAACTGAAACATCTTATTAAATTCTTATGCCAACTGAAGCAAAGACTTGGTTATTTAATTCATAATATTAACAAGCCAAAAACAAAAGTTGAAATACATTCTAAGTTATTTGTCTCTATATACGGTTTACTCTGCTTCAGAGGGTTACTAAGAAGAGCTGCTCACTCTCTCCCCTGTCTCTGCAGTCTGTTCACATGTCGCTTCATCAACATCATCTTTGATTATCTACCAACAGTCTCTTAAATAGCATTTCCCCTCAACATTAATGGCTTACTTTTATAAAGCACTCCCATTTACATATATACTCTTTCTTTATTACCTAGAGAACAGGACTAAACTGTTTTCCTTACTATTTTAACCACAATGCATAGCAGCGTACCTGACATGTGTTTTAGGCACTCAACAATATAGGAAAGTCTTTTATAAATTAATAAGAACAAACACCTCCTCCAACCCACAAAGCAACAAGACCATGAGAAGAGAATTAAGTGAAGTATGAAAACATTGTTATCTTCTTGGACACACACACACACACACACACACACACACACACACACACACATATAAATGGTGTGTATGTATGTGTGTATAGTAAGACAAGGAAAAGATATCTTATAGGTCATAAAAAAGATTTAGAAGAACAATGATAGTCTGTTTTAACTCTGTGGGAAGAGAGTAAAAGATGGTTCAAGGTCCTTTTTTATGTTCCATCATAAAATCAAGAAAATTAATTTTTCCTATTGAAATATTTTTGGAATTCTCTAGGTAAAATTTAAATTTCTGTCACTTTCATGAAAATGAAAGTGAGAGTATGTGAATCCTGTGATGATTTGTGTCCTATTATCGGGGGTTTGTAATACTTAAAGTCTTACAGTGGTATCTAACCTCCTAAAGTCAATAAATGGTATTAGACAGGAGAATAATTTTTATGTTGATTTACATATTTTGTGTAGGGCATATGAGTGTGTTTGTGTGTGTGTGTGTGTGTATGTGTGTGTGTGCACGCACATGGCAAAGTGTGCATGTGGCAGTCAGAGGACAACTCCCATGAGTTGGTGTTTATCTTTCCCCCTTATAGACTCTAGGACTGAACTCAGATCTTCAGCCTTGGAAGGAAGTTGCTTTACCCACTGAACTGTCTTCTTGGCCCAAAATTCTAACTTTTAGAAGAATCTGTGGACCAGATGTCTCAGCAGTCAAGTCTTCCTTTAAGAATGTCTGTTAAAGACATGGTTGGGCTGATATGCTGGTATGTCTTTAAGGCTGTCTTGCCTACAAAGCAGGTGGGCTACTCTGCAGGAATACGATGCTGCACTGCTCCATTTTGAGTTACCACAGGTATATTTACCATTCATCTGGGTACAGGCACATCCTGGGCCATGCTCAGAATACAGTCTAATTGCTCAAGATTTTGAATTAAAATTATGTCTTCTTGCTTCTGGGTCCTTGTTCAAGATCTTCCTTTTGCTCAGCAAGCCCTCCTCTGCCTTCCTTTCTTGGTGAATCTGGAGTGATTTTTGAGACACAATTTCTTGTATGAGGTCTCTTTTCCTTCCTCAGATGGATTCATTTGTTTGTTTGTTTTTTGTTTGTGATTCCCTTTGTGAAGCAATCACCCAATAGCTTTCACCACACTGTAGTGTGATTGTTTTCTCCTGTCTCGCCACCCTGCTTGCTCTCCCTCATCCCTGTCGGTCTAGTCATCCCTGTTGCCACATTTAGCTCCTCACTCTCTCAGTTACAACATCAAAAGGTACTCAGGCCCAACTGGAAGTTTGAGTTAAAAATAAAAGTTCACTGCTTCTTTATTCTTCTCCTTAATTAATTTTCTTGGCTGCCAAGGTGGGCACTAACTATATTACGAGAAGTGAGGTGAGGTCCCATGTCATTGCTCAGCCCTGCTATTCCTGGAGCCAGAAGAGTTGCCTGTCTCTGATGAAACATTCTCATTAGTCCTTCATCCTTGAGTTATTTATTACCTGTTGAACTCATCCTTGCTGTTCTTGGTTGTTTATTCTTCTCACATGATTTTGCAGAAGAAAGAACACTTTATGAAACTCTTGCTTCCCAGACTTGATTTCAATGTGTGTCCTTTCAGACTGTTCCTGAGAAGCAAACACTACTTGGATTCAACTAAGAACCAACAAATACAAGAGGCAAACCATGTACTGGCGAGCAAGGGATCCTACACAGTCTCATTCCATCCTTCTGAGCATTTTGTTTTCAACACCACTGGTGATTCTGACTGATTGTTTTCTCGCAGTTCTGTGTGATTTTTCTCATTCTTGCCTTATTCTTCTCATATTTCATTTCAAACTGTACCTCAGGAGTCCCACCTGACATTGCTAACACAGGTCTGGGATCTTCAAAGGTACACCTGTTTTTTTTTTATGGATTAACAAAGAAAGAATGCCCAAGCACTTTTGTTACTCAGTCATGAGGTTATAAGGCTCCAGAACAAGCCTAATGTCTGTTTGCATATTATGTCCATACCAACCCTAATGAATAATCTATAATCAGACCCAGGAAAGAGTCCATGGCAAAAGCTTTCATGTGGATCTACATGAGTATCTTATCTCAGTTAAGGTTACTATTGCCGTGATGAAACTCCTCCACCAAAAGCAACTTGGAGAGGAAAAGGCTTATTTGACTTATACTTCTATATCACAGTTATCATAGAAGGACACAGTTCATCATCAAAGAAAGTCAGGGCAGGAACTCAATCAGGACAAAATCTGGAGAGAGGAGTGGGTGCAGATGCCATGGAAGAGCACTGTTCACTGATGTGTTCCTTGTGACCTCCTCGGCCTATGTTTTATAGAACCTAAGACCGCCAGGCCAGAGGCGGCTCCAACCACAGTGGACTGAGCCTTAGCCCACCAATCATGAATTAAGAAAATGCTCTACAGGCCTACTCCACGCCCATCTTATAAAGGGATTTTCTCAACTGAGGTTCCCGTCTTTCAGCTAACTCTAGGTTATGTCACATTGACGTAAATCCTTGCCAGGACAGTAACATAGGAAGCAATATGAAAACAGCCTTGTGCTTGCAGTGCCTTCCTGCATGAGGTAAGCTGCATACCCACTCTTCAGCACCTCTGGTGGTTTTAGCAGGAGGAGCTCAGAAGCCAACAGTGGTCTCATACATAACAACTCCAAACATGAAATACAGTGATTTTCTCACATTTATTTCTTAAAACATTTAAATAAGACACAATTAACACAGAACATATGGAAGATAGAATGAATGTGTGTCAACGAAAGTAAAATTTGAAACACTAATGATGCAGGTGAACATAATATAAATATAAATAATTCATTATCAGTTTATAGAGAATACTCATCTTTAACTATAACTACTACTGTCAAATTACTAGATGGGATATGTTTATGTAGTTAAATGTCTACCTTTCTACATTTTCCAGATTGTATAATTAGGAAAACTCGCTGCATTACTGGGCAATGGCTTAGTGGTTAAGACCTTATACTGTTCTTGCAGAAGAACCAGGTTCAGTTATCAACTTTCACATCAGGTAACTCACAGTTGCCTATAACTCCTCCTGCTGCAATCTCATGGCCTCTATGGATTCGATGGGAACCTATGCTCCCAAGAGCATATAACTCCCCTAGCATATATACATATACATATAATTAAAAACAAAGCATTAAAAATATTGAGGTAAAATCACAAGTATTGTCCACACAACTACAGAAAAATACTTATACTACTTCAGTGATCCTCAACCGGTGGGTTGTGGCCCTTTGAAACACCTCTATCTCCAAAAATATCTACATTACAATTCATAACAGTAGCAAAATTACAGTTATAAATTAGCAACAAAAATCATTTTGGTTGGGGGTTCACTACAATGTGAGGAACCACATTAAAGGGTTGCAGCATTAGGAAGATTGATAGGCATGACTGTAGTCTACATGTTTAATTGGGTGATAATTTTTACACATTGAGTTGCAAACCAAAGAATAAGGAACCTTGTTGAGGAGGGTGTAGAAATTTCATCCAAGATGGCACATGTAACTGTGTCTCTTCAGTATTATCTGTAACAGGATGATTTTCCAAAGAACGGTGTTAAGTTGTATTTTTAGTAATTTAGGAACTTTATTCTACTTCATTCTTGCCATAGTGAGTAATGAATATTTAAATATGTATGCAAAATACCATAGGTACGTCAACATTAATTTGATCATATTTAAATATACCATCCATTTATATGTGATGTCTGAATTGTAAATACATATACGATAAGAAAAAACCAGTACTATCTTAAATTTTATTTGTATTGAATTTTAAGCCACCGAGTCTCACAAATTAGTATTTCCCACTTACATTCATATTAAAGTGTCAGTATCAAATGAAGTAAAATATAAATGTGTTAGTATATGCAATTTATACTATGAAGAATATTGGTGAGTGCTTTATATGTGCAAATACTGACCTATTAACTGCACGAAGTCCAAAATACAATTCAGTTGCTTGTCATAATCCAGTCAGCGTGATACCATTTCGTCTCTGCTTGCTGGGCTGTATGTCAGTCAGCTACATAAAATAACTGCCCTGACATCTAGCCCTGCTACAAAAAGTGTAGCCTGTTTGGTCACTTTGGATGTATTTCCTTGAGTTTGGTTTGCTAAGTCACTGTGGTCTGACAGGATTTAGAGTTCATGAAGCATACTCCCCTCCTGCTGTTTAGAGACTAATCTTTTTATTTTTTTCTTACTGCTCGATTGTCATCATGCAAATGTGGTATGTGAAAGAACACTTCTCACTTCCTTTCATTTCCCTGTAGTTCGTGAAAATGAAACAGTTTCAATGTAACATTGTGCATTAGTCTTTTTCTTAAAAGCTGCCGATTGTCATTAACTGACAAAAATACTCTGCTGCCAAGATCTTGCAAGTATTGTATTTGTTGTCTGGTGCCAAATATCCTCTTTAAATGCTAATGAACAAAGTATGGCATGCATTCTGTTCTTGATAGATTAGGGCTATACCTTCTGTGGTCAACAGAAGGGGAATTCCCGGCCCATATGATTTCCATTCTGGCGAGCTCCTCTCCTTCCCACTCACAAGACTGTCAGCATTTAGACATATTACTCAATCTTTTCCTCACATTGAATACAACAGCCACAGCTTAGCTCATCCTCTAAATTGGAAGAGGCAAGGATGGCAGGCAACTTCCCCTTGTACCCTAAACTTCCTCCCACTGAGGATGCCACATCTAACCTTAACTTGGCTACATCCGAATCACCAACTTGTAGAAAGAGCCGTGACAACACCACCAGTTGATATGGCTTTTTCTCCATAGACACTTAGGAGCAACCAACATACTTGAGACAATATGGTGATGTGATTTGGTAGAAGATTAAGGTAGAGGGAAAATGTAAACAGAGTATGAAACAAAAGCAGTATTTTTTTTAATCATAGCATTAACATATTCATACAAAGAGTTTTGGGAAAAGGCTGAGAAGCCCATTAGCCTCAGGGGCCAACCTAGTTGCCATTGGTAATAATAACATATAGCCCTTTTGACATTACAATGAAACCTTCTAAAAGCTCTGTTCTGCTATCTTACAACCTAAAATTCAAAATTATAATAAACTCTACATGAGATAGTGGTACTAAAAATTGTAGCATCATGCTTGACTGTGCCATGTGCTTGGAGTCTATAGGAATTTTCTGCTGATGGATGAAAATTTACCTTGAATTTAGAAGCTTACGAACACACATTTTTATTACACCATTTCCTACATCAGTGCTACAGGCATGTAGATTAAAGTTCATAAAAATATATGCGCTGGTAAAAGTTTAAAATCCAGGGTGAAGCGCTACATTTTCAGAGTGGCTTTTCTAACTGTGTAGAAGCTCATTGAGATATACAGACACTGGGGCTGACTTTGTACGGTAAGTTTATCTTAAAAAGAAGTATAGCCGCAAATAATCTGGACTTTGGCTCAGGTTCCTTCAGGGGATACTTGAGAACTTTTCTGGGATACAGAGCCTAATCACCTTCAAAGTTTGCATAGTAGTTAGCAGAGTTCACCATCTTACTTATAGGACTGAACTTCCCATGTTCTCCACGGCTTTCAGGGAAGTTACTCAGTTCCTTGCCAGGTCGTGCCCTCTCAAGTCCTCTAACATCATGGCCATGTACCTCTTCGGGCTAACACTTTCTTAAGTTTATTTAGGAAGACAGTGTCCTACAGCGTAAGATGATCAAGTGAGCAACTCTACCATCACATTTCCATATTCAACGGATACGAAGCAAGCTACAGATCCTATAACTCCATATGTAAGAGGAGATTGCTATCTAAAGATGAGGGAAATTAAGTTGATTTAGATTACTGCCTACCACTACACAATACATAAATGCATGCATGTTTATTATTTTTATCTGTATTATTAGCTCTAGTTAATCCAACGTTTTTTATTATATGACATAGAAACTTATCCTGAATTTGATTAACCAACAATATTTCAAAGAGTGGAGGATTCATTAAAAACTGTTCTGAAATTACTTAGGATAAAAAGGACTGTGCATAACAGGATAACATTAATGCCATGAGGAACCCGAATTGGGTCAAATATCTCAGGAGACCTGGTCTCCCAGCATGGAAGGAGGCTCGGTTTCCCTGTGTGATGATGGTATTGCTGCTTTCAGAGTGTGGCTTCTTCAGCTTAATTCAGGACTTCCTACACTAAAGATCAGGCTATCTTCTGCTACTTTTAGAAGGAACATGCTTGAGAGGGACAGCCACTGGCTTGTGATAGATAATGTGAATCCTGGGAGACCAGTAACTCAGGCAAGGTCAATGGAAAATCATGAATGGTTTGTCAAAGCCATTGTGCCCACCAAAGATTGAAAGGAAGTTTATTAGTCTCAAAAATCGGTTGGACTGACCACAGAAACAGGCAGTCTGGTGTTTTGGTTTTTTATATATATATATATATATACTTCAATAAAATATTATGAACAGTTAAAAATTAAGCATTAAAGAATTTCATTATAAACACTCAGATATTCACTTACTAATCCTGGCATCTTTAACATGTTTCTGTGATTGCTGTACTGAATGTCTTTGGTTTATTTCAAACATGTTGTAGATGGCAATGAACGACTCTCCAAACCCATTTTCTTGGCTTTCGCTGGAGTTTGGAAGATTGAGTTTAATGTTAAATGTCTAAACATAAGCAATCTATTGGGTAAACTCTGATTCATAAACCTTCCCAGGTAATATTTCTCATCAAGTTGACCATTACTTTCCAAAATCTACGGCGCAAAAGAGAATGGATATATCTGGCATTTTATGAAAATGGAGAATTTGTCTGACTGTAACTAAAATGTCCACCCAACATTATTACCAATGGGGAAAATTACACAGAATCCTCTCTCTTCAATGAAGTTATAGCACAGTGTTCAATTTTTGTCCAAGTCTATATGTCTTTAGAATCTTTTGTAAGAAAAATCTCTGGCAGTCAGTTGGTGGCGAGGCAGCTTCCAGTTCTTTATGCATCCCCACTTTCTATACCTTCAAATATTTTTCTGTCTTCCAAATTCTATTGCTGCTCTGGATAGGGAATCTTAAGGACTCCTAAATTGTCCCTATTGCATGAGGAATGTTTATCAATACCAAAAAAATTAAAATAGGGTTTAGCATTATCAAAACAGTGTTGGTTTTGTTATTCCCTCAGACTGAATAGTTTTCTTTGTTATGAAAGAGAAAATCTAGCATATTAAAATGGTCATCAAAGTTCAGGAAGTCCTAGGTATTTTGTAAATACTTTTGTTCATAGTCTAAATAATGGTAGGGAACACTGACTTTTATTAGCCACATTTAAACTCTTGTCATCTGTTTGTCTAAAATATCTGTTGTTCTTGATTTATCTCCCTGTGGACCTCTGGCTCAAACTGATGTTGTCATATATTTTATAATACTGTTATGGAATAATACTCAGATGAAACGAAAAAAATAATTACTTGGTTAAAACACTTTATTGGGTCTTCTTTGTTACAGCATGTATCATAAAATAAATTATGGTATATGATGCCAAAGAGCAATGAAGCTATTCCACCTGGAATATTTTTTAGGGAATATTCCAAAAACCTAAATTGAGATTATATTGTTTAATCCATATGAATGAAAATTAAAATTAATAATTGTCAACCTAAACTGTATTTAGGTTTTTCTGTCTTCCAAATTCCATTGTTTTCTATCTCTTATGGTGCTCTGGATATGGAATCTCAGTGACTCATGGAATGTCTCTGTCACTTGATGAATGTCTCTCAATAAAAAACTAAAATGAAAATGGGGTTTTCTAACTGTGTTTAGGGCAACTCCAACTGTGGCTGTCTCAGTTGGGCTTGTATCCTGTTTTCTCTCTCTCTCCCTCCCTCCCTCCTCTCTCTCTCTCCTCTCTCTCTTTCTCTCTCTCTCTCTCTCTCTCTATATATATATATATATATATATATCCTTATAGATCTTTATGAAGGATTTTTTTCATTAGATGTACTTCGACACTTATTTATTATGTTGTCTTAATTGAATAGCTATGAAATTATAATCCTTTATAGGGCATACATTTCATTTAGTTGCAAATAAATACCTTAACTTTTAGCCAAGTAATATACTATCTTCAAAAACTTAAAGCACAAGTTCTCAATTTTGCATAGCATAGTAATTTGGAATATAAAAGCTTAAAGACACCTTGCCTTTAGTTTCTATGAGCAAATATGCTCTCACTTGTCAATGTTTCTGGTTCTCATGACTATAGCATTTATAAATTAGTTTTTAAACATAATTAGCCAAATTCACTAGATGCCTAAAATTTCTTACAAAAGACCATGTACAATTTCCTAGTGTATCTTAATAGAAACTGTGGTTACTATAAAATCATTTATATATCAAAAATAAACTATTCAGATGTAATAGAAAATATTTATATGCAGCAATAGAATTTATTATAAAAGCTTTTTCATGATTCTAATGATATATCTTTCCTAATACACTTTACAATGAAATTCAATTTTCATAATTCCAACAGGAAAAAAAACACTGCACTTTATTAGTGAAATTGAAATGCATTGTATGTTCACAAATGAGAGAAAAAACTTATAAAAATGCATGCATAATTTAAGAAAAATCAATTGATATGGATTTCTCTGACAATCAAAGGTGTAGTATGAATACTTTATTGTTTAAACTTGAAGCCCCTGCAACGGCTGCTCCAAGGACACACCTACTTGTCATGAAAACTGCAGAGACTTTAGGACACCCTGGCCTTGAAGCTGTAGAATTTAAAAACCTGGACAAGTTTTTATTGTTGTGTGTTAAGTCTTACCTATCTTAGCCCACTTCTACATGAAAATTTGAATCATTTATGACTACTTGTTAGGGATATTAAGATAACATAGTCCAGTTTGTCTAAAAACCCTGGCATGCTCAGGTGCACACAGAAGACTTGTATAAGGGGCTCATTTCCTGCCCGTAGTTTCCTGTAAAGAAATCAAGGGCAGGGTTATTTGTCTGTTACCAGGACTGATTGTATACATCCAGAGTAAAGTATACATAGGTTTAGAATTAGACACACACTCACAAACACTTTGATTGAAAACGTTGTCCTGCCTGCAGGATATGTTAGTGGAATGAAGGCCTTCAACTTGTCACGTGACCAATCAATATGTGATTTGACTTACAGCTTACTCCACAATATGGAACTTATATTCAGCGCTCCTTAGGTACTGATGCTATAGCCCATGGAACTAGAGTAAAACCAAATATTACTGTCTAAAAAAGAAGTACATTCTGTTGTAACTCACAGATCAGTACCTTGTCCATCCATCAGCAGAGAAGCTTCCTCCTGCAGCAGATGCAAACAAACACAGAGACCCACAACTAGACAGTGTGCATAGGATGAGAGAAATTGAAACACTCAACCCTAAATGAGTTGTCTCTATCAGATATCCCTCTCAGGGCTCAGGAAATCCTGAAGAAAAGGAGGCAGAAAGGGTGTAAGGACCAGAGTGCGTGGGCAACACTAAGAAAACAGGGCTCTCGAAATCAATGTGATCAAAGCTCATAGCCTAAGGCAGCATGCACAGGGCCTGCACTGTTCTGTACCAGGTAAGTCCTCGGCACTAATATCATGGCTTCCAGTCTAGTGTTTTTAAGTGATTCTGAAGAGTGCGAAAGAGTGGGCCTCTGCTTCTTATGCCTTTTCTCAGACTGTTTGGCTTCTGATGGTTTCTTTTTTCTAATTCCAATATGTTAGTTTTTATCTTAATATTATATTGTATTTTATTATTGTCCCTTAGAAGCCTGTTTATTTTCTAACTAGAGATAGAAAGGGGGTGGATTCGTATGAGAGGGGAGGTAGGGAGGAATTGGGAGGAGTAGTGGGAGGGGAAATCATAATTAGGATCTATTATGTGAGAAACAAATCTATTTTCAATAAAAGGAAAAAAAACCCCAAAAGTTAGGCATATATTCGCCTTGTTTCAAATCATTGCCATGGAGAGATCATGGCGGAAGCATGGTTTGTAGTCTTGCCTCTCTTTTGGGTTTGTGGCTTTAGAGAAATGATACACTTCACAAAATCTCAGTCTTTTTACCCATAAAATAAGAATTAAAGATTTTAAGAATGGAGTTCTTTCAGTAATATGAATTTCTTTTCTTTTTTATTCTTTTTGTTTATACAGAGTTCAGGAAGATCTGAATCACTAGAAAATTTTAGATTTTTTTCTATTGAGAATTATAACTGCATATTTCCCTTTTTTATATTCATTTTTAATTCACCTCATGTACAGATAAATAAAATGATGAATGACATCCCTTCTTTCTAATCACAAATTGCCTTGCTTGCTCTTCAGCCTTTTTTATCTTGGCCTTCAATATCTCAGACTCACTAAAGAGTTTTAAACACAGCTCTATAAGGACACAGCAAAGCTAACATTTTCAATACTAATACAAATTCCATGTGTCTTTATTTAATTGCACTCTCTAAAGGTGTGTCCTATAGTTGGCTTGTTAGTGTGGACCAAATACAAACTTAAAAAAATATGTACATTTATTTCCTTATCTGTGTGTGTATGTGGGTGTGTATGCACCCACATACATTTGGAGGTCAGAAGACAACTTTCAGGGCTCAAGTCTCTCTTTTCACTGTGTGGGTTCTTGCATGTTGTGAAATGTGAGTTGTGGCATTTGAACTCACATCCTCAGGCTTGGTAGCAAGAACATTCACCCACTGTGCCATCTCGTTGGCCCCAGAAGAACAAACTTTGAAGACTAACTTCCCTCCCTAGTAAAGTATTGGATGGTAATAAATGCATTTATAAGCATCATTTCTATAGTGAAAAAAGGTTAATTTGAAAGTCATTCCTCCATTCAAGAAGAACAATTTTCTCTAGTCTTCTGACTATTTATAGAAAGACCTTTACATGTGCAAACTAATTAATAAATGGGATCAATTTCAAGGTATTTTTTCTGGTTCATCACTACTTAATCATTCAATTTAAAAAACATTTTAAAGGCCAAGTCTAAAATAGATTTGCACCCACGCCCCCAGTGTGAATTTTTCATTCTTTACAACAGGCAGTAGGTACTGTATAATGACCTTTTCTCTGTTTGGAACAGGGATCAGAATAATACATTTGACCCTTTACAGTCACCTGGGAAAGATGTTAGTCTCCATGTTCAATAAACTGAAATATGTCTCAAGTGTCCCAAGGTTAAGGCCATGACTTTAAACTATTTAACATGGAGTATCATACTGATTCACTTAGACTCGCAGGCTTTGAAAAAAATGGATTAAATTATATATACTTGATCAGAACCGTTTCTTTTCTTCATACAATTAAAGCAAATATTTTACATTGCAAATACAACAAGTTAACCCAGATGCATTGTGCATTATAATAAAATTTATAGCTGCATAAATAGCAGTGTAAACTTACAGAAAGACTAGTAATTATAGTGCCATTGATGGTCTTTGTTGCTTTAATTCTGAGGCAGCCAGAATGATTAAACTGAATCTTAATCGACTTCTCCATTAAAAATGCTGGCAGAGGAGCTCTTTTAACCTTTCCCATTGATTGAACACAACAATCACCATTCAATTATAATGCAAAAGGACATTTGTTATAATGTAGAAAAAATGCATGAGCTATTTCCTTTTACTCAAGACAATCAATGCAATGACTCCTACTTCTGCAAAGGTGAGAATGCTCTACCTGGGAGTCTGATAAAGTCAAAAACCTAACAGAAACCTCCCCAGTGTACGGAGGAGCAGAAGTGTGCACCAGAAACTCGTCTGGAAGAGATTCATTAAAAAAGAAGTGTATTTCCTATTACTATTTACAATAGCCACAGCTAGCCTTGATTCATTGTTTTTCTTCCTAGGGTTTCAGAGTACTTAAATTACCATGATCAAAGGTTTAATGGTGAATTAATGAGGGTGGTTACTGGGCCTTTTCTATGTTCTCTTGGCGCATGCTTAATAATACAAATCAAGGCAATACTACTGTAATTGGAGTAACTGAATTTTAGACTAGGAAGGAACCTTCAAGATTAACTGATTTACCTAAGGTCAGACAGCTAATTGTAACAAACCCTGAGTGTAATCCAGTCAATCAATTCCCCATTCAATACTTGCTGCGTTTGTCACCTCTGGAGCATACTTCACTTTTAGTTATGCTTTCCACCCAATTCTATACTTGTGTGAAACACTCAGCTTCGGTACTTACACCATACAACAGCCTCGAATTTATCTCCAACTGCACAAGCATAGAGAAAGCCACCACAGACTTCTCTTAGGAAATTTCCATAGTGCCAATCTGGCACGGAAAAAATTGCTAACAAACTTATAATAGAAAACAGAAACTTTTTTTTTTCAGCCAAAACCACTGTGGTGTTAGAATGTGTATGGATGTGCCCAATCAAAATTAAAAATGGCCCAACTGAAAACTTCTGAAGAAACTTGGACAAATCAACCAATCAGGACAGGCCTCATTTGCATGGTGGGCGTTACATGATCAGAATCCAAACGCAGAAGAGGTTGTTCTAAATAAATACGCCACAGTCCTTTGTGTCACGGAGAGCAGTTTCTTCTGCTACCATGCTTGCACATTTCTTCTTTGCAGTGCTCTCAATAAACTTGTCTATTTTTATTTGTGGGTGAAATATTTGAATTCATTGACATCCTGTGAATATCCCACCCGAAGCAGCTAAAGCTCTGTTGTCACAAATATATAGCAAGACTACCATTGATTTTTTGCACAGTTAGATAACATGTAACACATTTTGTGAGTGCCAATTGCTAGCACCATTCAGTGGAGGCAATGTAAATTTCATGTTATCAATTTAATTTGGAGTATGCACCATTTAAAGCGTTCGCTTGTTTAGAGCATACACTGAGTACCCTCAATATTCATCTAATCACTATAACTAGGATTATTAGACACGCAATAATTATTTTGTATGCACTTAAGCAATCGTTTATTTAGAGTCAGCTCTATATTCCCATATCAGTGTTTGGAAAGTAAATTTAAAGGTACACCTGATAACAATGAACATGTTTTTAAAGCAAATAAATTATAATCTACTGAAACAATAAAACAGTTCTGAAAGGAAAATCAAAAGAAAACTCCAATTATTTTTTTTTCTGCAAAAATCCTGGGCCTAATACAATTTTTCTAAATCAAGAGCACCATGTTTGAAATTTCAGGCTTAAAGAGCAAATAAATTTTAATCTTGGAATGGAGCTTTGAGAATGTTATAACTTAATAGGCCAGCATCATCTCATTGTATTCTCAAGTTAATGGCATAAAAGAAGGTTCTTTGCTATTGAAATAATAAATAGAATACCTTGTACTTGGTCAGCTATAAAATCATGTGCATGCAACTATCATTATACAGACAGAGCAGGTTGCTTTTATATATTTAGGAGTGTGTGTGTGTGTGTGTGTGTGTGTGTGTGTGTGTGTGTGTGTGTGAACAATTAAAGAAAAAGAAGCCATGAATTTGAGAGAAAGCAATGGGGTATGTGAGAGATGTCTGGGGAAGAAGAAAATGGCATAATTATAATTTCAAAAACCAAAAAGTAAAAAATTAGAATATCTTGTAACATCAACAGCCTGATTTCCTGAAAGTGACATTTGTTTCTGATAAAGCTATAATGAGTGGCGGCAGTCCACCGTTCCCATTTGTCAACCACGCCCTTCCAGACTGTATCTGAAGGTCTTCTAAATGTAAAGGGAATAAAACTCTTTTTTATTTATTTTATTTTTTTTGATACTTTATTTACATTTCCAATGTTTCCCCCTTTCTAGGTCTCCTCTTTGGAGACCACCTATCCCCTCCCCCTCCCCCATCTCTATGAGGGAATTCCACCTCCCACCCACCCGCCCGCTCTTTCATGACCCCTTCACTTGAGCAGTCAGTAGAATGCTTCTTCTTGGGACTTTTTTGGTAACTGTTTGAAATTCAGATCTCTATGCAAATTTCTGAAATGCAGCTTCTAGTAGTTTACTTATTTTTTAGACTGCATGCTCCTGTCATACCTCATACTTTTCCAGGTGATAAAATACAGGCTGCATCTTTTAGGTGCTTATGTCAATTGTAATAGGAGTGTGTTCTCCATATCTCTTGTGGAAGCAAGTGTCACAGAAAGGATTCCACTGTCAAATTGGACTGTAGCCCTCAAGGGGCTGGAGATGTTGAGGACAGCGGGAGAGATCTCTAAACCAGAACACACTGGACAGATCTGGGAAACACCCAACGCGCACTCTGGCTGGGCACAGGGACTTCAAGGCAGTTCTTTTCATGAATAGGTGGTGAACTGATAAATTCTTTGCTGTGGGCGGAAAGATTTGCTCCCAAGCTTAGGAAACAGTGCATGCCCTGTCTCATGTAATAGGTTCTGATTGTATCACTTGTGAAACAGAAATGTTGATGGGTGGGGGATCGCCCCAAGAAAAAAGTCCTTCCTAAGTCAACTCAGTTGCATCTCTTTTCACAGACAGTGGCTGTGAAAGTCTGTCCTGGCCACTTAGAGGCAGAACTATTCCTCTGGTGTTTCTTTATTGTTTAGTTTTATACCACATCCTAGATCCTAGAATTGTTTGCATTTTGTTGTGCCAACTCATTTTTTTCCTTTCTATGTATAGATGTAATGATAGGGATAAAAACGAGAGGATTTTTATTATGCTTAAAAAATACATTTTAATTATCAATTTAAAAAGTTGTTCAGAACAAAACCCACAACAAAACAAAAACCCTCAATGTCTCTCCCCTGACTCCCCAACTTCACTGAAAGATTAGGTCTAGCTTAACTCTTTCCTGTCAGAATTTACATGACTCAGAAACAGTTATTCAATAACCTGCCAGAGAGGTGTCAAATAAGTTTCAGCAAGTTAATGTGGTTGGGGAGAAGCTAGTCCTGGCTTCAGTATCTGGTTCCTAGCATCTGAGGACAACTTGAAGACAATCTTTAGTGGAAGTTTTTCATTTTGAAGTTAGATTGGTTTTGCATTTTGGTTGGTTACTTTCTGCAAATTTAAACTTTTAATACGGAGATTCAATGTTCTTACCTTAACTATATTTGGAAGCGGTGGGTGAAGTCTGAGATCCAAGACAGACATCCAACATGGATGAAATAATTTCTAGCATGTACATGTTCTCTTATTAAACTATTAATAAATACTGATAAGTGCTTTTAAGGTTAACAAGGACCAAATTTTGTAAACAGAGTCAAACCACCCACTGAAAAAGAGCAAGGTACCAAAAAGATGCATCCATGAAGAGGAAACAAGAAATCCTGTCCACGAGACCTGGGAAAGGTCTCGTGGGCTGTGACTTAGGCAGCAAGTAGGCGATTCTTGAAAGTGAGTGTAGGAGTTTGATAAGTCAGCTGCTGGATTGGAAACGAGAGAAGTGTCCCTGGGAGATAATAAAAGAAAATAAAAAGCAGGAAAGCCTGATTTCATAAATTAACTCAGATTTATTCAATGCTCTATGTTACAAAAGATAATTTTAAACATAAAAAAATAAAAATGCCTATAAATCCCTCTGAACTAAAAAAATTTAAAGAACAAATGAGAGTAAATAGCCAAACATGCTGGGAGCAGGATTTATTGATAGAAATTCAGAAACACAGGTAAGCAGGAGTATTTGGACCCTCTTTGCCTACTGCATAGCTCAGCACAAGAGATGAATCAATCTGAACCAAGCCAACTTGGGCAAGAAGCCCTTACATAATTTAGCTAAGGAAGGTCTGCCCTGGCATGCTCCTGGCATGAGCAGAAGCTAGGGCATGAAAATTAGATCGATGGAAATCTTAGCTGGATTCCCATTTTCTTTTTCCTACACAGCATAGCATCAGACAGAAGTCTGCTAGCCTTCCCTGGCTTACTCAGTTAACTAAGACTCTCTTCTGACCACAGATGGAGTAATGTAACATCTGGATGCTGATTTTGCTCATAACTGTATACAGTAAACCCTCCCAGACCTGGCAGAATGTAGAGTGCTATGAAAGCTTTGCCCTTGGCTGGGTTTGAATGGCCCAAATTCTTGAAATCCAAGTTCTTTCAGAAGCCAGTTCTTGAAACATGAGTCTTGGACCTACCTCTGGATACTAATTGATCCAAAGGTCAAAAGAGCAAGACTATTTTAAAGAAAGCTCTTCCGAAAAAAAATTCTATAAACTGTAATTGTCTCCTGTGAAATCAAATTTTAGAAGAAAGTTCAGGAGAATTATCTGAATGTCCTAGGAAGTTAAACTAATACCCGTCTTCGGGTTTTTACAGTAGGGTTGTTTTGTTTTGTTTTTAATTAGTCAATCTTACACACATTTCGGTAACAGATATTAGTGGTTATATTTGAATTTAAGACTTGGTTAAAATTGTCTATAATTTTTATCACTCCTACACTCTCTTTCTGAATGTTTCCCTGTCTAACTGATTCATGATTTACTTTTTAATCTTACTATATCAGGCATTAATTGATGGTTTCTTCTACTGAATTCTAAGGTTATCAAATCAGGACTTTTTTCTCTTTTGGAACAAATGAAAGCTTTTTGTATCTAGATTGTTGTAGATTTGTAGTTTTAAGAGAGCTCTCCTTGCACAGCCCCTCCAATGTTAACATCTTGCAAAACTGTCAGAGTACAAGCAGGACCGTGGCACTGATGGACAGAGTCGGGACAGGGATTATTGCCACCAACATAAGGCTCTGGTGTTGCACTCTGTCCTCTTTTCTCCCCGTCCTAACCTTGGAACAATGTATTCTGTTTTTATTTCAAAATTGTCATAGGAATGGAATTACATGGAATTCAGTCTTTGTGGTTGATTATTTCCCTCAGATAACTCACTGAAGACTTATCCATGATAGTGAAAGGATCAATAACTTATATTGAGTATTTGGTGAATAGTATTCTATGGTACGGACATACCACTTTGTTCAAGTTTATGCTCAAGGAAGGGCATGGGAGTGTTTCTATTTATCAGCTTCTATGAATGAAGTTGCTATAAACACTTATATATATAATTTATAGGAAGATTTTTTTTCATTTTTCTGGACTAAATAAGGCTCAGGAGTGTAACTGTTGGGTCATGCAGTATCTTTATGTATATGGTTCTTTTGTTATCATTGTTGTTTTGTAAGACAACCAACCAGCAAACTACTTTCCAGAGGGAATGTGTTCTTTCACGTGACTTTCAACAAGGAACAAATGACCTGGCTTTCTATGTCCTTGTCAGCATTTGCTGGTGATTTCAGCTATTCTTGTAAGTATATAGTCATGCTTCCTAAACTCATGCAGGGATACACACATATGCATGCATACACACATACACACACACACACATATGCACATGCACACCAACACCCACACATGCACACACCCACACAGGCACACACACACACACAGGCACACACACACACACACCTGTTATAAAATGGTCCTACTCTGTAACCAATGTTAGCCTTTAAATATTGTCCTAACCTCCTCTGCCACGTGTTGGGAATACAGATGGTCGGCCACACTCACTTTAGGGTGTATTTTATCCTTTGTCAAGGAAAGATCCTTTCCTATCTTTCATTCATATTCCAAGTAGATTGGATCTTTTTCTTCTTCTTCTTCTTCTTCTTCTTCTTCTTCTTCTTCTTCTTCTTCTTCTTCTTCTTCTTCTTCTTCTTCTTCTTCTTCTCCTTCTCCTTCTCCTTCTCCTTCTCCTTCTCCTTCTCCTTCTCCTTCTCCTTCTTCTTCTTCTTCTTCTTCGTCTCCTCATCCACCTCCTCCTCCTCCACCTCCTCCTCCTCCTCCACCTCCTCCTCCTCCTCCACCTCCTCCTCCTCCTCCTCCTCCTCCTCCTCCTCCTCCTCCTCCTCCTCCTCCTCCTCCTCCTCTTCCTCCTTCTTTTTGGTTGTTGTTGTTTTGGTTATTTTTGTTTTTGCTTTTGTTTTTTACCACTGAGTTGGAGAGAAGAATTCTAAACATTAATTGTTTGTTGTGCATGTGATTTTCTCTCTGTTTTGTTAACTTGCCCTTTATTCTTTTTATAAGATCTTTCATAGAGCAGATATTTTAAATTTTTTAAATTTAAATAAAGTTATTGTACTGTTTTTGTTTATGGGTATCCAATTACTCCTGCACCATTCACTAAAATTGTATTGTTTCACACTTTCCTAAAAACTTGATTTGCGTGCTTTTAGGACTGTTTCTGTATGTTCTACTCTGTCTCATTGTGTTTAATCTCTAACCATGCAGTCTCTGTCTCCCTCTCCCTCTCCCTCCCCCCCCTGTGTGTGTGTGTGTGTGTGTGTGTGTGTGTGTGTGTGTTTGTGTGTTTATATGTATGTGGGTATGTCAACCTGCTCAGTCATGATCTACATTATAAGCAAACAGTACCATGACTAGAGGATTTTGTTTCTCTGTTTGTTTAGTGTTACATGGGCTCTGGGGATGTTGGATTCTCGGGATGAAAGCTTGACTGACTTATGCTTGCAAGAATTACCAGGCTGCACCCCATCTTCCTCTACCTTGTAGTCATGAATACTGATCTTTGTAATTAGTCTTAAAATAAGGTTAAGTGAATATTTTTCCCCACATCCAATAGAGGGCTAATATCCAAAATATATAAAGAACTCAAGAAACTAACCACCAAAAAAACCAAACAACCAAATCGAAAAATGGGGTATAGAGCTAAAGCAAGAATTCACAACAGGGGTATCTCGAATGGCTGAGAAGCACCTAAAAAATGTTCAACATCCTTAGTGATCAGAGAAATGCAAATCAAAACGACCCTGAGATTTCACCTTACACCAATCAGAATGGCTAAGATCAAAACCTCAGGTGACAACACATGTTGGTGAGGATGTGGAGAAAGAGGAACATGCCTACATTGCTGGTGGGATTGCAAACTGGTACAACCACTCTGGAAATCAATCTGGAGGTTCTTCAGAAAATTGGAAGACCCACCAATACTACTCTTGGGAATATACCCAAAAGATGCCCCACTACGCTACAGGAGCACATGTTCCACTATGTTCATAGCAGCCTTGTTTGTGATAGCCAAAGCTGAAAACAACTCAGATGCCCCATGATAGAAGAATGGACACAGAATATGTGGTTCATTTACACAATGAAATACTACTCAGCTATTAAGAGCAAGGACATCCTGAGTTTTGCAGGCAAATGGATGGAACCAGAAAATATCATCCTGAGTGAGGTAACTCAGACCCAAAAGGACATGCAAGGTATGTACTCACTAGTAAGTGGATATTAGCCACAAAAAAAAAAAGGACAGAATACCCAAGATACAATCCACAGAACTCATAAAGGTCAACAAGCTGAAGAGCCCAAGTGAGGATGCCTCAGTCCCACTTGGGAGGGAGAAAAAAGCTATCACAAGAGGGGAAGGGAAGGAGGGACCTGGAACAGAAAGTGGAGGGGGGAGGAGTAGGGAACCAGATCTGTATTGGGTGAGGGAAAAAGGACTGAAGCCCTAAGGGCCAGTAGAAAGAATGGAAACAAGTAGCCTCGGGAGATAGGAGGTTGGGGGGACCTCCCAGAATGCATCAGAGACCTGGGAGCTGAGAGACTCTCAGGACTCAAAGGGAGGTACCTTAGATGAAATACCTGAAAGTAGGGAGAGGGAACTTAACAGAGCCCACCTCAAGCAAAAAGACAGAAGGGGGTTGCCATCCCATAGCCAAAACTGACCCATAATTGTTCCTTTCTGAAAACCACAGGGATGGAAATGGAGAGGAGCCAGAGGAAAAGAAAGTCCAGTGACAGGCCCACAGTGGGATCCAGCTCAAGGGGAGGTCCCAAGGCCTGACACTATTACTGAGGCTATGGAGCACTCACAAAAAGGGACCTATCATGACTGCACTCCAAAAGACCCAACAAGCAGCTGAAAGAGTCAGATGCAGATATTTGTACCCAACCAATGGACAGAAGCTACTGACTGCTGTGGTTGAATTAGGGAAAAGTTGGTAGAAGCTGAAGAGGAGGGCGACCCTGTAGGAGGACCAGCAGTCTCAATTAACCTGGATCTCTGAGATCTCTCAGACACTGGGCCACCAACCAGGTAGCATACACCAGCGGATATGAGGCCCCCAACACATAAACAGCAGAGGACTTCTGGGTCTGGGTTCAATCAGAAAAGATGCACCTAACCCTCAAGAGACTGGAGGCCCCAAGGAGTTTAGAGGTCTGGTGGGGTGGGTGGTGGGTGGTGAGTGGTCGGGTCATCCTCGTGGAGATAGGGGTGGGGAGGAAGTATGAGAGGTGTAACGGTCAGAGGGTGGACTGGGAGGGTAATAAAATGTGGAGTGTAAAAATAAATAAATAAATAAATAAATAAATAAATAAATAAATAAATAAATAAATAAATAAATAAGAGAAAAGATTAAGTGATTTCTCTTACCTTCTTGTATTTTGCTTTAGAGATTTCAGTTTGCCTTTCTTTTCAAATTCTATATTAATCTTTTGAATGCCTATGAAAAATTCTTATTGAGACTATAAAAGAACTACATTAAGCTTGTATATATAATTGAGAAAGATTTGAAAATTTATTGCCTTGAGTCTGATCCTGGGAAAATAACGCCTCAAGGTTTTCTTTAATTCCATTCATGAGAACTGTGTATTTGTCAGTGTATAAGCCTCATTCTCATTTTACTGAAATATATTGAAGTATTTTGATTGTTAGTAAATAGCATTCTATTTTCATGTTTAATGTCTATGTGATTTTGTCAGTGAGTAGAAATACAAGACTTTTCTATGGTTATCTTGGGAACTGTTGACTTCATTTATTGGTGGTAGATTTGGAGAGTCTCTAGAAATTTTCATATGCCATATACAAACAAAAGCTATTTTCTTTCTATGTTTATTTGCATGCCCCTGTATTTTCATGCCCAGTCTTTTCTTTATTGCTATGCGTAGATTGTATAACAACACACTATAACAGTGTGTTCATAGATATTTTTGCCATGTGATGACACTTTCAACAATCAAACAGAATTCAGACATTCAAGAAAAGAAAGTATGTTATATTTATCCATCTTTTGCTTAGTATATTATGTATATTTATGTATGTATATACATATGAATATATTTATACATTAATGTATGTATAAATATGTCCTTCCTAATGTGTCATGACTTTTTTACTTAATCGTCTTTGTAAGAGTATTTCCTTCTGTCATTCTGTTGACAAATTATTTTATCTTCATTCATTAAGAAGGACTTGATTTTATTTCTTTGTCCCGTGGATTAGTTTTATTTGACAGTGGGGCTTGGGAACAATGTCTCTTCAATGCTTAGAAAAAAGGCAGAAAAAAAAAGTTCCACTTTCTTCTGATGCTTTGGGTTCAGTTGAGAAATCAGCAGCCATCCCAGTCTTTTTTCATGTTAGTTAAGGTGATTCCTTTCCTTGGCACTTTCAAAACATTTTTTTCTTTATCATTTCCAAAATCGACGGCTAAAATGGTAAGTTTCTTTAAGTTTATTCTGTTTAGGGTTCATTCAGATTTCTAAATCCACACATTTATGTCACTAGACAGACTTAGGAGAATTTTTAGGCCATCATTTCATGCTGAACTTTCATTCTTGTATTTCCCTCTAGGGAACTGTAAAGACATTGAGTATGAATTGTCCTTCCAGCCCACAGCCCATGTGACCAAGTTTCATGTTTTCCTTTGTTTTATTTTCAGGCTGATTTATTTTCAGGCTGATTCTGGGTCATTTCTACTGTGCTGTATTTCATGTCGTAGACTCTCTCTCCTGGCTTTTTGGTGTTTCCTCATTTTTATTTTAAGATATGGGTTATTTGTTTGTTCATTTTGGTATTTACAGACCGGGTTTCTCTATGTAGCATTAGCTTTCCCGCAACTTGTTCTGTAGACTAGACCGGCCTCAAACTCAGATCCACCTGCCTCTGCCTCCTGAGTGCTACAATTAAAGGAATGTGCCATTAATGTGTGGTGAAATATGTTTTTTAGTTGAGTTTAAACAGTCCTACGCCTAGGATACCTGTGAAGCATAACAATTATCATCATGAAAAGATTTGCATAGAGGTCTAATTAGTGGGACTCACATGTCAATGGCAACCAACAGTTGTCTAATTGGACTTAAGGCCTACCCAACAGGAAAGAAATCATGCTTGGTACTAGAAACTTATTCAAGTATACAGGCCTTATTTACTATATTTACTTACTGTTCTATATCTTACTATGTAGAACAGGATGGCCTTGAAATCTCAGAGATCTACCTTCTGAGTGTTGACAAAGTTATATGCCACCACACTTGGCAAAAATAAATAAACGTTTAAGTACTATGAGACCTTATATTGTATCTACACTTGTTTTCAGTTGGCTGATCAGTTTTCTTTTCTGGTAGAAAAAGTTTGGAAGTTTCATTGCTTTTACCTCTTTGTGGACATAGAAATGTAGGTTCACAACTAACACCCTATGAATATTCAAGGACCCATTCTTTGAGAAGAGCAGTCCACAGGGCCTCCCCCCATGATCGTGACTGACACTACAATGGATAGGACTCCATAAAATGGGTGGTGATGAAAGGTTAGCTTTCCAGTCATCCTCCTCCAACACCATCCAGTGAGGATAGTCACCTAGAATATTAATTTCTTTTCCTATTAATGTGATAAAAAAACACTCTTACAAAAGCAACTTAAGGGAGAAGGTTTATTTTGGTTTATTAAAAATTGAAGAATATAGTGGAGAGGACATGGCAGCAGGCAGGGAAGGAATGGTACTTAGAGAAGGAGGAATGGCTGGTCACATTGTATCTGTATTCAGGAAGCAGGGACTGAAAAGGATATGAGGACAGAACATAAAGTCTCATGACTAGGTCCCTGTAACTCATTTTCTCGGACCAGGATCGACCTTCCAAATGTTCCACAACCTACCAGCACCTGGAGACCAAGTAATCAAACAGGCGAACCTATTGGAACTACTTACATTTAAACTATAATACCTGGTTACTGCCAAAGGAATGGGTCTTCAGGACCTATATGTGGTCTCTTGTCACATCATGGTAGTCTCCTCATAACTAGCTGTGAGTCATGAAAATCCTGATGCTTCCTTGGTTTTTGCTTCCTTTATCCCAGTGAAGATACTGGGAACTTCATTGCTCCTTGCTCTGTGTGGGGTCTTGGCTAGACTTACCACTTAGCTTTATCTGACTTGAGTGAAAGTTGACTATATTTTTTTTCTGTGTTATCTCATCAGAAGTAATGATCTAAAAGTCTTCTTTCATGAGAACCTGTCACTCCCAGCGTAGTCAAAGAAAGCAGATACCGTGTTTTCTTATTTTCCTTTGTGAACAACCACCAACACTTGGGGAATGAGGACCCTTTAGCTCTGAGCATCAAATATGAGAAAGAAAATGAAACTCCACATCACTACATTATGTCATACCGCAGTTTCCGAGCTCCTTTGGATTTGCAGCCTTCTGCTGCACAGTGCAGTTCCTTTACACTTGATATACACATGGTGTGTAGAGTCTTACTTCTGCTTGGCAGAAGCAATAGAAAAAACACCAAGTTTCTTCATCCTAGGGACAGAAGCTCAAGTTATTTCCTTTAACAGAACATTTCTGAAACTTTTAATTTTTCCATAATCTATATAGCATTTTAAAGTTTTTTTGTTATATTAATTATATTAGTGTGTGTGTGTGTATGTGTATGTGTGTGTGTGTGTGTGTGTGCGTGCGCGTGCATTGATGTAGGCATACTTATCAAAGCACCTGTGTAAAAATCACAGGGCCACTTGCAGGATTCAGTTTTCTCTTTCTACTATATGCGCACCAAGGATTGAATTTCCTTCGACCTTGTGGGTCCCAGGGCGTGAACTTGTGCTCCAGGCTTAGCAAGGAATGCCTTTATCTTCTAAGCCATTTCACTGACCCTACATATAATTTTATATTTCTTGGGTTATTTATGCTTTAGTATGCTTAGAGTTATGATTATTATATTTTTCTTAGGAAATATGTTCTTTTTTTATTTTATTTTATTTTATTTTTGATACTTTATTTACATTTCCAATGTTTCCCCTTTTCTGGAAATATGTTCTTTTAAGGTGTTTCTATCAATTTCTAACTCTATGCATTATAAAAATACTAAGTAGAACAAAAATTGAGGAAATTACTGTAAGAAGGATATAAAGAAAAATTAGGATGAACTCACTAGAATCTTTTTATGTAGAGAAAAGGCTGGTGGGTATCTGAAAACCTCCCCAGTGGTTTGTGCTATATTCTTATTCCTGAATCTTTATCACTAGGGGCCAGTTGATGAATCCTACCATGAAAGACATAGAGCATATAGGTACCAAATACTCATGGCTGAGGGTCTATGAAAACAATAGGAACATAGTCAGTTTGAGGGAGAAGTGCTGAAGATTGAGAGGAAAGGTGGAATGTGATGCCCAAAGCACATAGAAGCAAGAAGGGAGCCAATAAAGACATGAAGGTGGAAATGAAAAGTCAAAGGATAACTAGGGAGGATAACTTCCTCATGCAGAAGGAAGCCCTGTTCTCAGGCTGGCGTATTGAAGAGAGAGTAACAGGTCAGCATGGCTGGAAGGAAGCAAGGAAGAAGTAAGTGGTGGTAATGGTATAGGAAAGGCAGGAGAGGAGGAATGTGAAGTGGTATTGATCCAACTACGCCGTGGCAGATAGGACCACTTCTGGACTTCAGGGTTGGGGTTTTTTCTGTAGACACATGATATGAGTTGCCTTATGTTTTAACAAGCATATTATGTCTGCTCTATCAGGGTTATCCTGGAGGATATCCATGGTACAAATACCAAGGCACACATAAGCAAAGGATGATGGCATACCTGTTTGTATGAGTTAGAAATTTCAAGCAATTACAAGGGGGAAAGACCCTTCCATGCCATCCTAGTGATGTGCACTTGGAGTCTCAGCATTCCTGAGGAAGAGTCAGGAGGGTTGAGAGTTCAAAGCTTGCCTGCACTATGTACCATGTAGGGAGGTCCTGTTACAAAAGAAAGAGACTTTAAAATAGTTAGCCAAGCATCCACACAAGCATCATTTCATATTTATGAAGCTCTGCATTATGTCATCAGAGACTTAGATGGGAGCTCCCTGATCATCAGGGACCCAGACTCTTTATCACACATTTTATTCTTACGTAATTGATCCATCATACTTGCTGGTGCTTCAGCTCTCAGATCTGAATTGCAAGGCATAGAAATCTTCCACTTCCTTTCTAATAAGGATGCCTCCTGACAGTCATCTAAGACATGCAATGGCCTTCCCTGGTCCTAGATGGCAGCCTAGGGGATGCTTCAGCTGAACCGCTTGCCTACAGTCTTGTTCCTGGGAAGAAGGTAAGAATTTAGTTATTCGGAGGTAACTAGCTGTTTCCACATGTTCTGCTCTCTAACCATGTTTACATTATCTTTTAGAAGTTGCACATTTATAAGGATTCAAGCTTGCAGTTCTGTTAAGGATAAAATCCCATGATGATTCCACCTGAATTGCTTTCAGAAATTCATTGAAAGTCTTTCATGTTTTCATAGAATGAAAATCTGTACCAGTTTCTAAATCTTCATTACATAAGATGTCATTTCATCTCTGAGTAATGGTGTGCCAGCCCTCTAGGCTCTGAAGCTGTGTATATTTTACTTCTCTCTGGGCATGCTGTTATCATGAGACTCTCCTGCTTAAAATGGTAGAAATATAGAAAATAAATAATCCAGGACACCGGGACCAGTAAACCTAAGACAGCACACATAGATCCCCAAACAGGAGAACATGGTTGGCCAAAATCAGGAGTTGGTAGACCCTTAGATGCCTGAACAATCACACTTGCTTTTGTATATTACTGAGGGTTGAGGGGTGATATCAAGCATTATATTGATAATAGATAATTAACCACATGTGATTAGAATTACCTCTTTATCATTTCAATGAATCAAATTTATGCCCTGTACAGAACTAAGTGATCATATTGGTTTGAAAAGTTCTGTTCAAGTTTTGATCTTACTGATATTGTAATACTGATATTGTAATATATTTTAAATAAAGTCTCACACTATGTCCATCAACATATATACATATTGATTTATATATAATAACAAAGAAAAAAGTGTTCTACTTATATAGTCAGATAGGATCTGTCCTGTGCTTGGTACAAATAACCGCAGGTTAGCAAGTAAGTTTCTTATAATCTCTGTTGTGTTTCCCAAAAAGATGAGTTTTCCTTTTCTGTATCCACAAAAATAAAGATCCTCTGATAAATCCCGTGCTAATAAAATAAGAAAGGAATATATAAGACACATTCCACATTAAGAAAATGTAACTGTGCTATAATTTAATGGTATAAAGAAATAAAGGATTTTTAAAATCCAGTATAGTGTAATTACTACTTTCCAATCAAATTACTTATAGTTTTAAAGGAACAATATATGTTCCTGAAGGATTTTTTTTTAAGTTGATGCATCCATTTAAGAAAAATATGCCTGTGGTATATACAATGCCAGACAGCTGTCTCCCTTAGAGTTCTGAATTTTCTAATGCGCTTCCTTTTTGTTTTGGGGTTCAGCAGATTAAAAGGCACTTCGTCATTAAGTATCTTTGAAGATAGTTATCTGAAGATTTGACTTTGGGGTACAAATATATGGGAACAATTTGTAACCTGGAAAAGTGGTGGGATTGAGGAGTAATATTTGAACAAGAACTGCTGGAGGAGGAATTTCCTACTTCAGACAGGCGTCAATAGCAGATGGTGAGACCTACTGGGAAATAAGCCCAAGTATTGGGAAAGGGAATACTGTGTTGTAGCAAATATAAGATCTGATACAGCAGAAATCTCTCTCCAGAAACTGAAGTTAAATTGCCCATTAATGTTTTATAAACACTTTTTGTATGGAAGAGCTAAAAATTAATAAGAGAAAAAAAGAGGGGTTGTATCGCCTGATTTGTGCAGAAATATCTCAGAATTTGCTGGAGGTTATTTCTCTATAACGTATAAAATGCTTACATTTACAAGATAAGTATTTATTTATATTGTATTTGTATTATATTGTATTATATCTTATATTAAGACACAGAATATGGCTATTATTGGTGTAATGAATTATATGTGGCTGGCTAGCACTATGTTCTAAGGACATAAGGAGGAATTTGGTCCAAAAATGAAAGAGTAAAGTTAAATACTAAATATTTAAAGTATAATAGGGAAGGTACATCCGATGTAAATAAAACATGAGAGGTGTTGCCAGCATCTTTTATATATGAAATAGATTTTCAATGAATCGATGACAAAATTAACATCACATTTACTGAAACAAGAGATAGTCAGAATTGGGAGTAAGAAAAAAGATCCTTTCCAAGTAAAATCAATATCCACGATTAACACAAATATTCAGGCACTGCTTGGGGTGGACTTCAGCACCTTCACCCAAATCATATGTAGAAGTCATTACTCCAAGAACCACAGAATGTGACTATATTTGGAGATAAGGTTTTTAAAGAGGTAATGGTTTTTAAAGGTTAAAGGGCAGTAATTAGATGTGCTTTAATCTGATATGACTTGTGTTCTCATAAAGAGAGAGATGAGGACACAGGGAAGCAGGGAGAAGATGACCTTCTCCATGCCTAAGGAAAGGGCCTCAGAAGAACTCGGACCTGCTGGCATCCTTATCTTGCCATTCTGCTCCCCCACATTCTGAGGAAATAAGTTTTAATTATTAAATCTGCATAGGCTACGGTAATTGGGTTATGGTGGCACTACCTACGTAATACGAATAACATCAAAATATGAAATCCTTTTAACATATGAAAGCTAATTCTTGTTACTATCATAAAAATACCTTAGAAAAAGCTATGCTGGGCTGAAGAGATGGCTCAGCTATTAAAAAGACTGGGTGCTCTCTCTCTCTCTCTCTCTCTATATATATATATATATATATATATATACCCACCATAAATATACTTTTATATATCTTTTAAAACTATCGTTACAATGTAGGTCATAATCTGCTGTGCTTGGAAATTTCTCTACATGTTTCTGTGAAGTACCCTTATATCCTCTTTTCCCATGTCAGCTCCACCATCTTCCTTCCATCAAAACAGCATGCAGATGTTGTATGCCCCAAATCATATCTAGTCATAGTAAGTCTAAAACTGATGGAAGTGCCTGAATTTGATAGACTTAAAATTCTTTTCATGTTTCCTAAAACTCCCTTGGAGGGACTTTCTCCTTCTTAATGAGCCAGTTGTTTTCATTAACCACTAATTACTTTCTCTAAGCATAGGGGTATATGTGACAAAGTTGATGAAAGTACATGGGAAAATATTATACTAATATTTGGGAAATATTTTACCAGTCCCAAATAGCAAACATCCAGGAGATTATTACAGCAAGTTCACAGAAAAACAAAAGCATTTGTCATGAAGCATCATTATTCTACCATGAAGACTAAACGCTTTCTCTAGTCCTATTATTTTAAAAGTGTGTCACTATGCCCTGTTCTATACCTCTCCTACAATCAAATTCATGCACCATTCAGTGTCAAAGTCTCACAAAAATATTTTTACCATTATTATATTTGTTGAGTCAGAGTTTCATCACGTTAACACCTTCAGCAAGTACAGAGTAGGCAGTCGACCATCTATCTTCTCCCTGTCAAACACAATGCAGGTTTTGTGCTGTGTATGTAAGCCTTAGTTGACAATAGTAAATAAGTAATTACTCCAACAGTGTCCCAAAGCAAGCCAAGCTTTAGTGAGACAAGAAACCTAGAAGCTGTAATTTGGCTTTATTTCAATCTTTGAGAAAACTTTCCCACCTACAAGGTTGTAAGAGTCGTAAACTTTCTGGCAGTGAGCATTTCAGAAGTTCAGAATGCTTAGGATGGTACTCTGACACTGTTCACATAAACACAGAAGACATGTAAATTTAGACCATTTCTAAGAGTCAGCAGGGTAGTAAAGACTTAAATTAACCTGAAGGTAGATCCAGATGCACTAAGGGAATCGGATACTAACCAGAGACTGCCATTGGTGATTCAAACGAAGAGTTTCTGTCCAATCTTGCTTTCTCAGCAGCATAGTTAGCTAAGTAGACTAATAAAAGTGGGTCAGAAAAACAAGTTCATTCTAGAACATTGGGGGACTTGAAAAATGCATGCCATGCCTTCAAGTAGCCCATTTCAAGTGTCAATTTAAGCGTAGACTTTTTAACAAAGTATCTATAATCTTTTTTTTACAGTCCAGTCGTTATTGCTCTCCTGGTCTGCCCTCAGACAGTTCTTCAACCCATCCTTCCTCCCTCATCACCAAGAGGATTCCCCACTGCCCCCGCTCCTTCAGGCCTCCCCACTCCCTGGTACTCAAGTCTCTTGAGGGTTAGACTCATCTTCTTTTACTGAGGCCAGACAAGACAAACATGAGTTTTGCAAGTAAATGACTGGAACTAGAAAATATCATCCTGAGTGAGGTAACTCAGGCCCAAAAGGACATGCATGGTATGTACTCACTAATAAGTGGATATTAGCTTAAAAAAAAAAAGTACAGAATACCCATGATACAATCCACAGAACTCAAGAAGTCGAAGGACCCAAGTGAGCATGCCTCAATCCCACTTGGGAGGGAGAAGAAAGCAGTCATGGGGGCAGAGGGAGGGAAGGATCTGGGAGGGAGAGGGGACAGGGAGGGGAAGGGGACATGATCAGGTATTTGTAGGGGAACAGGAGTGAAGCCCTGAGGACCAGCAGAAAGAATGGAAACAGGCAACCTCGGGGGGAGGGGGGGGCTCTAGAATGTACCAGAGACCTGGGAGGTGAGAGACAGCTCAGGACTCAAAGGGAAGGGACCTTAGATGAAATATCCAACAGTGGGGAGAGAGAGTTTGTAGAATCCACCTCCAGTAGAAAGACAGGACATCAAGTGGAGGGATGGGGTTGTCATCCCACAGTCAAAAACTCTGAACCAGAATTGTTCCTGTCTAAAAGAACTGCAGAGACAAAAATGGAGAAAATACTGAGGGAAAGCAGATCCAGTGACCGGCCCAAACATAGACATTTTATACGGGTTTTTAGAACTTCTACTATGGCAACATGTTCTGAAGAGAATTATAGCACAAAGTAAATGAATGTTCTTGATAACATTTATAAGACTTAACACAAGAAGGAAAGCTTAGAAAGAAAATTGATAGAATGGTTGTCTAGGAACACAAGAGCCCTGGGTTCCGGTACCAGCACCACCCAAAACCAAACGCAGTTCCACATACCTAAAACCACAATAGCTGGGATGTGAGAAACTCAAGGTCATCCTCAGGAAATTTCAAGTTTAAGGCCAGTCTGGATCACATGAGATCCTATTCAGAGAAAGAGAAGGAGCGAGGGAGCAGGAGGTGAGAGGAGAGTGAGAAACAGAGAGAGAGGGAAAGGTAGAAAGAATTTCATGTATAACACCCAAAGTTATAAGACATAGCAGAGTGTAGAGTTAGAAACACCATCAGTTCATCTAGGGAAAAAAATGAGTAAATTAGTTGTTTGACTTATGTATTAAAACCCAAGTTTATTATGAGATCAGCATTCTGATTTTGGCTGTCTGTTACCAGGAACACAAGTGGGGCCAGTTCATTGCTAGGAGTCTGTGGGCTCCCACACAGGCTACACTGAAAATTCCAGTAGGTTATCACTATTTAATGCAAGACCCAGTTGTCTCATGTGATAACAAGAAAATTAGTGATCATTACTCTAATGCATTGGAGAAGCAGATGATCAATTCAAGTAATATGCTTCCTAGAGTTTCTGTTACAAGCAAAGACTGAACAAAGAACAGCCATTATAATTTAGTAATCCAACCAATATTTAATTCACACCTAATGTAAATGAAAGCAGAATCTTCTCATTTAAGAAAACAAAAGATGTTTAGGCTTACCATGTATGTATTTGACACTATGAAATGGCTTAAACAAAATTAACCTATTCAGGTATAAGTCTGTAGTGATAAAATATCCTAACTAAAGGCCTAGAATGGAAATCAAAATAGAAGATTTCAAAATAACCAAAATATCTTCTTTATTGCTGCTCTCAAAAGATTATTTCCCAAAGCAAACATTTCTGGAAGTAAGGTCCCATTATTTTTATCTTGCTGACAAAGTGTCTTCTAGCTACTGTGCAGCCTGAATCCTTCCTCTGAGCTTGCTGTTTTGGTGTTTATATACATTATGTTACACCTAATAATTGGTGTTTTCTCTAATTTTCAATTTCCACTCCACTGGGCCTGTCCCATTACTATAAACACTGTCTAATGATTCTACAACCACTTCCAAAAGAATATTTGAAATAACAACAAAAAAGTGAATCAGAATGTTCTTTTCTAACATTTTTCTAATTAGCTTACCGACACAAAACACCCAATAGTCACAGTACACCCACAATGCCAGAGAAAGAGGGGGCAGGGAGGGAAAGAAAGTCAGTTCCTCTTTAAGAAGAATTAAGGGCATGTGGAGGCTGGATCCCATGGGGATGAGGTAAGCATACAGGTGCTGTATTTGGCTGCTGGTTTAGTAAAATAATATTGGTTTAAAATAAATAAATAGATAGATGAATAAACACAGCTGATCTAATTACCAAGAAGGCAAGTTTTAAAAAAGATGTGCCAAGCCACTATGAGTATCCGTGTCACCTGGCTTTAATTCCATGACTTCTGCTTGTCAGTGTGATGATTTCCTGTAAGGATGAGGGAACCAGAAGAACAGCAAAGTGCTATTGTTTTGCTCATTATTTCCTTGTTAGGGTGTCTCCTCAGAATTCTGTGTGGAAAATAAGTTTTAAAGGATCTTCTTAGAAATGTTAACTGCAGTCATTTTCACCTTCATTGCTTCTGTATCCATCAGAATACTCAGATTAAAATATAAGATCTCTCTCTCTCTCTCTCTCTCTCTCTCTCTCTCTCTCTCTCTCTCTCACACACACACACACACACAAACACATACATACACATACGTACACACACACACACTTAGAAATCAGTTCTATCTGTGAACAAATCACCACAAACATTACATTACATTAAAACAATAGGGAAATTAAGGTAATTGATCAAAAGCTCAGGTGCACACAGTTATATTGACCGTGTATGAGCAGCTACACTAGGTTTCTGTAACTTTACTCACAATTCTAAAAGTTTTCTATTTTGCAAAGGACATTACTAGGAATCAAGCCATGAGAGAAAGGAATGCCAAGTGTGACATACGTTGAGCTGAAAAAATGCAAGTATATACTGGAAACAATGGACCATTTTCCTCCAGAAACAAACTACAGCCTAATGGCATAGGCAGAAAGCCATCTCATAGCGAGGCAGAGCAGTTGCCAGTAGAGAGGTAAGGGAGACATGAAGTTGTTAAGCCTTCAAGCAAGTGGTAATGAAGAAGTCTACCAACGAGGCAGATGATCACCAAGACTATAATAGGCAGGTGGAGAAATTGGAGTCAATATACCTAGTGGATCTGGGGAATCTGAAGAAGCGCTTTTTAAAATTTAGCACCCTAGAAATTATTGTGAATTATGATGAAATAGAAATCGTGTGTACGGCCCTGTGTGTACGTCAATTTTGTTTGACAACTTTATTGTATTGAGAAACATAGGGGAAATTAGTGGGAGACATCTCCGGGTGTGTCTGTGGGGGCTTTTACAGAACAAATTGAATAACAGGGAAGGAGGTCCCTCCACTTAATGTGAGTACATCCATCCCATTTGCTCTGGAACCAGACGAAACAAATACAGGAAAAGAAGAAAGGCCCTTGGTAGCAGCACATTCCTTTTTCTGTGCTTTCTGGCTGCTTTGGCATGAGCTGCTTTCTTCCTGCCCTCCTCTCAACAGTGGCTGAAAGCTCACAGACCAGAAGCCCAAATAATTCTCTTCTGTCTTATTTTCTTACATATTCATCACATTGACAAAATTGTGACCAACACACTCTGTCAAGCAGCTGGCAACACAGAAATCAGTGTAGTTAAAGTTAAGAAGACAAAGATAACAAAATTCAGTGTTTACGATGTTAATACTGAAGTTGGGTGTAAGGAAATACGTGTTGAGAAGAACCCACATCAAGCCCAGGGATAAATTAAAACACTGTATGCTCAGTCTAGTTTCTTTTATTTAGTCAGAAGGAGACCCAGAAGAAGACAGTGCAAAGGAACTTGTTAGCTTACAGGAGAAAAAAAAATGTGCTAAAGAAACCATGATCAAGAACTAACCAATCTGTCAGCTCTACCACCTTTGTCTGTCTGTCTGTCTCTCTGCCTGCCTGCCTGTCTGTGTGTGTGCATGTATGTGTGTCTATCTCCCTCTTGTCCTCTCTGCTCAGCTTTTAGATCTTGGCATCATTTGCATCATCTAATTATGCCAAATAAGGCAAAATATTTGGAAAATTATGTTTTGGTTGCTTCCTGTCCTAGTATTAGCTCTCACACTAATTCACTTCCAAGTGGCATAATTCTGAAAATCAAGCCTAACATAATTATATACTAAGATATGGCTTCCTATCACAGGTTATGAAGACTAAATACATGACTGTAGCATGGATACTATGTATCTAGCACAGAGAATATGTTAAGATATGTTAACTGCTTTCTAAATTATAAAGTACCTCATATTTGTAAGTATATTAAATATAACTATCATGAATATAATTAAATTATTGGATTACATTTCAACTTAACATCTCTTCATCTATTTTTTTTATTTTTATATTTTGATACTTTATTTACATTTCAAATGTTTCCCCCTTTCCAGGTCTCCACTTTGGAAACCCCTTATACCCTCCCCAGTCCCCCTGCCTCTATGAGGATATTTCCCCCACCCACCCACACACCCATCCAATCCTGTCTTCTCAACTTGGCATTCCCCTATAATGGAGTCTCTAACACTCTCAGGCCCAAGGGCCTCTCCCTCCCCCTGATAGCTAACAAGGCCCTCTTCTGCCACATATGTGGTCCAAACCCTGGGTCCCTCGATGTGCATTCTCTGGTTGGTGGTCCAGTCTCCAGGAGCAACAGGGGACCAGGCCAGTTGACACTGTTGCTCCCTCCATGGGACTGCAAACTCCTTCAGCTCCATCAGTCCCTCCCCCAACTCCTCCATCTGTGACCTCACACTCAGTCCAATGGTTACAGTAAAGTGAAACTTGGGTATTCTGAAATTTTGGACTAATATCCGCTTATCATTGAGTACATACCATGTTCGTTCTTTTGTGACTGAGTTATCTCGCTCAGGATGATATTTTCAAGTTCCATCCATTTGCCTGCAAATTTCATGAAGTCATTGCTTTTAATAGCTGAGTAGTACTCCATTGTGTAAATGTACCTCATTTTCTGTATCCATTCC